>VZQC01015407.1:4543199-4981596 GCA_009823505.1 Rhizomys pruinosus
AAAAAAAAAAAAAAAAAAGAAAGCTTCTTTATGGTAGTCATTATGGAACCTAGGATCTCATACGGGATAGGCAAAGGCTCTAGAACTGAAGAATCTTTGAAGCACAAAACACAGTTTTCATTGTTGGGGTTGAACCTGGATCCTCAGGAATGCTAGGCTAATTATGTAGATGACATGTTGCATGGATTTTCTTGGCAGGAACCTTAGCACATAGAGAACCTGAGGGGAAAACAAACCTTATATGGTTACAAAATAAATGCTCTTCATTGAGTTTTACAGAGCTTCACTTTTTATTAATTAAACATCTTTCAGAGCTTTCTGATTATTATGTTCATGGAATGAAAAATTCTGTTTTCAAAGAGAGAACCATGAGGTACAATAAGAAAATGCCTGCCCATGAACTCGGTCCAATTAGTGCCAATAGGACCAGAGAGGATTCTATGCTGATGTGGTGATCATTTGGCTCTGAATTCATCAATCTTGTGTGCACAAAGCCTGGCTAAGGACTTCTGTTGAGTCATTAAATCCTGCAAGGTTAGTTTTTGCCTTATTTAAAGCAGAGGTTCTATAGTTTAATAAAGTCATGCCCCACAAGATGTTCTGAGGAAGAAAGCAACATGTATTCGGCATTACTGTTACATGAGTGTTCCAGTATTTAGAAACATAATGAGGTCTATAGAGCCATATGAACTATATGGGGACCTGAGAGACAGTGAGTTCCATAAAGACAGAGGACCCGAGGAAGCCATCCAAGTTTTCCAAGTGCTTATATCTATATTTCCATGATTTTGTAAATTTGATTTCCACCAACAAAAGAACAAAATATCAATTTACCATTGCTTTAAGATGGTAATGAATTGGTAATACATTTAACTAAAGAAATAAAATTCTCATCCACTGAAAATGACATTGTTGAAAGAAGTTCAAGAAGAGACAATTAAAAATGAATTCATTGGTTCAGTGATTGTCTACTTAATGCAGTTAGAATATTCAAACTCTTTTAAGCAAGATACAGAGTCAAAGAAGTTTTTATTAAAATTTCAGTGTCGGGGCTGGAGAGATAGCCTAGCAGTTAATAGCACCGACTGCTCTTGCAGAGGACCGGGGTTCGATCCCCAGCACCCACATGGTGGCTAGGAACCGTCTGTAACTCCAATTCCAGGAGAACTCCAGTTCCAGGGGAATCCAAGATCCTCTTCTGACCTCCGCGGCATTGCACGACACCGGTGCACAAACCTGCATGCAGACAGTACATTCATACACATACAAAAATAAGTAAATTTAAAAAATTAAAAAAAAATAAAAATAAAATTTCAGTGTCAATTTTAGCAACAAATAATAAATTTATATTCAAACAAAAGTTGCTGCATAGCCAAAACAATTCCAAGGGGCACCAGGCATGGCAGCTTTCGCAGCCTCTGCCTTTTGGGTTGAATGAACTCATTGTTCATTCTGTTCAGGTTACTGAGGAGTAACTGGCCACTAGTGCCTGCCTTTTGTCCCTTTCACATTAGACAGGCTCACTGTTGCTTTTCTTTCCCACACTCCTTCCAGCACAGATCTAATGTCTCTCTATTCTTACTGTTTAACTTATTCCAATTAAACTCTCCAGACCCATCTGTGCTTCAGTGCACAGTGGCCTTTCAGCTAGGTCAGGAACAGTCTCGATCCCAGTTTCACTCAGCTTTCTTGCACAGGACCTATTCTAAAATGAGAGTTTTTCAGTGATAAGATTTTTTTGAACAGAGGTAAATTAAACATATTTAAAAGTCACTGGACATGGTGGAGCATACTTTTAATCCCAGCACTGTGGAGGCAAAGGCACGGTGATTGAGCCAAATGAAGAGACTATTAAGGATACTCTCTTGTAATCATGACATGGCTGCATATTCCTATTCTTACCTCCCTGGACCCTTTCTTCTTTTTCTACTTCACCCTAGGTGATCCTGAGAAGTAGAGAACAATATCTCTTTCCCATGTGCTTTTAAACTAGAACCTAGTTCTGTTTTCAGTTATAAACAAGGAGGAGCCTGTGGTGGTTTATGGGCTGAATTTCTAGATCTTGCTGGGCAGTTAAGGATCAAAGCCAACTACGGTGCAGATTCTCTTCCAATCAGTCAATCAGCCACTGCATCCACAGACACTGAGTGAGTATCCTTGGGATATGAATCATTGGGAAGACAGTAACAATAATCTTTCACAGTTATTAATCCTTGAAGATATGTGAAAACCATCATGCCTACACAAAACGATCAATAAAGCATTATTTTCTAATTGAGGAGGTGTGAGATTTCCATATATACATTTATCTCTATCAGCATATTTTTAAAAATATTTTATTTATTTATTTATGTGTATGAATGTAGTGTCTGCATGTAGGTTTGTGCACCTGTGTCGTGCAATGCCGTGGAGGTCAGAGGAGGGTGTCGGATTCCCCTGGAACTGGAGTTCTCCTGGAATTGGGGTTACAGACGGTTCTCAGCAGCCATGTAGGTGCTGGGGATTGAACCCGGGTCCTCTGTAAAAGCAGTTGGTGCTCTTAACCGCTATCAGCAAGTTTTTATGGCTTGATTGAAATGTTGGCATCATTGATGCCAATCCATTCATGCAACTAATGAGGAAAATGAAGTACAAGGAACTCGCTGACCTTATAATTAAGAATGGGGAGTCTGAAAGTAGCCCAAATTTGCTTAAATTGTTCTATCGTTAAGTAGATGTGTGACATTGCCAAAAGAACTCACTGTTTATGAGCTTGGATCTTCACGTCTGTAAAAAGACAAGACTATAGTGATTATCAATTGAATTAGTGTGTATAGAAATTATAAGATGTTGGGCCCAAAGGAGACACTACAGAAATGCAAGCCATTACTGCTACACATTTAATAACTTATGAAGAAACAACTGGCTGGCAGAGAAGATAACATGGTGACAAAACCATGCACTGACTTCTTCACTGCAAAGCTTTAGAGGGAAGTAAAATTTATAATAGGATAATGTATATATGGTACTATAGGATGAAGACATCTAAGAACACTAGAGTGAATGAAGTGAATGCCATTCAAAAGTTAAGGCGTGCATGAATTAGCAATAAACAAGAAAAGAGAAAATGAAGATGAGCAAAGCAGACTTCAGAAACTACAGGACCAGGACATGTGCCCTGCAGCTTTCAGAATCACTCCATATGGAAAGACTTCCTTGTTTGTTTGCTTATATTTTCTGAAAAGAAAGTAGGATGTGAAGGAAATATACTTACAAGGAAGAGCTAAATATGTGAATAGGAAAGCAATGAGGTTTCAACAAATTTTGGTCTTTGTTTCACTTCATTACAGGCCAGAGTGCATTTAGTTTAAGCGTATTTGAAAAAGAAGAAAGAAGAGAATGAACTAACTCCAGATTTACCAATAAATAAATAAATAAATAAATAAATATTAAATTGAAATAATCTTTCTGGGAAAAATTATAGAAGGAGAAATACCACCATGTAACTACAGTAAACTAAAAGTTGCAGGATGAATAACAAGTGCTGCCAATCCTTTTTCACTATTCATGGCAGAGAACATAAAAATCTGTATTTCTGGGGGCTGGAGGGATGGCCTAGCGGTTAAGAGCGACGACCGCTCTTGCAGAGGACCCGGGTTCGATCCCCAGCACCCACATGGCGGCTGAGAACCGTCTGTGACTCCGGTTCCAGGAGAACTCCAGTTCCAGGGGAATCCGAGACCGTCTTCTGACCTCCGCGGCATCGCACGACACGGGTGCGCAGACCTGCATGCAGACAATACATTCATACACATAAAAATAAATAAATAAATAAAAATTTAAAAAAAAAATCTGTATTTCTGATACATATACTAGGTTTTCCTATGAATTAATTTTTATACTCTGACAACAGGACAAACTAAAAATGACCTATTTAACAAGAAGTCAAATTGTTTTGTCTTTGACTTGTCCATGGTACATGTGTACATATGCACATGTTAATCAAGCTTGCCAAACTGTTCCCTATTCCCCTAGAAGGCACATAAGAAATGACAGGGCCTAAAAATCAAGCAGAAATGTTTTAGATACACAGTAAACATTCAGTAATTGTCTAGTCATTGCTTGAATTTTTTTAGTAATCCCATAAAATGAGGGACTCACTATTAATCAAACAAGAATGATAAATGGAATCAAGTAGTTACCAGCTCAGAGGTGAATTTAAATCCTTATGCCCTTCAAATGGACATCAAAAGGTTTGGGGACATGAAGAGGTGGCTACTTCCATCTGTGATGAGGAACACTACCCAACACTTGAGGTTCACCTCTTCCTCTCCCCACAGTGCCTTCTACGTGCCATGATTTGTGACTAGCAATGATGTAGTCACACTATCTGTTACAGAAACAATCTACTGTTAACAGAATAGGGCTTGCTGTAGATCAGGGCCTGCTATTGATCAGGGCTTGCTGTAGCACAGAACCTGATGACACTGAGACATAAAGCATAGGCCTGTCATCTAGTTACCCTAGTCACACATAAAGAAAGAGAAAAATAACATCTACTGAGAACTGGCTTACTTGCAACACTTGAAAACATAATGTTGTACTAATTCTTGGTGAATTCTGTACAATGTATTTTGATCACATTCACCCCACTCTGCCCAGTGCCTCCTAATTCCACCTCCCCTCTTCTCTACACATCCAACTTTGTGTTTTCATTTCAAAAAACACCTATGGCATCCAATCGGTGCTGTCCATATACCCTTGTATGGCCATCTAATGGAACATGGTCAACCTACCAATGGTCCCACCCTTAAACAAACCGACTCTCCCTCTGCCCTTCTAGCTACCAGTTTCCAGTATCTTCTCAGCGAGGATGGGGACTTTGTGCCCACCTTCTATTTCCAGGCTGGATGTTATTGACTTGAACCTGTGCTAGTCTTGTACAAGCAGTCACAACCACTGTGAGTTCACATGTGGGACTGTCTTGCTGTTTCCGAAACTGTTTCCTTGTGCTCATCCACCACCCTGGCTCTAACAGTCTTTTCACCCTCTTTTCCAAATGACCCCTGAGCCTTGGGAGGGAGTATTTGTGATACAGATGTCCAATTTAGAACTCAGCATGAAAAGATAATTTTCTTCTAAAGAACAAAGAAAACTGCTAAAGTGTGGAATTATAGGTACTCTAATAATTGAAGCCTTTAGAGTGAGTGTGTCTGAATGAATGTGAGACAAAAAAAAAAACCCCATATATTAAGTATGGCACTTCGCATGTCTTAAATATTTAAAAAGTATGATTATTATATATTGGATCACTCTTGTTCATATTTTAAATATAAAAATGCAGAGAAAGCAATACCAAAAAAGCTTACACCTCTTATATTTTATGATTTCATAATTCTCAGCATAAAACTAGCTGCTTTTAAAACACTAGTGTGTTAGTGGTACAACTTCCAGAGTTTGGAATATGCCAGGATCCAGCCAAGGAAAATAGACCTTCTGCCTCAGGGCTAAACAAATAAGTATACTGAGGCCACAGGCACAAAGGGTCAGCTCTTTGATAAGACAATAAATAGCTCCACCGGAAACCTCTGGGTAAACCTGGGGCTCAAACAAAAAAATATCCATTTCTCCTAGGGCTTACAAGGCAAAGATAGGCAGTTCACCCCAGGACTAAGGACAGAGGGTAGACTCTCAGGATCCAGACTCTCCAAAGTCATTACTGGGTAGGGTTCGTTCTGGTTAGTAAGATTAATAACAAGAAAGACTCTTTGTTTTAAATTTTCATCAAGGTTGGACTCAAGCATCTTGTGATTTAGTATATGTTTAAAGGAGACTTCTCTTATGTATTTGAATTGATTAAATACAAATGACAGGCAACAGGAAAGTAAATGCCCATACATTGGCAAATTACAACATGCCTTTTTATAATTTGCCCTATTTTCACAGGATGCTTCCAGTGCATCCACAGTTGACTCATTCACTGAGCTAGATTGGCTACCTACATTGTAGGCACAGTTTATATGCTGGAAGTGTAACTATGAAGAATATGGATAAAATTCTAGTTACAATGCTGGGATTTATAAGTTGACAGATAGACAGACAGACAGACAGACACACACACACACACACACACAAATACACACATCTTTTGGGGCTGGAGAGATGGCCTAATGGTTAAGAGCGCCGATCGCTCTTGCAGAGGACCTGGGCTCGATCCCCAGCACCCACATGGTCGCTAAGAACCGTCCGTAACTCCAATTCCAGAAAAACTCCAGTTCCAGGGGAATCTGACACCCTCTTCTGACCTCTGCGGCATTGCACGAAACGGGTGCACAAACCTCCATGCAGACAGTACATTCATACACATAATAAATAAATAAATAAATAAATAAATAAATAAATAAATAAATAAATAAATAAATAAAAATAAACAAATAAAAAACAAACAAAAAAAACCAAATACACACATCTTTTATCTTTATCCCCAATTTCTTACATTCAGCTCCTGAAGCCCTGGACTCTGGATTAAGGAATGCCTTTTGTACACTCACAAATGACTGGTAGGATGCAGGCCCTTGAACATTTAATGACGGAGTTCAGTGAAGTGACTCAGGCATAATTAGAAATTTGGGACTGTCAGCCCTATCTCAAGGTCAGAGGTGCTGAAAATTAAGTTCATAATTGATGGCCTGTCATTTAATTAATAACACCTGAGTAACAAAACTCTACCCCAAACTTCGATCAGGGGCCTGCATTGCAACTACGACTTGGAGGCTTCTGGGGAGTAGGTAGCTCATCTCTAATGGGCATGGAACTTCAGGGCCTCTTCTCCTTGTCCATTCCTTCATCTGGTTGTTTGTAGTCTGTGTAGTGCCCTTAGTAAAAAAAAAAAAAAANGGGTGCACAAACTTGTATGCAGACAGTACATTGATACACATACAGAAATAAATGCCGGGTGTGGTGGCGCACGCCTTTAATCCTAGCACTTGGGAGGCAGAGGCACGCGGATCTCTGTGAGTTTGAGGCCAGCCTGGTCTACAGAGTGAGTTCCAGGACAGCCAGAGCTACAGGAAGACCCTATCTCAAAAAGAAATATATATATATATATATATATATGGCATATATACTATTTTCCTGAGTTTTGTGAGCCACTTTAGCAAATTAACCCAGCCCACGTAGGGCATCATCAGAACTTCAGTTTATGACTAATCAATTAGCAGCACAGATTTTTGCTGAGCTTTTTACTAGTATTTGCAATGTGTGTTGGGTGAGAGTGGGTCATCTTGCCCTCACGTCAGGTGATACTTTTTGTATATAAACATGCTAGAGTTGAGATGAACTAGAGGATATCTGGTGATGTTCACCACAGCACTATTTGATATTTCATATGAGGTAGAAATGACAAGCTAGATCCATACTGTTTGGAATTTGAAAAACAGAAACCAATGGCATATATACAACCTCTGAGTAGGAACAGCATCTCAGAAATAAGAAGAGGGAAAGGAAAGATGAAAAGCCTGTGGAAAAGGAGGAGGCACGTGAGGCATTCAGTCAAGAACTATGTGGATGGGAGCAGGAAGATGGATTTGAGAGGTTAAACTAAGAGGCTATTCAAGACATTTTCTAGCAGATATAATGGCTTGATTCCTTCTTCAGCGGTGAAAAGAGAAAGACCCAAATTAATTTGAAATATTTCTAGAGGTGTAATTAAGTGATTATTCATTGATAGGCAAACATGTATGTGTACATTCTCAGGTGGAATTCAGGAACTCAGAATCAATCTTAAATATTTACTTTGAACAGTGATATATAAGTTAATGGTATTTATTGATTAACAAACTCTGAGCTTCAAAATGAATGACAGGTAGTGTTTCAATTTTGAGAAATCTGAAATACTTCTTAGATATTCTGGTGGTAATGTCAGCCTTGTTTTTAATGATATAAACTTAGAACTCACTGTAGAGATCAAATATGCACAACTGCGATTCACAGTATATGGAGCCTATTGAAAGTGACAGCAAAGAATTGTCCAAGGAAAGGTATAGACAGACAGTCATTCAGACCAGCACAGCAGAAGTCGGCAAGAAAGGCCGAGTGAGACGCATACAGCAGAGCGTTCAGAGTGGGATGAAGTGTGTGGGTACGAGCTTTGTGACTTGCTATCATCAAGCTGAATAAAATGAGGGCATAGGAGAATTCACTAGGCTTGGCACATAGTGACCTTGGTAATGAGTTATTCAGTTAAGAAGGCTGAGTATCTTCGAAGCTGTTGAGGCCACTGTCTGAAGTGACATGAGCCTTATTAAGATGTAGCTATTTTCAAAGAAGAACAAAGCTATTATCTTTTCTCCATACTGTACCTACTTTTAGGAATATCAATATTTAAGATTTGGTTTTAATTTATTTTTAATGATTTCATAGCTGTTCAATTTCTTTTAAAGATAGTAAAAAAAACCCCACACTAATTAACAACAAATAACTTGTATGCTTATAATATGTTTGGAGAAATATGTCTCTATACTTATTGCTCCAATGGCACTACTGTTAAAAGCAATAAATGTGACTGTCAGACAAATAGCAAAAAAATAAATAAACTGTATTAAAGACTTATTTCCAAATCTCACCCAATAATAAATTATTGGCTTACACATCCAAATTTCATGTTTACATTCATGAGGTATGTTTACACTTTAGTAATATAACATGGAGCTTTTCTTCACAGACCTTTTTATTTTTTAGGATTCTGAAGTTTGGATGAATCCAATTAAGCATGCTCTGTGTGTCTTTTTGTCTGCGGAAACAAGGCTCACAATGTGAGTTCTGTGCTACTTGCTATCAGGGGAAACCACACAGGAACCCAGAGAATACTGCCTGCTGGAAAAAAAAAATGAGCTCATTTCTTCATAAAGTCTGTGGCTGCAGCCACTGAGAACACAGCAACTGTTTATAGATACTCCTAATTGGCACAAGGCCACTGTCTGGGCTTGTAGTTCTTCACGGGCAAATGCAGCTCATTTTTATTTATACTCACCAATGTGTTCACCTACCAATATGCACAGATTTGGATTATGGAAAATTATCTAGGCAGGGAAGAAGAAGCGAAATTTTGAGATAGTTCAGTGGTATAGCTAGGACAGGGAGACAGGCTCAAAATGCCTTGGAGAAGGAGTATTCTATGAAAATGAACAAAGCTTCATGTTCTCTTTGGAATAATAAAAACACTCATCCTCATGCCGACATGATACAAGGATTTTATTATCAATTGTCACACACAGTAGTTTTATTAGTACCTATTCAAGACTAAGCTCATCTAAGAGCACTTGAAACCTTAGACAGATGTTTTTAAATGAAAGAAGAAAAAAAGTTCAAAAAGCTGTGCATCTCACACTATCCACTATAAATAAAATAAGCCTGAGTTCTTCAGTATTGAAACCCATTCATTTCCAAATAAGCTACACACACCAGGATCATCACATCATTCTCCAAAGCAGCAGTAGTTCCTGTTCTGTCAGAACTTTATGCTATATACTCTGTTTCTAATTTTATCTGCTTAGTCCATTTAATTTTACACTAAAACTCTATTCCCAAGCTAGATTCCTATGAGGTATCATACTTTTAAAAAATTTAAACGAATCAACAACTTTTAAAACTGGTGACCCTCACCAAAGTTTAACACTTAAACCATGACTTAGTTTTTCCTTTCCTAAGCATAGACACAGATGAGAAAATTATAGAGATAAATACACCAAATAAAATACACAAAAATCTTCTAGTTCTATCCATTTAACTGCACTGGAAGATATTATGTTAAGTGAAGTAACACAGTCCCAGATAAACAAACGACGAATGGTATCCCTCATCTATGGTTGCTAGTGCCAAGTACCTACTTGTAAGGCAAACTGAGCAATGTTAATGTTATATTCCTAGTCATCTGAAAGAAACTGTGCTCTTATATTGTGAATCCCTTAACAGGTTCTAGAATTAACCTACCATTTATTTCCAGACATTGGAATTTTGGTATATGGGTAGAGGGTATGTATGCATATTTCAGAGTAATATCAAATCAAAATGGAAAATGGTAAACCTGAAATATGATTTGGAAATAATGTACAGTTTGTTTTCAGATGACATAACATTAGTATAGGTATATATATCTCGAAGCAATACAATTTGGAGGAAACAACAAAAGAACTGGGACAAAAAAAAAATCCGACTGAAACAGTGAAGCTCTCCCCTAAACAATAATCCTCTGCTTTAAAAAAAAAACTCTGGAAAGACTTAGAAAAAGATACAAGACATGTTTGGCAGAATGCATGAACTTGGGTAGGGTAGGGGGCATGGAAAGGGAAATGAGTCTAAATTGGATTGAGAAATGATGTATGATATATGAAAAAGTTTAATAACAATAAAAAATACATCAAAAAAGAAAATAAAAACAAAAAACAAATCTTGAAACACAAACACACACACACACAAAATCTCCATAGCAATGCAGTTTCTCTTATCACAAAACTGGAATCTCTCTTGAGACCTGTGTCCAGATCAAGAACATGAATAACATGAACAAACAATTGAAACTACCGTGTGGTAAGGATGAAACATCTATAGCTTCATGTAACAGCAGAGAAGAATCTCAAGAATCAATTGCTGAGGAAAAAAAACAAATGCCCAAACATGTCAAAGCCCTTAGGGAATTATTTCATGCTACAAAGATCTATATTATGTAGATGAGTTTTAAGTAAATATTTAGAGAATTCTGTCCAATGTGAACCTGTTTGACTCTCTGTTCAGTATAAAAACAAAGTATTTTGTTAGAAAGTAGGGCCAAATTTCTGGTCTCATAACACAAAAATTTCCAGCACATGTGGGTGAATCTCATTGTTGTACAAGCAGCTAGTTTGCTTCATAAACTCAACTGTATATCTTCCCAAGGGGGAACTATTACTTTTGTGTCTATTCATAGCACTTGTATGCAGAAACAAAGAAAACATCAGTGCAGTGGAGTGTTCACAAAGAGTAATAGTGACAGATAAAACAAGAAAAACAGAGGTGACCTTTGGAAGGTCTTAAATAAGTTTTTTATATTTGGACACCATTGTCTCAGCAATGGCAAACTGGAACAATATTTGGTAAGGATAAGACAATAAAATATTATTTCATTGTTTGTATATCTACTAAAGGTAGGAAGATCAGAGCTGGAGAATGGTTAGACTGGTCACGGCCTGAGCTAGGATGGTACTGACACCAAGGGGTAATGTGGATGGGCATATGTGAACATTAAGCAAAATAACTACACTTGAAACTTAGAAACTGATCATTTTATAAGAGTGTTAGAAGGGTTCTGGTCTACAGAGTGAGTTCCAGGACAGCTGGGGCTACAGGGAGACCCTGTCTCAAAAAGACCAAAAAAAAATACTTTTATTGATGTTTTGTGTATTTCATACATCATTTTCAGTTCAATTTNTCACTGGGAACTTGATACAGAATGGAAAATCTTTTTTTTTTTTCCAATTAACTTAGATGTATTACCCAACATTGTTTTCATTAAATCAAAATCATATTTTATAAACATCTATCCATTTACATTTTATCTCTACATTAATTTGTGTATTACTTTATGTCAATTTAAATCAAATTAAGTTTTATTATAAGTATGAACACAATAAAATTTAATTCAATAAAAACAATCATTTATAAATGGCATTTTTAATTTTTCATTTATTTATTTATTTTTTAATTTATTTATTTATATATTTTTTTTATCAAATCTAGACCCTTGTCCCCCCCCATCCCCACACCCCAACAGAGCTCATGCATTCTGCCAAACATGCTTTTCATCTCTTTCTCGGTCTCAGAATGGAAAATCTTATGAGTTAGTTTGGTTGGGAAGACACAATGAAAAAATAATGAGTACTCAAGGTTGAACACCAATGCAGAGCTCAGACAAATGTGTTCAAAGTTTCTGTTGTTTGATGTTCTATGGTTAAAAAATACAATACAGAAAGAAATAATACTATTTAAACAAACAAAAATTAAAACACTTTTATTTGCCAGCCAGCGCTATGACAAGGGATTTGGTGCAGACTACATCTAAAAAACACACCAATCTCAAAAAACAAACAAACAAAAAAACACACCAGTCTCAACACACAAGTTATAATTCAATTGACAAGTGGAATTTAGGAAACATTTCAACAGTAGGCTGTATGGATAACAAATAAAGGAAAAGTTATTCATGCCAAGAAGGAGATGCAAATTAAGAACATAATGAAAAAGCACATTATGCTGTTTAAAAATTTTAAATATGGACAATAGTAAATGTTGGCAACATTGTGAAACAACTGGATCACACTGCTGGTGGGGATATAAAACAGTCCGGGCACACAAAGAAACAGTTTGACAATTCCCTATAAAATTAAACATGCACTTACCATCTGTCCCAGGAATCCCACATCTTCACCCAAATGAAATGAAAGCATCCAAAGACATTTATGAATGTTTATAGATGATCTACTTATAGTTATATTTGATAATTTCAAAGAAGCTCCCAAATGCAAATGTTCTTTAACAGGTTCACTGTAAGCAAAGTGTAGCAAATGCCTGAAATAGAATAATATTCAGCAATAAGTTGCTGATCTTTATTTCTGCATGAATTTCAGAGGCCATGTAGACAGAAGTCTTGAATATGCCAATTATGCCACGATGCCATTTATGTGACAATATCAAAATGACCAACTTTATGGGGGTAGAGAGCTGGGTCAGTGGTTGAGAGCCATGGCTGCTCTTGCAGAGGAAAAGAGTTCAATTTCCAGCACCAAGATGGAGGCTAACAACCTTCTGTAACTCCAGTTCCACGGAATACAACACCTTTTTCTGGTCTCCTTGGGCATTCCATGACACAGGCACACTTACATACATGCAGGCAAAATACTCATACACATAAAATAAAAACAATAAAAAATTTCTCAATGGCAAATTATAATGTGCAGGACAGTTCAATGGATTCCTGTGATTAGGGGTATGGGGAGGCTATATAGATAGAGTATAGGGAATTTTCTTGAAGGGTTGTTATGTAACTATTTCTTCTATCTTATTGTGGTGATAGCTATGTAAATCTCAGTTTTTTAAATTTATAGAACTCACCACCTCCCTAAAAAGAGATCAATTTTAATATATATATATATATATATATATACATATATATATATTATATATGTCTAAACAATCTGTAAGGGGAAAGGATAGAAATGAAGAAAGTAGCCATTTTTCTAGCACACTTTTACATTTTATTCTCATATAGGATAAATATTATTTTTCTAACAGTATAAAATTTTGCCAAAGGATCCCTTTCAAGAAGATGTAAAAACAAATAAAAATATTAAAAAAGTGCTTTTCCTCCAAGAATGAAATTGAACTTGTACTAGATTGCACAAAATATCCAATGGGAAATTGGTGATGAAATCTAATTAGCAAATTTACACCAGTTTTTACAGAGAGTGCTGCTGTCTAGCTGGGCTTGTTAACAAATGGAGACATAGTTGAGAAAGTAAACACAAGATAGCAAAACAAATTAAACCTGGATAACTTTTGTCCATCCTTTAAAATATTTTATTTTTATTTTTATTTTATATGCATGAGTATTATGCAGGAATTTATGTAAGTGCACCCATGTAGTACAATGCATGCAGAAGACAGGTGTCGGAACTGGAACTGGAGTTACAGAAGGTTGTTAGCCACCATGAGGGGGCTGGGAACCGAACCCAGGTCCTCTGAAAGAGACATCAGTGCTCTTAACTACAGAGCCATCTCCCCAGCTCCTTTGTTCATCTTTTTAAGCTTATCTATATGTTGGGTATGGTAGCATACACCTTTAATCCCAGCACACTGAAGGCAGAAGTGAATGGAATTCTGTGAGTTTTGGTTCAGCCTGGTCTACATAGCGTGCCAAGGCTACAAACTGAAACCCTGTCTAAAGAAAAAAAAAAGCTGTCCATAATTATTTTTGGTATTTTGAAAGACTTATGCTTTCTTTTTAAAGATTTTTTATTATTTTAAATTATGTGTATGTGTGTGGGGTATGCACAAGTGAGTGCAGGTGCTTCTAGAGGCCTAGCAGTATTGGATCTCATGAATTACTGCTTGTGAGCCACCCGACATGTGTGCTGAAAATGGAACTGGGGCCTTCTGGGACAGCAGTTCCCACTGTTAACTACTGTGCCATCTCTCAAATCCTAACTTATGCTTTCTAGATGAGCATGGAACAATCATAAATAACTAAATGATCTTTTAAAAAATCTTGTCTATGTGATCACTCTACTGTCATATGTCACACAATAATCAATTAGGATGAGATTGGAATAGGAAGTTAGAAAACCTAGATTATAATGATAAGTTATCATCTTATGTTATTTATTAAACCTCTGTTTCACTGTAATCTTGTATAAATGTAGCAGTTAGGGAAACCTGATCTGTACCATACTACACAGACTGTTCAAGTTTCATGTGCCTGCACATGGGTGTGTCCAACACCAGGCCTCAGTGAGGGCTGGGAGCCTTTATAGTGTTGAGAATATATTTTGAAAAAACAATGGAGCTCCCAGGTTCCTCACTCATACACTTTGAATGCTCTGATCCAGTCAGTGTCTTCTGAGGCCACCTTATACCATCCTTGCTACTCTTTATCAATGGAGATTTTGGAATTAAGTGTGTCCTCTTTCCCATCAGATTAGGGCTTTCCTTAAACTTCTGACCACCCAAGGAAAGCTTCCTTTTCACGAGTGCTTTTAGTTGGGGTTTCTTGTACATCACAGGCTCAACTTCCCTGTGTTTAATCATTCCAAAGGACATCAAAACACAACTGAACTTAAAGGAGCCAATTTTTACACTGTCTCAAAAAACTCCTAAGTGAAAGATGAAATAATAAGACATAAATGAAAATCTAATGACACACTGAAAATAAGATTTCAGGGAGGCAAACTAAAAGTCCTTCCTTTTAAAGAAAATCACGATTGACCTTTATTTTAAATTTCCAATGTAGATCTACCCCATTCTTCTTCAACAGGAAAGGGGAACATTACAATTAAAATATTTTCATATTTATTTGAGGGAATTCTTAACATTATTTCTAAATGGTGATTTAAATTTTATTTGAGAGATTAAGTAAATTCTAAATAGATTATTATTATCCTGTGACTTAAAAATGCAAATGTTTCTGATAATAATGATAATTGACACACCAGCAGATGATATTTGCTTTGAGACTATTAAAGTTCTCAGAGGAAATATGAGCCTAAACATCCAAAATTAAACCTTATCATAATTCATTGCATTAATCCTAAATGAATAAACCTCCAAAAATGAAAATTGCTACATGTTAGAAAAATCAACATAATGTGAGTTAAGGCTACCCAGTGGTAAATACATCTAAAGGAAGACTGGGGCAGTTGTTGGAGGGCTCAGACCTATGTCTGGCCTGATTCAGATGAAGGTGGATTTGTCCTCACAAACTATACTATTTGGGATAAGAAAATTAACAGCAGATTTATTTATAAAATAGGGGCAACCTCAAGCACATCACCAAATCTCCCTGATCTAAACCATCCAATGCAGAATGAAGGTAGCTAAAGTCTCCTTTAAAAAATATTTTATTTATTATAAATAAATATTATAAATAAAATATTTTTAAAATTATAAATAAATATTATAAATAAAATATTTTTAAAATTATACTTTAGCTACCTTCATTCTGCATTGGATGGTTTAGATCAGGGAGATTTGGTGATGTGCTTGAGGTTGCCCCTATTTTATAAATAAATCTGCTGTTAATTGGATGGTTTAGATCCAAACATCTGTGTCTATACCAAAGTAACTTACCATAACTATTAGTACTGTTTAAATACCTATATATCTAATTGTTTGTGCTTCATTAGTAGCATCGAAAGGTTATTCCTGGACAAACTGTCAGCCCATGAAAGGAAACAGCCAGCATTGACCAGAGTCCAAGACGACTGCTCCAGAGAAAGTAGACTGTTTTGCTTCTCATCCACCTGTGCCCCTTTTCTAAGCCTAGGGAACAATCTGCAGAAGAGGGGGCGTGGTAGAATGTAAGGGTTGCGATCAGGGTGAATGGTGAAACTATAGCAATATAGTCTTGGACACTCAATTGATCAACTTGATTGAACATATAAGCCCCCCTGCTGGATGGTGGGACCAAGGGGCTGTGTGGGTTTGGACACAACTGCTTGCAAATTGGTTTTACATGAAGGATGCTTGTACTCATAAATTATCACTTATTGTTAAAAAATGAAAAAAAAAACTGAGAGAAAGATGCAGGACAGTTATGGTGGAATGTATGATCTGGGATGGGGTGGGATGGGGTGGGGAAAGGGAAAGGGAAATATGCCTGAACTGAATTGGAAAATGATGTATGAAATACACAAAGGACCAATAAAAAATGAAAATTAAAAAATATTTTATTTATTATTACAAATGATTGTGTGCCACCCACTGTGGGTTCTGAGAACTGAACTCAGGTCCCCTGCATGAGCAGTTTCTGCTCTTAACCTCTGAACTTCCAGCTCTAGTCAAGGCTTCATTCAATTAATACATTCTCATGGTTGAATTAGGATGCTTGAAATCTTAGCTATTCTCCTCATAGTCGTTCATTGTGAAAACATATTTAAGTCTCTCCAAACCTCAACACAAATCAAGATCTATCTTTTGACATTGTCCATTGAAGTTACTCAGTTGCAGTTTTGTGTTTATTTTACTTTCCAGAATTTTTGGTAATCCAGATCCAGTTTACAAAGTAAAGATTCTGCCAGGTGTGGTGGGGCAAGCCTTTAATCCCAGCACTCCGGAGGCAGAGGCAGGCGGATCTCTGTGAGTTCAAGGCCAGCCTGGTCTACAAAGCAAGTTCCAGGCCAGCTTGGGCTACAGAGAGACCCTGTCTGAAAACAAAAACAACAAAATGTAAAAATTCCTTAGATTTCTATAGCTTTGACATAGAAAATATGTTTAGCCACAAAAAGATCTCAATTGTTAAAAAAAGAATAATTTTGAATGGATATCAGTTATAGCAATAACAATATAAACGAATTGGTTTATATATGTAAAACACAATTTGATACACCTGAAACCAGCACAGAAATTCAAGAGTTACTGGGAGCAAATGGAAATATTAAAGCCAAAGAAGTATATTCCTTGAAGTTCCCTATATCACCTCACCATCCTATCTATGCTTGGCTCTGTGAAAGGGAGTCTTCCCTTCCTACTGAATTCTCAGAGGTTTTAAAAAATACGTCACTTAGTAACTGTAACTTTTTGTTATCAATCAATGAGTCAAGGAACAAAGCTCTTAGAAATAGGACAACTGACATGGATCTGTACTAGAGTTCATGCATAACATGCTAAGGTCCTTGTTCAATCCCTAGAACTGCAAATAAAGAAAACAAAATATTACAGGAACAACTGAAAGATGTTAAAAATACTTTGTCTGACTATCTCCTACTTATTGACAGATAAGAATTTAACCAGAATATTCTAGCGAACAGTGCAAGGAAATCCTGTACACCCTTTAAAAAGTAAGTAAAATCTGGGGCTGGAGAGATAGCCTAGCGGTTAAGAGCGCCGACCGCTCTTGCAGAGGACCCGGGTTCGATCCCCAGCACCCACATGGCGGCCGAGAACCATCTGAAACTCCAATTCCAGGAGAACTCCAGTTCCGGGGGAATCCGAGACCCTCTTCTGACCTCCGCGGCATTTCACGACACAGGTGCACAGACTTGCATGCAGACAGTACATTCATACACATACAGAAATAAATAAAATTAAAAAAAAAAGTAAGTAAAATCTTTCGTAGTTTACTGGAAATTAACTTTCTTCAAATATAATACAGCAAACTTTGCTAACTAAGGCAGGTTATTTGATATTGTTGAGGTTCTTTTGTAACCCCAGCTGGCATGGGATTCACTATGGAAACCAGGCTTGCCTTGATCTTACAGAGATCTACCTGCCTCTGCCTCCCGAGGGCTGGGACTAAAGGCATACCCCACATCTGGCTGACATTTCTTTTCTTTACTTACAATATCACTTTACTGAACTCAACATATGGTATTATTAAAATGTCACAAACAAACGATGAATGGTATCCCTCATCTATGGATGCTAGTGCCAATTACGCAGTTGTAAGTATTTCTTGTGTAGGGCCCCCTGAGCTTTTGTACAAAGCAGTTGGGCATAATGCATTTTGGAAACAACAACAACAACAACAGAAAAGACTACATCAAAGAACTGACTGAAACAGTGAACTTCTGCTCAAAACAGTCAACTTCCCCATAGACAATATTGAGAAAGACTAAGAGATGAAAAGCATGTTTGGCAGAATGCATGAGCTCTGGCGGGGTGGGGGAATGGGCGGGAACACGGGTCTAGATTTGTTAAAAATAAATAAAATAAAATAAAATAAAAAGAAAAAAAATGTCACTGCTCCTTGAAGTTATTGCTTCTATAGCTACTACATCTATTAAAATAGTCAGTTATCTGGGCTGGAGGGATGGCTCAGCAATTAAGAGTTCTTGCAGAGAACTTGGTCAGATTCCCAGCAGCTACCACATGGTGGCTAACAACTATCTATAACTCCAGTTACAGGGAACCCAATGCCCTCTTATGACCTGTGTAGGCACTGCAGGTCATGGGTGCATTTACACACATGCAGTCAATAAACTCATGAACATAAAATAAATAAATATATTACATATTATATATAATAAATAACTTATATGATACATAGCTTTTCCTTAAATGGTTAATATCAAATTGACAATTAAGAGGAAGTTAATTATTCCGTGCATATTTTGTGCGTATTTTAATAAGGTCAGCTGCTTTTTTTAACTTTTATATACTTTACTTTTTTGCTGGCATCAAGATTATTAAAACTTTACTTTTCTTCAAGGACCTGAATATTAATCCTCTTTCATACAGATTCAAACTCTGCTCCTTTCATGGAGTGTTAAAAATCACAGGCCTTATATGCCTCTCTCCACTTTGGCCTCCTGCCCTGTCCTACCACATCCCTCGGCAGGTTGTGATGATGTCGACTATACCACTACTACTTGTACAATGAGCTCCTTAAGGGCAAGCACTACGCTTTATTTAAACTACATCCTTTCTTTGCTGTACTCCAAATGATGCTGCCATATTTTACTATTAATGTTGGGATACATTCTCAGGGTTGACCGCTTCCATTTCCCTTCAAACAAAATGAATGGCTAGAAGGACGGGAGCAATGCCGTCTACACTGGGGGATGTACACCTAAACAAACAGGAGCAGGTAGAGACATGACCTTGCTTCAGGGTTGACTGTGGCTAGTTACTTGAATGATAAATCTATTCTACATAGAAAACATAAGAAAGGACATGGGTCCATCTTGCTTTATTCTCTGGCATCTTTTGACCTACAGAAAAATGCAGGGTTCATAATGCATATGGTTTCTCTCTCTGATAGGGCCAGGCCGGATATTAGGGGTAAGTGAAGAGGGGCTAGGCTAGCACGAAGTGCCAAATTTATGCTCACTTAAAAGAGTCTACTTTTTAAAGAGAATAAACATAAAGACAAACATGGAATAGCTTCTGGGACACTCTCTCAGCTTGTTTCCAGTATAAATAACCTTACAAGCCCTTGGGCTCTTCTTGTAACTGAAACATAGACTTGTTCTCTCATGAACCTCCCTTACCCTTGACTTGGGAGAATGTATTGGGGGAGGGGATATGACTCCCATCCCAAATCACATGTAAAAATATATGGTTTGACATCTTTCCAGGGCTATTTTCAAGTCTTGCTGTAAGAAATATTTCACAGCAAAGGGAAGTAAAGTTATGAAGATAAAATGATAAGCTATTTGAAATAAATACTGACATATCATCTACTTTGTTCTAGAGGGATTGAGATGATTGCCCTCAGAGGTTCAATAAGTGTGGGTGGGCTGGATAGCTTTAGTGTCAACTTGACACACCTGGGTTGAGGGAGCCCCAATTGGGGAATTGGCTCCATTGGATTGGCCTGTGGCCACATTTGTGGAGTATTGTCTAGATTGTCCAGCAATGTGGGAGGGCTCAGCCCACTATGGGTGGTGCCACCCTGGGCAGGTTGTTCTGTATGGTATAAGAGGGCAGGCTGGGTATGGGCCAGGAGAGAAAGCCAGTAAACAGCATTCCTCCATGGCCTGTGCTTCAGCTCCTGCCTCCAGGTTCCTGCCCTGAGTTCCTGCCTTGGGCTCCCTACGTGATGAGCTATGACCCAGGAGATGTAAGCTGAATAAACCCTTTCCTCCCCAAGTTGGTGTCGGCCGGTGTTTTGTCATAGCGATGGAAGACAAACAACAGTGGGTTTCAGGATCAGAGGAAAGGTGGTTGACTTCAGCCAAAAATGTCAGGCAAAAAAATTGTTTAGTTTGGCTGGTATATTATCTTTTTCTTTGAGGTGGTTGGATGTCACAGTATAGCAATGTATGAATAAAGACATCCTTGCTCTCAGCATCCCTTACAAACAGGAAGGACACAGACTACAGTGAGAACATGTTCTCTCAAAGCTCTGGAACTGAGCTCTCAATCAAAGACCTTGCTCTATCTTTATTGAAACTGTACATCCAGCATGAAATGGGGAAAGAAAGGGGATCAGTTTTAGCAAGAGATTTGTTCTATCTGACCCCTACTAACCTAGGGTAGCAAAAGCAACCACAAACAGATGCTATCGATTTAATCCCACCCTGTCATTTACAACATGAATGGGACAGCCAAACATCCAAAGTCCCATGAAACACAATCTTTATTTATATTTCCAACAGGTATAGGTTAATATGTGAATATTAATATGTATGCAGTATACTATCCCACAACATTGAGATTGAGTTAAACACATTTTCCCAACATCTCCTTTAGTTTATTTCCAATGCAATTTGTACAACATGTTCAAAACATGAAAGACTACAAACTTTGGAAAATCATACATAATTATGTAAAAGCTTTGATATTTGGAATAAATATTGATTTTATAATTTCTGAACAAAGAGTTAAGGTTTTAGATCTAGAAAAGAAACATGTTTTAACAGATTTAACAATTTCGCATGCAATTGACATTCATAAAAACGAATTTCTTATAAGGAGAAATAACAATTGATTTTTTTAGAGGACAAAATTTTGCACAAAAAAATCCTTGTCAAAGATATACTTAGAAGCATCCAAATATGAATGCACCGTGGGCATTGATTTAGCATTCTACTGCACTTCCAGTCTTCTAATACTCTATATTGTTGGCTTCCTGAGATGACTGTCACAGTGAAACACAGGTAGAGCTTACCACACCTTACTTTATTCTTAGTGGTTGGACTGAGTATACAGGTTATCAGAGAGTTACTTAGATGTTATTAGATATTTATTTATTTATTTATTTATTTATTTATTTATTTGTTTTGTCTTTTTAAGACAGGGTCTCCCTGTAGCCCCAGCTGTCCTGGAACTCACTCTGTAAACCAGGCTGGCCTTGAACTCACAAAGATCCGCCTGCCTCTGCCTCCCAAGTGCTAGGATTAAAGGCGTGCGCCACCACGCCCGGCGTTATTAGATATTTAATTGTCTACTACAAGCTGCCTAGTTCAATCAAAGTAGTTCAACAATCATATTTCTTTTCAATGTTAGACCTGTAAATCATTGAAAATAGTGTTTTAAAAGCAGGGCATAAATCACAGAAATGATTGCATTTCCCATAACCAAATCTTGGGCTTTTGCATTTACATTATGAGAAAACATGGAAGGCAGAGGGACATTTGAAAGGAATATCAATATGCAATTGTTAAAAATCACCATTAATTATATTTGATATTGCTTAGAATTATCCCTTTGTAAAAAACAAAAGTCAGTATTAGGGGTTGGATTTTGACACTCCTTCAAACGTATTCTAGAACCCTGACTCTCAGTATTCAGAAAGTGACCTTATATGGAAACAGGATCTTTACCAAGGTTAACATGGAATCATTAGAGTAGGCCCAAGTCAATATCACTGTTATCCTTATATATAATGGTGAGGATTAGCCACACAGACAAGACATGCACAGAGGGAAGTCAATATGAGGGAAAGGGAGAAGATGGTCAGATGACTACAGTGAGGCCTCTGCAAGGAGCAGCAAGGATTCCACAAACATAGACACACAAAACTAGTGGCCCACCTGAGAGGGAGCAGACAAAGGACAGCCATGACAATATCCCCCTTTAACTGAAAAGTTAGTCCAGCCTCTGTAGCTGTACAACAGGAAATGTTGCTTTACACTTTCTACTTTTTGGTCCTTTGACGGAGACTCGCACAAGGACCTTAGGGGATAGATGAGTTCATAAAGCACAGAGCTGAAGCAGAGAAAGATGAAATGTCCTGCTGCCCAGAGCCACAAAGCTACCTCGGCCAGAGCTCCTGAGAGGGAGGCCTAGATTTCTAAGCTTCAGTTCAAGGTTGTTTATTTTTCTCTTGGAGACTAGCGGATCGAAAATTCACAACTGTGCAAGATTCATCGGAAGTTAATCCTATTAAATGTTTTTATTGGCAGGGCGTGGTGGAGCACCCCTTTAATCCTAGCACTTGGGAGGCAGAGGCAGGCGGATCTTTGTGAGTTCAAGGCCAGCCTGGTCTACAGAGTGAGTTCCAGGACATCTGGGGCTACAGGGAGACCCTGTCTCGAAAAGACCAAAAAAAAAAAAATGTTTTTATTGAAAGATTCTGTTTCAATAGAAAAACTAATACTTTATTGCTTTCATTCACTTTATTCAACCATGCTCTAACTTCAGCAACTCTATTTTTCAGTATTCATAATAAATTTTAATATTTATTACTAACTGATTTAACATTTAAAATTATTAAAATTTATAATAAGATTAACAGAAAAGTATGTCAAGTGTCAGTGTTTTCAGTATATTGTAATTAGTGTTTGATTAGTCACCTCAAAAGGTAGCAATCTATTATCAAAAAGGTACTATATAACCTCTTTGTTTCATTTCACCTATGAGAACAATTATTGATGAATAATTATTGATGAAATCTAGGTTGATGCTAGGAGAATCTTTTAGTATCTGAAGGTGAAAAGTTCAAAAGATATGATTAGTATTAACAATAACAATTTTCTCTCACAATGTAAGTTTTATTTGTATTGCCCTTGTCTTTCATTTCACCACTGAGACAACATCTTTATAGAGGTCCAGATGGTTGAGTGAGATTATGACAAAGAAAAGTAGCTCATGCCGAGGGCCTCAGGGAAGAAAAAAATCATGGCTTTCCTGGAAGAACAATTTCACTTATGCCCTTACCAGTCCCTTATCAGATGGGTAGCACCATGCCTTGTGAAACCCCAGACAACCTTAGTATGGGTTAGTGGTTGTACACTAAAGAGGGGCAGCATGGGGAATAAAAATTCATCCTACTTTAAGCACACTGCAAGCCCTTCATTAATATTTATAAATATTGTATGTCAAAATTCATTTAAAAACTATGTGACAGTGCAGAAATATCATATGAATTGACTGGGAATGTATCTCAGAGGTTTGAGGGCTGTGTATTCTAGGAAATGGAAGCAGTCAGTGAAGTCGTCTGTTTGTCAGGCTGATCCATCTACTTGGATGAGCAAGTTGTCAGGTGACTTCACTGCTCAAACATGTCACTTTTAACCCCCCTTCTTCTAGATCCAGGGAGAAATGCTAATTAGAAGTAAAGGAGCTTTTTGGAGTCTGTATAAATCAGCCCTGAGAACTGTGCCTCTGCCCCTCTGCAAAGTAGAAACCAGTGATGTCCTACAAGCCATGCTAATGTGTGAATAACTTCTATGCTCATTTAGCCCATTGAGCACATCCAAGAAAGTGACATTATGAATGAGCCACATTACCTAGAGGAAACCAACAGACTCAGTGTGGGCTTCCACACAACTTAATATGCATCTAATATACAGCTTAAGCAGTATCTTCCACACTAAGTGACAAACAATTAATCTCCATATATCAGTAACTGTCATGAATATGGCACAGCTTTATCATTGAAGGAATTTAAAATTTCCAACCATAACTAGACTTTCCTACATTCATTTATTAGCAAGCTACTTGTAGAAATCAAATCAATTACCACACTCGTGACTGTGCCTCCATTTAATTAGTTTTGTTTTAGCTTTTCCTATCCTCCACTGGAATCAAGCCAGGCAAGAATTTCTTGCCAAAAGTGATGATGGTATGTGTGTGTCTGATGTTTATGTGTGCATGCACATGTGTGTGTATATGTGTACATTTCGTCACTGCTAAATATCCTCTGTTTCTGTTATGCAAAGTATCAATGTTAATTAAAGATAAGTACTTAAATTTAATATGGGTTGTTTAAATTGATTGCTTTCTGGCATGACAAAGATCAACAATTTAAGGAAAAAAAAAACTGGCACTTTTTATTACGGAGCCAGTAGTTATAAAATAAGTACACCTAATTTTGAAAATTATCTCTTTGGAAAAATAATGGCTACAATGTATATAGGTGAATAAATAATTTCTGGAAGGAACACAGTTTCTGCGCATTTGATATACTCAAGTCTAATTCACCAAATTGATCACATCTCCCAACAAAATTTGTATTTGATAGCTTTAATTTGAATGTATATTAGCAAATAACTATTGTTTCTTGACCTTTTAGGTAAGGTTCAGTAAAAAAAAAAAATCTATGTCTAATCTGACAGTACTGTGATTCCACTGCCTCCACCTACAGAAGCCATTTAGATTTGCCACTTTGCATCTTTCTAGACATCTTATCTGTGGATTGAAAAGTCAATTTCACAAACAGAACTGTTCACCATTTAGCTTTCTATGAAGTCATTCCCTAACAGTTGGACCACCCATAATTATGCCTTTCAAATGGTTTTTCAGTTACTCTGCACAGTCCAATTTAGATTATAAGTACATCTTAGCATCGTCATATCTGAGAACACTAAGACACTGAAGGATAAATAGTGATATTTAATGAAAGGAAGATGTTGCTTGGGTAGTTTCTGAGTTCATCTTTAAAAGATATACAATAACTCTGGACTGAGAGCTACAATAAAATGATGACTGCTGAGCGAAGAACAGTATGTGCTGACTAGACTCTGTGGACATATTTGTATAGAAGGACATCTGCTTTCAAGAGCTTGACTGGATAGGACTTGGATTGGATATTGTAATGCATGAGTTCTGATGGTGGGTTGGGGCATGAGGGGACTGGGTTAGATTGGGAACCATTGTACAAGATGTCCAAAGTGCTCAATAAAAAAATAAATAAAAGATGTACAATAACTCAAAACATATCACATGTTGTTTGCGGGGGTGGGGAGGTTGATACATAAGTGAACCATAGATTACTATGAAGTATAGTTATCATGAAGAATTCATGGAATCCTACTCAAACTGAAACAACAGAAAATGGATGACACATGGAATTCAGGCTGTTGGAAAATGAAAGACTGGCTTTAGAAATTTTCATTTGTTCTAGCCTTGGACATTAACTTTGTGCTTATTTGTATAGTTTAGTCAATTTGTCTTATTCTCATAAAATAATTTATGAGAATTATGACTAAAGTGGTTGATATCTAGGTGTTTATGGAACACCTTCTACAAGATTATTTTCTTCTTTACAATGTTTCTGTCCATAAACATTTTTTTTCACTTGTTAGAATCTAGATAAAACATCTCCACACAGGACTCATGGGCTGCAGGACTGGTGTCCAGCTGGTGCTGGTGAAGGTTAGTGGACCATCAGGGCACTGGCTTCACCAATGCATGCACCCATTGTCAAATTCATTACAGAATGTGCTCTTAGAAGTGGCCAGCGGGGAGGGGTGGGAGCTGATCACTGAGGGCAGGCCTTTGATGATTGGGCCTTCTCCTCAGAACCTTCCTCTCTTATTGCTTCCCTCTCTGCTTTCCGGCTAGCCTAAAGGGGAACAGTTTTCCTCTACCCCATGTCCTCCTCCAGCGTCTTCCGTCTCGAGACAAATCGAACACAACATGGCAATTGTGGGCTGAAATATCTGAAAACATGAAGCAGAATCAATCTTTCTTTGAAGATGATTTATCTAAGTCCTTTGTCACAGAAATGGAAAGCTGACTCTCATACTCCTGCTAGCAAACCTTTTGGTGAGTGTGAATATTCACTTCTGTTACAAGAATTTTGTGCAGATCTCTCTGTCCCTGTCTTCCACTGTAGGTAGAGTGGTAAAGAGGGCCCTAATCTCAACTGTGAACATACGATGAAGAACACAAGTGCTAGCAAGTGTACGCTGAACGGAGCAGGATAATCTCAGGTAAGAGAAGTACTAACCAGAACATTTTCATTTCTGAATACTTTACATGATTCTGGAGGTGGCAGTGGTGCATCCCATTCTGTAGCACTCATTATCTCCAATGGAAAAGAAGCAAATCAGAAACTGGGAGCTCAGAGGACACCGACTGACGGTCATATGCTGAGGCCTGAACCCAAGGCCAGAAAACCAAGTTCTAACTAAGCTCCTCTCATCATTGAGGGGCTTCACCAAGACTACTTTCCTATGAGCTGTTAAACCCTTTTTAATTCACCTTTTTAGGGCTGGAAAGATGGCCTAGTGTTTAAGAGTTCAAACTAATAAAATAATCTTTCAGAGCACTAGAATTTTGTTCTTAGTACCCATGTTTAGTAGTTTATAACTGGCTATAACTCCAACTCCAGAGAATCTAACCTCCTCTTCTGGCCTCTGCAGGCACCAAACTCATGTACAAACCCACATATATATATATATATATATATATATATATATAATATATATAATATACTAATATATACTTAGATATAGACTAAAAATCAAATCCTTAATATGCATTTCTCCCAAAGTGAAAACAACAGCAACAAAACAATGGTGAGACTCCTATACAAATTGACACTGAAATAAGACCCAGTATTTTGCAATACATAAAAGTCTTGCACCAGGTATTTAACTCCTGTTTTTCAAAATGGCAAAAAGACATCAATGGCCCACTTTAGTTAAGATTATAGTAGAGGAAAAGAGTGCTGCAGTTTTGAACTAAGTAAAGAAAGACTTCCTTCCCAAGGACTTTATCCCTCTATTAGCCCAAAGTAAAACATACCTATCTATCCCTTTTGTTGATTGTTCCACTTATCATGCATTTCCTTCCAGAAGTTATTCTTTGTGAGAAATGTTTGTATAAACATGATTTCACTAGATTTCCCTCACTAGTACAACTAACATAGGAGAGTGAGAGTCCTGTTCGAGCTGATAACTGTGAACTGCAGTGAATCTCCAATCCCCATCCAGTCATCAGTAGGCTATAGCAGTTTATGCCCTAAAATGCTCTTGACTTTCTCCTTAAAATCCCTCCAATGTAGTTTCTACCTACCATAAACTGCTATTTCATGATGTTTACTCAATCTCATTCAAGGCCTCTTAAACACATGAGATGAAACTGAACCCGCAACTGCCACTATGTTCCTAACTGTGCCGTAACCCTTCTAGGTAGGGGCACCACTCTGCAGCAAGTGGCAAACTCAGCTTAGTGTTGCCAACAACTATATTGATAGTATGTGAGTTGTGGGTTCAAAAATCATCAGTTTCTTGCACAAGAGTCCATAGGTTAGGGAAAGACTTCCTTCCTAATAGGTAGAAGCCATGCTATGATAATTTCTCTTGAAGTGCCTTTAGCCTTTGGTTTTATAACCCTCTTTCTCTCCTCTGGATTTTAGAAGAGTCATTTGACAGTCATCAAAGTTTATGTGTCAGTCAACAGATAGGGATGGTGGTAGGCTGACCCCTGAAGTGCTGGGAATTGATAGGAGAAATGCACAGTAAACAGGTTCACTGGAATTTCCAGACTCGTTTTCAATTAACTCTTGAAAGAAAATACCTTTGCTTAGAACAGGAGAGAGTGCTTTGTTCTGGATAGTAAAGAGATTATCTCAGATGTTATAATGGTTACTAGAATGACCATGTCAGAAAACCATTTTCAGAGCAATTATCATTTGTTGAATACTTTCTATTCACTAAGTAATAACTGTGATCCCAGCACTTAAAATAGGCTATCATTCTTCATCTATACCTCAGACTTATCTAGTCAATGGGACAGTAATCTAGTTCAGAAGAAACAAAAAAGGTTCAAATAGATCTGGAATCCTTCTCTGAATGCACAACTGTTATCTCTCTGTCCTGGAAGCTGTCTACTGCAACAATGCTTGTGTTCTTTCTGGTAGCGCCTCACCCATCTGAGATTAACCTGCTCCATTCACGGTCCACTTGCTAACTGTGTGTATTTCCATCACATTTTCACAGTTGAGATTAGGGGTCTATTTACCTCTCTACTGTTATTGCATACAGTGACTCCTAGGGCAGAGTGGATGCTCAATAAATGTCGAAGGAGCACAGGAGCATGGTACAAAGGGGCAAGGGCTGAAATAAATCTTTGAAAATGTCTCCACATAATTCTCACCTGCTTACCTCCCAGATGTCATGGGCATGCCTGGTGTAAATAACTACTCTGACAACAACTAAAGGAAAATAAGGCTGTTATCTTTTGGAGGAAGAAATTGGAAAGCTTCTGTGACCATCTCACTCTGATTGACAAAGTGATGACCCTCTGGAAAAGCAGAGCCCATGGTTGTGTTCACTTGCAATCAACTTGTAACAGCATATTTCAGAGTCTCCGATGGGTCTAGAGATGACTGCTTAACTGTTGTTTTCCACATTACAATTTATTTCCTAGCATCAAATAGCTAGTGACTAGTTGTGGGAATAAAATGGGAGATCTAGGGTCAGCTTAAATAGAAATTCCCATTGATGTAGCCAGGATTTATGTATGTGTTCAGATACACAAGTGATCTCTAAATACAAACAGCAGTGGTTTTCTTTTTAACTGTTTTAGTTTGATTGTTAGAACACTAGTAAAGCACAGATAACCTTACTGACTTCTCAGCAACAGGAGCTGTCAGATCTAAGTTGGTGTGATGGTTAATCCTGGGTGTCAACTTGACTGGACTAAGGAACAAATAAGAGAAAAGGATCTTCGGATTGGACCACCTCAACCCGGATGGTCCACCCCAAATGTGGTGGTAGGCAGTATAAAGGGCCATGGCAGAGGGAGCTGGTCCCTTTTTTCCTGCGGCTTGCCTCTCTCTCACTGGTGAGTTTGTCTTGCTGCTGTGATCAACCCTTCAGATCCCAGCATGTACTGAGACTGGCAGATCTCCTGGAATCCACCGGGCCTTCAGCACCAGATTGGGACTACTGAGACATCCAGCCTTGCGGACTGAGCAGTTCCCTGGATTCTCAGCCTCTCCAGTTCAGCGTGGCTACTTTTGTACTACTTGAGCTCTGTCACGTGAGCAAATCAATAAATTGTATATAGTTATATATTCGTCTGTCCTGTTGCTTCTGTTTCTTTAGAGAACCCTGACCAATACAGTTGGTCTTCTCAAACTGTCAATCAGGAAGCTTAAAGACAAAGGAATGATCTTTACCCAAAAAATTGGTGATTCAAATCCAACCATTGCACTAGCCTGTTAAAGGATCCTTCTCCTTCAAGCAAGATTTTTTTCTTGCTTTTAAGCTATGAATTGTGAGAAATATTTAGCTCACACAGTTGTATTTATTTTAATTCATCTTAATATCATGAGAAATATCTGTAGCTTTCAAAAGATACATATAAAATTTCAGAATTGTACTAAGGATAGATCTGACATTCTGAAAATCATTAGAAAGAAAGAAATAGCAGAGGCAAAAAAACCAAACAACTTCCTAACAACAGTAGTGTCATTGGATTAGATTATCCAAGTGGGTTTTACCATCAGAGAAATAATTTAAATAACAATAAGTCAAGACAAAAATAATTTTATTTGTTATTTCCTCCATAAAAAAAGCTTTATTATAAAAATATATTAATAAGTTAGGGGTGGAGAGAGGGCTCAGCAGTTAAGAGCACTTTCAGAAGACCTGGGTTTGATTCCCACCACCCACATGGCAGCTAACAACTGTCTGTAACTCCAGGTCCAGGGAATATGATGCTTTTTCTGTCCTCCTTGGGCCCTACATGACACAGGTTCATTTACATACATGCAGGCATAACACTCATACACATGGAAATAAATATGTAAAGAGAATGACAAGAGAAACATATAAATTTAATTGATTGAAGTTTTGTATACTATAGGATCCTTCATATGAAACAGACACCCAGAGAGATAAGTAAGCCCATGTACCTCAAAAGCCACTTTTGAGGAGTGAGAAAGTTGAGAAGAAGGCGAAATAAACTTCAGGATGTTCTAATGATAAACTAGAGGAAACTTAACAAGGTTTGTTTGCACAGACTGAATTCTCTGATCTTTGTTGAAGGTGTAGAGATCATTTCCTGCATGTAATACAGACAACATCTCCCACATGGCCATGGTGGCCTTATGACCTGCTGCAAGGAGACATAGGAGAGTATATGTTCTGCTGCAAGGAAAAATAGAATGGAAGGCTTGATTTTGCATTTGAAGTTTCCATAATTTTCTTCCTTTTAAAAAATGTAGTGGAATCCAGGCATGGTAGTGCAGGCCTTTAATCCCAGCACTCAGGAAGCAGAGGCAGACAGCTCTCTGTGACTTCAAGGCTAGCTGGGTCTACAGCGTGAGTTCCAGGACAGCTGGACTTACAGGGAGACGCTGTCTCAAAAAGACCAAAAAAGAAAAGAAAAGAAAATGTAAAAATGTAGTGGAAAGCATCCTCTTCGGGTACGAGTACAACATCCATAAATGTCAAAGACAAGTAAGTGAAACAACTTGGACAGAAAAACAATTCTTTGCAGTAGGATGAGTCCTGTGGGTATATCCCCAGAAGTGGCATGACTGGGTCAGGTGGTAGGCTCATTTTGAGTCTTCTAAGGGTTGAAGCCATTATGCTAAGTAAAGCAGTCCCCCCAAAACAAACGGGGAATGGTTTCCCTCATTTGTGGATGCTAGTATCAAATCCCCCAGTTGAAAAAGACAAGCTGAGGGGCTGGAGAGATAGCCTAGCGGTTAAGAGCACCTACTGCTCTTGCAGAGGACCCGGGTTCGATCCCCAGCACCCACATGGCGGCTAAGAATCGTCTGTAACTCCAATTCCAGGAGAACTCCAGTTCCAGGGGAATCCGAGACCCTCTCCTGGCCTCCGCGGCATTGCACGACACGGGTGCACAGACCTACATGCAGACAGTACATTCATACACATACAAAAATAAATAAAATTAAAAAAATAAAAAAAAAAGAAAAAGACAAGCTGAGCAATGTTGTTGTTCTATTTCTTTCTATCTGAAAGCAACTGTAATGTTATAATTTGAATATCTTAATGAGCCCTAAAATTAACTTACCACCTACTTTCAGGCATGGTGATTAATGTACATGGGCAGAAGGTATATATTCATATTTTAGAGTAATATAAAAATAAAAGAAAAATCTAAACCCCTGAACATAATTTAAAAAAAAGGGATGTATGGATGAAACTGATCAAGGAATATCAAGTTGGTTACATACAGCATGATGCTTTGGTATACGATTTTACAGTAAGACCAATATAGATGTGATATTGCATGTATTTCAAAAGCCTCAAAGAAAGAACTGTGTAATTTTAATAGGAACTGTGGAATTTTAAACCACAAAGAAATTATACATGTTTAACGACCTTGACATATTCAGCAGTTTTAAGTTTTAAACAATGTATATATGCATGAAACATAATGTGACTTTATAAATATGTACAACTTTATATTTGTATATGTCGGCCAAAATAAATTTAAAAAATAATAAGTAAATAAATTATCTAATTAATTTATTAAAGTTTAAAAAAAAAGAAAAACAATTCTGACCAGGCATGATGGTGCACACCTTTAATCCCAGCACTTGGGAGGCAGAGGCATGCAGATCTCTGTGTGTTCAAGGACAGCCTGATCTACGGAATGAGTTCCAGGACAGCTGAGATGACTAAAGGGAGACCCTGTCTCAATAAGGCAAAAAAAAAAATATTCTGACCCCAGAAATAAACTCCATCCTGTCAGTTTCCTGATGCTAGTCCTCCTGATCCTTGTACCCATTGGGAAGGTTATTCCTCAGTGAGTCAGGGTTAGCACCTAATGTGCACTGTGTTGGAAGTGCTGTTTGTGAGGAGAGCTGTCCTTGACTGCTTGATCTTCCTTTGTGGTCAAGTGCCTGGCTTGTTCTTCATGTGAAATATTTAGTATAGGAGAAAATCTGAAGCACGACCAGGGACTTGGGTAGTTTGAAACAAGGGACAGGAAAATAAACTCTATGGCTTTCTAGGTTTCTATCTAGCATTCCAAAAAGAATTCTTTTTTTTTTTTTAAGTTTTTTTTTTCTCATATTTACTTATTTCAGGGCTTATACCCACAGTACAAGTGTGAGGCCAGAGAGCAATTTCCTGGATGTGGTTCTCTCCTTCCACCACGTGGAGCCTGGGACCTGAACCCAGGATGCCAGAATTTATAGCACCTTTACGCCTGAACCCCCTCACAAACTCATTTTATTTTATTTTATTTTTTTGTCTTTTTGAGACAAGGTCTCCCTTTATTCCCAACTGGCCTGCAGCTCACTTTGTAGACCAGGCTGGCCTTGAACTCACAGAGATCAGCCTGTCTCTGCCTCCCTAGTGCTGGGATTAAAGACAAAGGCATGCACTGGCTTAAAGACCATTCTTAGCAGCCGTGTGGGTGCTGGGAATCGAACCCGGGTCCTCTGCAATAGCAGTTGGTGCTCTTAACCTCTGACCCATTTCTCCAGCCCCCCAAAAAAGAATTCTAAGTCTGAGGCCTGGATGCTTTATTTTGTTTTTGTGTTTCTGTTGTTGTTGTTGTTATTGTTCTTAGACTTCTTAGCAATAAAAGTGATTAGAGAAAAACACCTGGTAGAATGAATCTTTGGGGGCACAAAACGTTCATGGACTTTGGGTGTCAATGCAATTCTTAGAAGGAGGAAGAGCCAGTGGGTAATCTGGTCAAAAGGACTGACAATCTGGTACTCATGGGAAACAGCATCAAAGTTGATCAAAAAGGAGATAGGATCGATTTGAACAAGAGTAAATCCATCTGGTTCCCAAAGTGCAGTTCTGACTCTGCCAACTTCCATTCACTGGTGTCTTTCTTTCCATTTGTTTTACAAGATTCTATGAAGATCTGATCTAGCCTTTCCTTTCATTTCTTACACCTCCAAAATCTTACTGTCCATGCATCTGGAAACATTACTGGAAATGTTAAGTTTACTCTTGGTCAAGAAGAACTTACGAGGCCTTCCCCTGAAGAGAAGTTCAGACGATTTATTCCTGACTCTAGTGCTCTGCTCTCCCTGTTCTTAGATCTTTGACTTAAGAAATTTCAATTCCAGCTTTTCTGTATTCTTTTGAGATGGAAGTCTTTTCTCAGACTCTGTCAAGTTTATAATCCAGAAATGTCTTTCTCAAGGTCTTGAGAGCCATTCCTTTAAAAGAGAAAAAAGATACTTATCTCTCACTCAGTGGGAGTGTAGGACCCTAACTTCTATAAGCCTAGCAAACACAGATGGTCACATTAAACTGGCCAGCCCTCCCCTTCTCAATCCAGTTATCAGACACTGTCCTAAACTTTGTTTCAAAGAATAGAGTCCAGTCTCTCTCCCTTACTATTGTGGTCTTCACCTGTTTTGAAATTAGCTGGACTACAATATTCCTTATATGCAGGATTTGTCTGGTACTGCTTCTTTCTGATAGATTGTCTTATGGCTATTTCCTTTGTGCAAACTTCTGTAAACCAAAATATAGAATCCTAGAATTAGTTTATTAAATGATCTAGTCTTTCTGGAAATTCTTTGTTAAGATATTTCACCTCTTCATTTATTTCAAACTTTACCTTCGTCAGTATACACACATACACACCCACATACACACACACACACACCCAGGACACAAACACATACATACCTTTAACATTAGATATGTGATTTTTAATTTAATAAAACTATATATTTGAATTAATCTTTCACAAAACTTTTTTAACAGGGGGAAAATTGTAATTCATGGATTAACATATCCAAACATGTGTCTATGCTAAAGTAACCTACCATAACTATTAGTGCTGCTTAAATACCTATATATCTAATTGCTTGTTCTTCATTAGTAGGATCGAAAGGTTATTCCTGGACAAACTGTCAGCTCATGAAAGGAAACAGCCAGAATTGACCAGAGTCCAAGTTAACAGCTCCAGAGAGAGTGGACTGTTTTACCTCTCATCCACCTGTGCCCCTTTTCTAAGCCTAGGGAACAACCTGCGGAAGAGGGGGCGTGGTAGAATGTAAGGGCTGCGATTGGGGTGAATGGTGAAACTACAGCAATGTAGTCTGGACACTCATTTGATCAACTTGATTGAACAAACAACCTGTCACCCCCCACTGGATGTGGGGCTGTAGGTGTTTGGGCACAACAGCCTGCAGATAGGTTTTGCATGAAGGATGCTTGTACTCATGGATTATCACTTATAGCTAAAAATGAAAAAAAAAAAAACTGAGAGAAAGACGCAGGACAGTCATGGCAAAATGCATGATCTGGGATGGGGTGGGGGTGGGGGGGAGGGAAAGGGAAATAAGCCTGAACTGAATTGGAAAAAATGTATGAAATGCACAAAGCATCAATAAAAACTAATTTAAAAAAAAAAAAACTTTTCATAGGCCCCAAGTGACTATAAGGAATCAGTAAATATTAGCTGCTGTGGTGGTCATACTATTTTCCTTCCTTGAATATCAGAAAACAGATTAGAGTTAAGAATTCTATGAGAAATAGTAAATGGCAGCCACCTCTAGTCACAGTAGACTCAGGACTCCTGGCCATGCCACAGCAGGCTACATAGTTCAGTCAGACTCTGCACAAATCAAAGTCTATTTTTCTTTCTTAGACTAAAGATGCACTTTTGATCCCAGGAATATTTGACAAAATCTTTCACTCTCATGCTTAAAAAGCAATTTATTATTTGGGAGCAAACTAGCTCACATTCTTTTAAAAAAACCAGTATCAAAGAACAAACCATTCTACTGTTTTTCTCACACATTTGAGTTGTGAAAATCACTAGCAGAGGGCCTCTAAAATGGAACAGACCAAACACTTTCAAAAACAACAGATTTTATTTTCTTGAAAGAGCAACTTTCCCAGCCAGTATATCTTCCTTTGAAAATGAAGACTTTGAGATGTGAGTGCCTGGACATTTTCCATTGCTTTTCCTCCCAAAGTGCTTATTTCCATTTCTGAGGGGGGGAGGGGCAAGTGGGGACAGTTAGCTCATTAATAGTACCACTTTTTCTTACTATCTGTCTAAATCTTAGGGCTTAGAATTTGAAAAAAAATTCTCTATTGGATTCACTTTATGAAATTAAAAAGTGTCAGAAAAATGCATTGTTTCCATGGAAGTAAGAGTCATCAGGTAGACACAGTGTAAAATTTTCCCCTGTCTTGGGAAGATTAGAGGAGAACATAATTATTTCTAAGAAAAGTGGCTGTGTACAAAAGGGGTACACTGGTTTCACAGTAAGACTCATTTGCCAAGATTAAAAGATGGGAGCCAGTCGTGGTGGTGCAGGCCTGTGACTCCATCACTTGAGACTGCTGAGGCCATTATGGCTCCCTCAGACTCTCATCAGGTAAGTTTCTTTTTGCAGTACCTGGTTATTAACATATAAACTCAATTGGTCAAGGTGAAGAGAATAAGAGATTTTGGAGTGCTCAGGTATAAATGGGACATCTCTATCACACATTCTCCTCCCATCAAAGCTCAGAGGTCTCAGAAAGGGGGTGGGATTGTAAGAGGCAGAAGCAGTGGATGAGATAGTTTGCCAGACACAGAAGGCAAGTTGTGCATAGGAATCTACAGTAGTTGTGACAGTATGCAGGGGACCTTGCAAGCTTAAAGCCAGACATAATTTTACCATGTGGACACAAAGACCCACCCTTAGCTGAAGAGTTATCCACAATTGATAGCTGCAGTGAATGGAAGACTCAGGTGTGACTCCCTGGTAGGTTGGCCATGACCCAGAGGATGGACATACAACCATTTAGGAAACAGGAATTTGACACCATGGGGTTAAAAAGGAAGAGGGCAAGAAGTTGGAGGCAAGAGAGGGAGTTAGGGGTGGATCTAAGAGGAGATGGGAGGGGACTGAATAAGATCAAAATGTGTTGTATAAACTTATCAAAGAATTAATAAAATATTATTTTAGAAAAAGTGCTGAGGCAGAGATAAACAGAAAAATGGCAAGACCCAGGTCTTCATGGTCTACTCAGCTAGATTATGTATTTACCAACAGCAAAGAGGTGAGGACATCAGAGTATCACAATGGGGAAACATGACATTTAGGTAAACAAATACTTTATTTAAATGTTATATTCTCTAGTTCATATGAGTAAGGTTCCAGGAGCCTATAAGACTATTTCCATATGATCGTGCACCTGCTCCCTCGTTCTTACAGTCTTTCTGACCCCTCAGGACCCATAATAGTCCTTGAGTCCTGGGTATGTGAATTATAACACAGGAGTCCTGTCCACAGACACTTATTCTGTGGATTCTTTTTCTCTACACTTTGGCCAGTTGTGTCCTTCACTGATGAGAATTTGGTGATAGTCTTATTCCACTATTTTTCCATGCTACAGCAATGGTGTCAGCATGCACAAGACCCATGCAAACTCAAGCAGACAAAAACCAGCATACAACTGGGGAAATGGGCAGGAGGCCATACATTTGGTGAGGAACTATTGAAGCCAATCTCTGCTTGGTGAGGGAGACTTGATCTTCTTGAAGGGGGTGACAGGCTGAGCTGGCGCCAGTGGATAACTCAGTATGCCTTAACATGTATGACAGAATGCATAAAGTCATATAGGTGGGATTTGGTTGGGGTACAGACAGGGAGTGGAGGTGCTCAGTATGAATAAGATGCATTGTGTGGAATCCACAAAAATTAATAAAAAACAATTTTAAAAAATATTATAGTCTGTGTTATTTTACTATTTTTATTAATTACTGGAATGGAGGTATGTGTCTTAATGCAAATTATTTTTCTCTCAAAATTGCTTCCCGCTCCCATTTACTTGATAGAAACACTAATTATTGCTTTTGTGTCTTGAGATCCAGGTCTAGTTTCGTACACCATCAGAGAACACACTTGACTCAAGCTAACAAAATGGTATTGGGGTATTTGCAAGTGAACCTGGTTTGTGAGCTAATACAAGGAAATTAATCTCCAGAAATGAAACATCACCTGGATGCAAACAACTCCTAAAAGAGCAACTACAGAAGGGGAAAAAGAGAAGAAGAGCTGGAAGAGGTCTGCCCAGTACACTCCTCTGCTTCTTAGAGGATGCAGATCTAGCACAGGTGCGATACACCTGTGTTCTTATAATTCGTAATTTTTTTTTGCTAATCTAATCTTAACACATTCTTACTTGTGACTTTGTTATTATGGAAAACAATAGGAAAATGCTTTAAAAGTTCTAAATGGTTATTATAGCCATAGGAAGCTAAAGGAGAAAACTATGTTGGTGATGGTCTGAAAAGCAAAGGACCCAGGTGGAAGGGCAGATGGCTGTAGCCAGAAGGACAGACAGTGAGCCAAGTTCTTGGTACTCCCAGGATACAGAGATGGAAAGTAAGTGGAATGTTGGCCAGAAGAGACAACTGGCCCCAACAGGATTTGAAAGGGCAAAACACGCTCGTCCCTTACACAGTCACTTTACAATCCGACAGCTGCTATGTCTCTTAGATGGTCTCTATAGTCTAATGCATAAATTTCCCCATTCCCCAGGAGATAATAAAGGCAAGAAAATAACTTAATTATTTGAAATCTTTTCTCTGTTTAGGGGGAAAGATTGTCATATCTGTCTTTCATACGATCTCAAAATTTGAGAAAGCTTTATGCTACCAAAATTAAATTCTCATTCATATATGCATCCCACCTTCATCAGTATTTGCTTGGTATTTTCCTTTAAATATATGAACTTTTAGCTGTGTATGCTGGCACATACTTTTTAATCCCACCACTCAGGAGGCAGAGAGATAGGGAGATAGGTGAATCTCTATGAACCAAGCTCAGCCTGGTCTATATTGTGAGTTCCAGGCCAGCTGGGGCACAGGGAGACCCTGTCTCATAAGACAAAAAAATAAACAAAAATGCACATTTTAACTTTTTAATAGCATTTGAATATACTGCATCATAAAAAACTTTGTGAAATGTTGTGCTAACAAGCAGATAACTGTTTACCCAAAAACTCTTCAACCAGAAAGGGAGTCCCAAGATAGTGAATTTCCATGTTCTCAATAAACCCACCTGACACTCTATTAGTGTTCACTACTGACAATTATATATGCTCAGGAGGATATCACACATGCAAGAAAAATAGTTCTTTTTAGAATAAGAACTTTTTAATGACCTGATTTGTTATTGTCTAAGGTCTCTTTTATGTCTTGACTGCAAACTTTTACAGATTCTACATGTACACATTTCAACTTTTTTAGTGAACGAAATAATATCACAGTAGGAAATCACTGAGGATTTTCTGATGTAAATCTGCAAGAAAGCATTATAATAATGAGCTATATTTCCAGAGACAGAGAATATTTCAGTCTGGGTTCTCCAATGGCTAGCTCTACCATTTATTAAACTGAGAAAGGTCAAGGTCACTTAACTGTCTCTGTTTCAATGTCATGCAATTCATTTATGCTATTTTCTAAATTTGTCAAAAGGAGTGTTTTATGGGGAAGATAACATGGAAAGTTATATGTCACATGTCATTATTAATAAGATCTTCTTACCCCTATCTTAGCTTTTTGTGAGAGACAGAACCAGAGAAAAACATAACTAGAAGGCAAATTGTGAATTAATATGACTCAGGAGTTGGGATTCATGAAAATTAACTCTTTAGACCTGTAATAAGCAACCAAGGGTATCACTTAGGAGATGTGTTGCTCACACGTGCTCTCTGCATTGTCATAAATAAACATGGGTTTTTAAATCTAGATTTGTCACTGTCTTTTTTTTTTTTAATATGTAAGTCAGTTATAGCCTGCTTTAAACAGAACAGCATAAGGAAAAATATTCTTGTAATTAAGAATACAGCAAGAATTCTGCCAAGATAAACTGCACATTTGCAACACATACGCTATAGACTTTTCCTAATTTGTATATTCTTTTTTTTTCTTTTGTCTTTTTGAGACAGGGTCTCCCTGTAGCCCCAGCTGTCCTGGAACTCACTCTGTAGACCAGGCTGGCCTTGAACTCACAAAAATCCATCTGCCTCTACCTCCTGAGTGCTAGGATTAAAGGTGTGCGCCACCACACCTGGCCCCTAATTTGTATTTTCATTCAGAGTGTAAGGCCCCTCCACCCCAAATAATGGTTTTAATGAAATTTTCCCATTTAGTTCAATTTTCTTACTTTAAATGATGACATTTTGAGTCTGAAATGTCTTACAAATTTTTCATTGATAAAATAAGGTGATTTAGTCACTTCCATTTCAGAAAATAATGTGATCACAATATACAGCAATATCTTAGGAACTTGGAATTTATTGGTTGACAGTGTAACTAATGACACTTGCTGTGGTGGTTTGAATGAGTATCCCCCATAGGCTGTAAGTATTCAGACGTTTGTCTCCAGTTGGTGGCGCTGTTTTTGGAGGTCTTAGAAGGTGTGGCCGTGCTAGAGGAAGTACATTATTGGGGGCAGGCTTAGTGAGTTCAACAAGCCTCGTGGTCTCCAATTGCTCTCTCTTTGCTTCCTGTGCTCATTGCGAGATGTGACCCTTGGTGTGCTGCTCCTGCTCCAGCCACCACGCCTCCCGCCACAATGGACTCTAATTCCCTGGAACTGTCAATCATAAGCTCAAATAAACTCTTCCTTTTATAAGTTCCTTGGTCTTTGTGTTTTATCACAGCAACAGAAAAGTGACTAATACAGTTATTTGGTACCAGAGAGTGGACTGTTGGCTGTGAAGAACCTGACCATGTGGATGCTTGGAGAAATGTGGAAGACTTTGGAACTTTGGGCTAGAAAAGCTGTTGACTACTGTAAGCAGAGCTTAAGGGGCCATTTTAGTAGAAGCCTGGAAGAAAGCATGGCTGCAAAAAATGTAGTTCCAGAGGAAAATAAAGACTTAGGCAGCAACCGGGATATTTTGATAAAGAGTCTGGCAGCAGTTTGCCCACAGCCCAGATGCTTGCCTGATGCTAAGTTGAAAAGCAGTGGACTGATGTCTTTGGCGGAGGATATTTCAAGACAGCCTAATGTAGAAATGGTGGCGTGGCTTTTAATGGTGAATATTATACAGATCTACAGTGAAAAAGAGCAAATGGGGCAGAAGGAAATGCAGAATGTACAGTTTGGATCTGAAAAGTACACTAGGAAGATTAAAGGTGTGGCCAAGGCATGTGAAGGAGAGGCTCCCTTTCATAAGGAGACTAAAGTGATTAAGGAGAGGCCTGGAGATTTACAAGTAAACAAAAGAATCAGTACCTTCAGGGCAAGACCACACCCAGCTAATCCTCCAACAAGTCCAGGGCAGAGAAAAATTGCAAATGTGGTTAAAGTAGGAGAGAGTCCATCCCGAACTTGCAGCCAGATTCGGCAATTTCATTCACGTGGTGCTGGCTTTAGAGGCATGAAGTTTGCAAGAGTGAAGGGGTCATCAGTTCTTCCTCCACGGTTTCAGAGAGCCACAGAGGCCAGGCAGAGTGCAGCAGGGGTGTCCCTGAATAAAGAAGGCCCTGATAGGCCATTGCGTGAAGCTGTGAATGTGAAGCCTGGTTGGCAGCGGAGACCCCAAGAAGACATTCGAGATGCCAGACCTGTGAGATATTTGCCAAGGAGAGCTGCATACAGGGAGTGGTACCAGCCTAAGAAAGAGATGTATGTTGCAAGCAAAGCTGGAAGAGCTGAGCCATCTAAGCCCTTTGGAAGTCAAGTCCCAGAAGTTGCACATGGAGCTACTGGACTTGGTGTTTGCCCTGCTGGTTTTCGGTCTTGTTTTGGTCCAGTATTTCCTCACTATGCTTCTATTCCTCCCTTTTGGAATGGGAATGTGTATTCAGTTCCACTGTATGTTGGGAGTTTGTAATTTGCCTTTTGATTTTACAGGAGCTTACAGTTAAGAGATTGGCCTGAGTCTCAGAAGAGACTTTGGACTGTAGACTTTTGAATGGCATTGAAACTGGTAAAGACCATGGGGACTTTTAAGGTTGGACTAAATGCATTTTGCATTTTATATGGTCAAGAGCCTATGGGGGCCAGGGAGTGGAATGTGCTGGTTTGAATGAGTGTCCCCCATAGACTGTAAGTATTCAGACATTTGTCTCCAGTTGGTGGCACTGTTTTTGGAGGTCTTAGAAGGTGTGGCTGTGCTAGAGGAAGTACATTATTGGGGGCAAGCTTAGTGAGTTTAACAAGCCTCATGTTCTCCAGATGCTCTCTCTCTGCTTCCTGTGCTTTTTGCGAGATGTGACCCTTGGCGTGCTGCTTCAGCTCCAGCCACCATGCCTCCCACCACAATGGACTCTAATTCCCTGGAACCGTCAATCGTAAACTCAAATAAACTCTTCCTTTTATAAGTTCCTTGGTCATGGTGTTTTTATCACAGCAACAGAAAAATGACTAATACACTTGCTACTTCATGTACATGTCAATATGTTGCAAAAAGTAAAAAAATATATATAGAGAGATTAAACCAATAACAACAAAATTCACTTGCTTCTTTTCCTACTAAAATGAACAACTGCATTTTAATTCTTTGACTAAAGATACAGAATGTCACTTCTCTTCAACAATGAATTATTATGGAAGGCATGATCTGGTAGCTAAGCACATCCACATACTAAAATGCAAAGAAGTATGTAAAAGAGAGGGTAGGAAATCCAGTAGAAACAGGCTGTGGGAAACTGCATTTATCCTGATTTGTGCTGCAGCAGAATATATCCAGGAGAGTGCATTCTGAATTGTAATCACCTAGCTTTCAGTTGCATCGTCTTACATATTGCAAACCATATGCTGTATGAAAGAATAGACCTGTTATTTCTAAGATGTCTCACTGAAAAATTATTACAGTTTGAAGAAAATGAGACTTGGTACAGTGGCAGAGCAGCCAAAAAGGCCCTTTGCTTTTTCTAACCACTGTTCACAACTTTCTTTGTCTAACTTGACAGTCCTTCTTCCTTTCAACCTTAAAAGGCTTCTCTGTAGGTGTACAATACCTGCAAGTTTCTTGCACTTCTGCTCCACAGCTCATGTAGGTATAAAGGAGTGAAAAAAATAATATTTTCATTATAAATATAGTTTTATTCATATTCTCAACCACTAGGCACTATGAGGAAGGGATAGAAGTAGAAGCAATGAACCAGGACAATTTGGCCAAATACCAGAAAGCTGAGAATAAAATAGTTTCTAGTTCACGAAGCCAGTCTCCACTCCCTGTATTAGTTACCCTTCTGCTGCTGTGATAAAATACCCTGACAAAACACCAGTTGAGAAAGAACTGGTTTGTTTTGGCTGACGGTTCCAGACAGATTGAGCACATTACAAGAAGGAAGGTATGGGCTCGGGCAGGGAATCACAGAGGCAGAAGGTGGCTGATCACATGTTCATGCACACAGCGGAAGCAAAAAGAAAGAACAGAAACTAGGCTAAACCCTCAAAGCTCGCCTCAGTGATGTACTTCCTCTAGCAAGGTTCTACTTTCTAATGATTCTATAGCCTCTCCAAACAGTGCTACCAACTGAGGTCCCAGTTTTCAAACACAGGAGCTAACGGAGGACATGTCCCATTCAAACTTTTATCACCTCTCTTCAGGAATTTGAATGTAGGGAAATTCCATTTGGGGCCAACAAATGGGTTGTCAACCATCTTCCCAAGTTTTCTTTGGATTGGCTGCTCTGTTTCAGTTCAAGAACCCTGCTTGTACACATGAAGAAGTGTTTAGAATATTACTGAACATTTAGTAGTGTGTGATTGGTAAGAATGGGAGATGAAGAAGATGAGAGTATAAGATGGGGAAGGAGTATATTACTTCACCTTTTCCTCCATCTGGTTGTTTATTGATTCATCTCGGCCCCACTCTTATGAATCTATGACTTAAAAGTATCTATCATCTTTTATCAAAAAATAAAAGAAGACTTTCAATGATATGACTGGGGCTACATGGTAGTCATAGCTGTGGTTCAAAACCATGGTTTCAAGACCTGTGGTTTTTCCAATACACCAAACTGCCTCCTGGAAAGTTATGGAAATTTTCCCAGGCCTCTTTTTTGTGATGATCAAATGAAAAAAAACTATGGCAGAAGCAAACTGCAATTAGCTATATGAATAATATTTAGAATAATGAAGGGAAGGTGGACAGCCTAGTACCAAGACTAGACCGAAGGATAATTATGAAATGAGTTTCTTGGGAATTAAAATGAATTTTCATTTTATAAATATAATGTATCTTTTCTTGGGGGGGGCAGGATGAGTCAGGGTCTCCCTGGACCCCACTGACCTGGAACTAACTATAAACCAAGCTGGCTTCTGTCCCATAGGATTCTGCCTGGCTCTGTCTCCCAAGTGTTGGAACTAGAGGTATGTGCCACCACACCTGGCTAAATAGTGTATCTTAATGTTTAAAAAAGAAAAGAACTGATACTCATTTAACATTCTATTATGTCAAGTGGCCACCTTTTCTTACATTGGTATACTTCAAGTATATTACTTGATTTAAACCTTCTAGACAAGACAAGCCTGTTAAGGAGATTTTGCTAACTGTATCACACACATGTACATAAGCTATAGACAGCATTTTGTAGAATCTTATCAGAGCCGAAGGTAGAACCTAGATAGTATTATTCCAAAGTCTTATGTCCTTCAAGTTCACCATCTTCTATGCATTTAAAAAGTTTTTAGAAATCAGTTTTACAGACAAGAGAGGCTGGGTGTTCACTAGATCAGCAATTGAGTGCTGCACATATGTCCATGGGAAGTCACTGTTCCTGTGTGTTAGTGCTGCATATGTATCCATGGGAAGTCACTGTTCCTGTGTGTTAGTGCTGCATATGTATGTCCATGGGAAGTCACTGTTCCTGAGTGTTAGTGCTGCATATGTATGTCCATGGGAAGTCACTGTTCCTGTGTTTATTTAAATGGTCCTAGCCCTGTTTTCCCTTCCAAGTTTGCTCTGCATAAAAGCTCAACCATATTTGCATTGTTTGATAACTAAAAGACAGCAAAGGCATGGGAGGGGCAGCAGAGTTTGAGTAGCTCCTTGTTTTCACCTTGGGAAATCTTGGTATCTACAACTGCATTCTATTAGAGACCACTGTGTTTATGCGAAAGAGCTCTGACTATTCTATTTTCCCAAAGGGCAGAAGGAGAGATGAGGACACCAACCCTCCCAGTGGCATACAGATTACTGGGAAGTAGAGGAGTCTGTTAACGTGGGGCTTAGGAATGACCTTGTAAGCGAGCCTAAGGAACTACCGCTTTCTGAGGAGGGGTGATTCCTCACCGCAGGTGTTATCCCTGCACAACCTTCCTACCTGAAGGAAGGAGAGAATCCATATCCATGGACTCTTATGACTTCAAGTGTGATGAATTAAATCAATGTCAGAAAAGAGGTTTCCTGTCAACATGTAGAGCTCTTCTTTCTTACTTTTTATTCCATTTGTTGTATTCTATCACAACAATTTCAAGAGGGAAAAAACTGAGACAAATAACAATATAGTCAGTGAAAAAAAATAAGGCTTCTTCTAGGTTTCTCAATTAGGTTTTCCCCAAAGATTTTATATCCAAACAAATGTACATGAGTACATGAGGTATTTTATCTTAATTGTCCAGAAATATGCTAGTGTCATAAATGAAGACTATCCACAAGGTTAAATTCATCAATTTTGTATTTTTATTCACTTGGCTTTCCTCTGAGGATATTACCATTGTCTGGGATTTCAAGAACAGTTTCATGACATGTTATCTTCTGCTACATATTCTCCTGTAGCAATTCCTATAAGCTTAACTGGTTTAGATGTAAGAGAAGGTTTGAATCATGAGTAATTCCCAGTGGACTAGCTATAGACCATCCCCTTCTCAAAATGATTGTCATATCCTGTGCTCCAGACACCAGAGGGAGCAAACATCCTTTCACACTGCCATTGAGGGCCAGTCTTCGGTAATTTTAGATAAGAGTTGGCTGAAGTTTCAGTTGAATATAAATACTAACACTGACTTTTTGTAAGGCTGTTTTCATTTGTGTGTATGTATGTGACAGCATACATGTTTGTGTGTGCATGTATGTGAGTATGAGCCTGTGTATGTAGATGGAGACCAAAGGTCAATGTTGAAAGTCCTCTCTGAAACTGGAGCTCCACTAATTTTCCTAGGCTGGGTGGCCAATGAGCTCCAGGCATCTACTCAAGCAGTGCTTAGCCGGTCAATGAGCTCCAGGCAATTCCAAAGAGTGCTTAGCTTTACAGGCACACACCACCATGGTCAGCTTTCATATGGGTCCTGGGAACTCAAACTCAGAGTCATGCTTGCACGTAGATGCTTTACCAACTGAGCCATCTTGCCAGTCCAGGGGTGTGGGCTTAAGCTGTGTATATACGGAAGGACAGTGAAAATGTTGTATTGCGAGATGACTTGGCTAATTTTGTTTCAGGATACAAACTGAGCTGGTGCATCCTCAGGGAGAATTTTAGATGAGATAAAAGGGAATGCTGCTGCTGGGATGAACTGGAAAAGGTAGAAGGATCTAGGTGGAAGGGGAGGCACACAGTTGAGTGGTCAGTGATAAAGTACAGTTTGTCATTGCATGGCCAGGAAAGAACATGGGCAAATACTGTGTCCAGAATAAGGTTCACGTGTTTATTTTGGAGAGTCAATATGTCTTCTTTTTCTTTGAGAAGGAAGGTGACTGGATAGTTTTATGAGGCTTATTAATATTATAGAAATTGCTTCTATAGCCACATCTTAAATAAACAGAAGTTAACATCTAAGATTTAGAAATCCTACTCAGGTTAACATTTTTGAGAAGATACACAGAGCCAACAATTTCTCGGGAGCATGCATCAGCATTCCCCAAGAGGCCACAGTTCTTCAAGGTCTGGGTCAAAACCTGTTTTCTTTAGGAACTCCATTGTGACTATTGATGCTTCAATGATCTTCTTCCTCTGAACCCAAGCAATTTTCATCTCATGTGCCATTCTGAAACTGTTGTTTCAAGAAAGCCTTTGTCTAAACAGATGAAAAGAGCAGCACATGGCATTCAGCCTTAGGCCTAGCAACCATGCATTCATTCCTGAGCTCCAGAGCAGTGAGGCTGATAATATTTACTCAACATGAACAAACCGATGCAAGGACCTTTGTGCAATTGTCTAGTCTCCTGGGTTTTAGGTGCATTTTCCTTACTCTGAGTATAAAATTAGCAAGGGGAAGCTCAGCATAGTTTACCCAAGTATGTTTTGTCACTTCCAGAATTGGTGAAGTCAAACTTTGGAACCAAACACTTCCTTGCTTATGGGTAAATCTCATCAAGCTGGTTGAATTAAACACTATGTATTCCTCAACACCCACTACCAATAAAGGAACAAATAAAAGAAATAATACTTAAAAAAAAATGTGTCTCCAGGAAATTTCTACAGGATTCTGATGAACAAAGCACCTACTGTCATAAGCAGCAGCACTACTGTCATCATGTTGGTATAGAAGTGTTTTGGAGGACATCTGTGCTGACTTTTTCAGCTTGGAAAGCTGCTATTTGAATCAGATTCAGATTCTTTTGTTAGAAAAAAAAATCTGAATTCAGAGATTTCCATTTAAGCTGAGAATCAGCTTTCTCCAAACAAACACAAGATGTAATTTCTTTTATAGTATGTGATTAACAGCAATGACTGGCTTTGAAACAGTCTTCTGTTCAGGCAACGGAGACACATGACTTATTTATAAATCATTTTACCATTTCAGATGCACAATGTAGACAACATAAGCTCAAGCTGTTGGACGACTAAAAATGTCATAATTTTAAGCTAGACATTGGGGATGATTAAAATTAGTTTTATAGGCTCTGATATGTAATTAAAGTCTTGCTAGGTAAACCTGCACTGTTTTACTTAAACTAGAATCCACTTAGAAAATAATTTGTGCACTAATGATTTACTTGGGAGCCCAGAAAGTAGCTATTAGTGGGAGATTCAATTTCTCTTAGATGAAAATATTGAGTAAGGGCACTCTCCTTGATAAGAAGGCCCCTCAGAGATAAACTTTTGATGGATTCCTTAACTGCTTGGCCTGAAAATTCTATCTCCACTGAGATTTTAAAGTAAATGGCATTACCCTTTCATTATGCTTAGGCTGCATTCTGAGTCAGAATTCTAACATAAAGTGAAGAGAAAAAAGACCCTATAACTCCTGCCTTTCCTTAAATTTTTTTTCACAGGTGTAGTTACTTGTCTGTAGATTCAGTAAAGTCCTTGGCTTCTGCCTAGAACATTTTCACATTGTGTCTCACAACAACCACCAGAGCTTTGCACTCCTCAGAGTAGGAGACCTTGGCTATGCTTGGGGCAGGGCAGACAGACTATATTTGTCAAGTGAGGAAACAGAGAACAACTAAGTTGCAACTGACATAAGGCAGTGGATTATTTTACTGACTTTAAATAAGGGTTATTTCTAGGAGTCGTGGGGACTGACTGCCAACACAGAAGAGCAAAATGACATGATTATTCAGAGAAACAGAGGAGTACAAGGACAGGAAGACTTTTCTTAGCCTGTTGCTGAAAAGTATCAAACAGAAATATCAATACATTGGCTATAAGCAAGTTAACTGATGGACAAACACATTAGAAAAGTGCTCTTGGTCCCCAAAGGGCTTGCCAGAAATGATGTGGCAAGGTTCACATATAGCTGTCCATCTTGTGTAAAGAATGTCAGCCAAGGGGAAACTAACTCCACAGTTCTATTTTCAGCTGTAGATCAATGGCAGAGCCCTTGTGTAGAACATATGAAACCATGGGCTGCATTCTTAGCTCTTCAAAAATAAAAATGATAAAAATTATAAATTTAATAGCCAGAATGCCATTTTTCTGTAAAAACCTACCTGCAGACTAGATGTTTTATATATATATATATTATATCTATATAAAATATATATATAATATAATATATATTATATAATATATATTATAATATATAATATATATATATATATATATATTTCTTGGATAAATGTACATTCCTTTATCCATGGACACTTAGAAAGCATTCTCTGTCCTCGCTTACTGTCCAATTCAGTATGCAAACCATGCTCTGTTTTGTTCTTTCTGAAGCTCTCCTTCCTGAAGAAAAAGATGCAAGATTATAAACCTAACCATCCTTCAGGCAAGAGTTGCTCAGTGGATAGCCACAAACTGATCAGCATTAAGATAGTCTTGGGTAATAAGATGATTCAAAACCATTGGACTTAAATAACAAGATTACCATATCTGACCAAACAAAATCAAACTGGCAGAGCGAGGCAGGTTGCTTATCTTTCTATATCTCTATTAGGCTTTAATTTTAAGATCTGTAGAAGTAACAGCAACTTAATATTTTTAATCTAGAAATCAGAAGCTAAATGTGATTTTAGCAAGGAGAGAGAGAAAAAAAAAAACACCTTGGTTAAAGGTAGGATTTATAGAACTACAGAACAAAAGGAGAGAGGGCTGTAGTTAAATAATGAAAGGTGATGGGTTGTTGCTATCCAACCTACATCTGGAACTGGGTGGGCATGAGCATACTTGGGAAAGGAGGATGGTGATGTGCCTAGGTGGAGAGTGTTCAAATTGTCCTGGAAAGGCAATTAATCACAGGGAAGCATAGGAAGGTAGATGGACAAGTTGGAGCTTGAAAATAGCAAATTTTTCACTTTTTAATTTATTCATTGCTTACCTCTGGAGTCCCTCTCTGCATCAGGGCTAGCAGAAGAGAGCAGGAGTCACAGAGTGTGACAGACTGGCCTGGCTTCAAACCACGTGAAGACTATGACACTAAACTACTAGACTTAAGATATCATCCAAGTTTAGAGTCTGTGTACTCAAACTTGAAATATTTATTGGGATTTGTACAAGATTTTCAAAGTTACATACAATTAAATAAGGCTGTCTCAAAGCATGTTTAGAAATGTCATTCTCTTGACATAATTATAAGGAATTAAATTTCTGGGGATGAATATTTCTAGACATCAAAGTCAATTTAGTGGATAAGGACACAATTGGCTGAGGTTGAAAAGAGGGATAGTTAATTACTTCTGGGTGATGACAAGAACCTCCAAGTTAAGTGATACTAGACTGCATTTCATAGCAATGATCATGCATTAACGACTGGTTATAACCACACAGCACAAATGTATCCCAAAATAAAAACACATGGGGCTGGAGAGATGGCCTAGCGGTTAAGAGCTCCGACCGCTCTTACAGAGGACCCGGGTTCGATCCCCAGGACCCACATGGCGGCCGAGAACCGTCTGAAACTCCAATTCCAGGAGAACTCCAGTTCCAGGGGAATCCGACACCCTCTCCTGACCTCCGCGGCCTTGCATGACACGGGTGCACAGACTTGCATGCAGACAGTACATTCATACACATACAGAAATAAATAAAATTAAAAAAAAATAAAAATAAAAAATAAAAACACATACACTCTCAACCCCCCCCCCCCCCAACACACATACCATACATATATCATACAGGACTGCAGACACCCTCCCAGAGTCAGTGAGGTTCCGGGTGAGTCAAGGTGGACCTGCCTTGTGGGGGGGGGGGAACACCACCCGTCCCTGGAAGTCGCAGCACGGACTGCAGACACCCTCCTGAAGTCAGTGAGGTTCCATGAGGTTCCAGTGAGTCAAGGTGGACCTGCCTTGTTGGGGGAGGGGGCACACAGCCTGTCCCTGGAAGTCGCAGCTTGCAGACACCCTCCTGAAGTCAGTGAGGTTCCATGAGGTTCCAGTGAGTCAAGGTGGACCTGCCTTGGCCCTGTAGCAACCCAACCCCCCCCCACACATCCTGGTGTAGGTCTGGTGCAGAGGACCTAACAGGGGGAGCATTGATGATTATAGTCTGTGCAGCCAACGTTGAGGTGCCAGAATTCAAAGAAACAAATAAACAGACAAATCCACATGCCAAAGACACAAAGAAAAATCAACATAGGAAAAGCTCATAATAAGACCACACTGAAATCTACCAATCCTACAGAAGATCCCTACAATGAGATCTCTGAGGAAAGAAGCCAAGACACCAACCTTAGAAGAATAACTGTAGACACATTCAAAGAAATCAGAGAACTAAGGGAAGAGAATGAAAAACTCAGGAAGGACCTAGAGGGAGAGAATGACAAACTCCAGAAGGAAGTCAAAACACTGAAAAGATCCCAGGCTGAAATGAAAAAAGAAAATGACCAATGAACCAAGAAGCTACAAGATGAGAATGACAGGCTCCAGAGGGAAGTGGAAAATCTAAAGAAATCACAGGATGAAATGAAAAAGTATATTGAACATTCATCCAACCACCAGGAAAGGATGGGAAAAAGCCTCAGAAGCAGAATAGAAGAAGCAAAAAAAAAAATAAAAAAGATATCAGACCTGCAGGATAATTCGGGAGCAACTAGAAAGCTCAAAGTAAAAGATTATGAAAATTAAAAGAAAAAAGAGTGGAACAACCAGGAAATGTGGGAACCTATGTAAAAGAAACAACCTCTGCATCATAGGGATAGAGAGGGGGAGAGGAGCCCCAAGACAATACTATTGAACAGATCTTCAACAGATAATAGAAGAAAAAAAAAAAAAAAAAATAATTTTTTTTTTCCCAAACCGAAAAAAAAGGCTAATCCATCAAATACAAGAAGCACATAGAAACCAAATATAGACAGGACCAGAAAAGAAACTCCCCACTCCATATAATTGTTAAAACACTAGATGCTCAAAAACAAAGACAAAATACTGAAAGCCCACAGAGAAAAAAAGTTACATATAGGGGAAACCCAACAGAATCACAGCTGATTTCTCAGTCCAAATGTTGAAAGCTAAAAGAATGTGGACCAAAGTATTCCCTGTGCTAAAAGACTTTAGATGCTAACTCAGATTACTATAGCCAGACAAAAATGTCAATTATCGTTGAAGGAGAACGAAAAATCTTTCATGACATAAACAAGATGAAAGAATACATGTCTAAAAACCAACACTCCAGAAAATCCTGCAAGCATCCAAAGAACAGAGGAAAGAAGCAACTATCCCAAACAATTAAAAGAGAAGCAACAAAATCATAACAGAGTAAATCTAACAACCTAGATCAGAATGCAAACAAAAAAATGTAGGTAAAGGCGATGCAACACACATCTCGCAATAATACCTTAAATATACTAATGAGTCTAAAACTCCCAATCCAAAAGTGGATAGACTGTGGAGAATGGGTAGGAAACTGAACCCTTCCATATGCTGTCTACAAGAAACCCATCTCACCCTCAATGGATCACCATGACTCTACCCTTAGAGTGAAAGATGGAAAAAAACTTATTCCAAGAATTTTACTAAGAAACAAGCTGGGGGGTGGGGCTGGAGAGATTAGCCCTAGCGGTTTAAGAGCACCGACTGCTCCTTGCAGGGACCCGGGTTCAATCCCGCACCCCACATGCAAGCTAACGAACTGTCTCTGTAATTCCAATTCAAGGAGACTCCTAGTTCCAGGGGAATCCAACTATCTCGGCTGACCGCGTCGGCAGTGCACGACACCGGGTGCACAGACCTACATGCAGACAGTACACTCATACACATACAAAAATAAAAAAATAAAAAAAAAGAATACACGGCTTGGGTGGGTGGTCTGAGATCATATACCACACACCCACAAACACACGTGAACACACAAAACACACACACCATACCGCATTACGACCACACCACACACACTCATACACACATAAACACACACACCTTATATACAGATACTCACACAAACATACACACTTATATACATAATACATCCACAGCATACAAACTCTCTCTCGTCGTCCTATTTGCCCACCAAAATACACCACAGTACACACAAGCACCATCAATACCACACAAACACAACACACGGAGTAAGAGTATCTCACACAATAACTACACACTATGTACATAAACCCCCACACATCCTCCTCCTATCTCTCCGTCTCATCTCGCTATCTCTCTCTTCTCTTTCATCTCTCTCTCTCTCTCTCTGCCTTCCTCTCTCTCTCTCTCTCTCTCTCTCTCTCTCTCTCTCTCTCTCTCTCCACACACACACACACACACACACACACACACGAACAAACACATACCACCAATAAATGTTATATGCATTAGACCAACTCATGTCTCTGGCCTTTAGCCTGGGACTCAGGAGAACTAGGGGATTTTAATCCACATTTAACTCAAATATTTTCCATTGAGGAAGGATAAATTTAAAACGAGTAAAGAATGGAAGTCGCATTGTCAGCCAATCCTAAGCTTGAAGCAACGTATGTAAATTTATCATACTCATTACCACTTTATTGTTAGAGATTTAAAAGGATGATACAATCTCTATTTTACCCAGAATCCTAGAAGCGAGGTCTTTTTTTCCATCACCAGAATTGTTGCAATTTTAATTTGTTTGTGAATGAAAACAAGACATTACAAATACATTAACACCACTTAATGTCAATAATTGTAGATCTCGGCTTGTTTAAAATCAAGGTGACTTTTTTTTCCCCAACTGTTTGTGATATGAAGAAAGTAGCAAAGATATAGGTGGACAAAAAAATCTATATCTTTATTGGTGTTAAGCTTATGCTAACAGTTTGTCTGGTTAGTGTACTTGACTATATTACATCCTTAAGAAATATTTTCATAAACACATAATTCTAGTATATATTAGGACTCAGTTACACAATCAGGGATGCGAAGGTATTGTGGGGACAGGATAAATGAGAGAAATATACACATACACAATATAACATATTACATCAATACTAAATATAATTTCAAGAGGTACAACATCTTTTGAAGTTATTCTTTGGTCTTACCATAAGTTAAGAGGAATGATATAGTCAAATGCTTTAATTTTTACATATGACAGCATTTGCTTCGGGATGAATTAGCTCATCATATTTTGTGTCAAGGGTCTGTGGTCACAAGAGAAGAGACTACAAAGAAGCTAAGATCAAAGGTGTAGTCTCTGGCCCTCAGTTTTCCCAATGTGAAAAAATAATTATAGTAATAAATAGCTGCCACTTATTGAGTACATATTGTGTTAGTGTAGGGTACTTTACCTACTTTTTGAGTAACTACTGACAGTAATATTGTGTAGTGGATATGAGTCACATTTGTGCAGACAGGAAAACCAAGGAGTAAAAATGGAAACATTCCTCATATCACACAGAGAACATGATATTCATGATTTGCACTCTCCAAAACCCATGTCCTTTTCTCTAAGATACAAAAAGTGCTGCACGTCAGAAATAAGACAACTTCATCACTCTGTCCTACATCCACAAGCCCTTCACAGCAGCACAGAGGCAAGATCTTCCTATCAGTGTGGCACAAATGAACACTTTCACAATACTGGGGAGCCAAAAGAACAAGAACTACAGGGAAAGAAGAAAGGAACATACTGTTGATAAAAGACAAGGAGGTCTTTGATCCTGAATATATGTAGCCAGGAATTTTACAAAATGATTTAAAATATTATAATGATGTCATAAGAATTTCAACAATGTCTTTAAAAAAAAGAATAATGAGCTAAATTTAGGGGTGTAATCTAGTTTTTCAGATGATCTTTCTGAAAAGATTATCAAAATGTCTGTGGCTAAGATAAATAATTACCCATCACAGCAATTTCTAGTCTAGCCCGCTTCCTGGATGTACCCCCATATAAAGGGCTTAAAAAATACTTCCACATATGCTAAATAGATGAGTGAGTTTGTGTGCTTTTAAAACTTTATTGAGTTACAGAACCAATCTGCTTCATTGTCACTGCCTTATCAGATTTTGTACAGAGTGGAGCCTTTTGCTTGTAAGCCCTGTAGATTTACTGTCTATCAGGGTACTCTGCTCTGAAGAAGAAGAATCTCTAAATGGTCATGCATTTTGATACTTTTTAAAAAAAGTTTTGACATACTGTTTATCAAGAATGATGTCTGAACACAATTTGATGGGATGTCTTTGAAGCTAAAGCACAGGCTACCTCTTCTCCTGCCCCGACCCTGGCATCATTACCGAGAGTCTGCAATGAACAGCACCAGACGGATGCTTATTGGGATAGATAATGACCTAGTTTATTATAGAAATCCTAGTTAGACTTAGAAAAGCTATAGAATCCCACTGATCTATCATGTCCATTTGAGGTATAGAGCTGAGATAAAATAAAAACTGTGTTAGACCTGGTGAGACTCAGATGGGAGATTTTTGTCTCATTAGCTCCTGTGTCTAAAATTTCTGTTCTATTGCAGTTGAAATGCCAGGCTGAGGCTGCTCTGTGCAGTTGGATGAACAGACACCCGAATAAGTCATCTCATCCTAGTGTGCAATCTATAGCATTAGTGTCGCTAAGTCTCTGCTCTGCAGAGGGGCCCACATGGCTTACTCTGTTTACAGTCAAAAGGCCACCAGATCCTTTGGGGAAAAAGGTAACAGGAAAAGAAAAGGGCAGAGGTGTTTTTCCTTTCATTAACCAGTTGTATCCATGCAGGGATTCATTTATTATGGAAATGTTTGTTAAACACCAACCACAATCAAGGTATTGTGGGGCACACAGTGATGAACAAGAACAGGTATGTGTCTGACCACTGTGCTTTTACCACCAAATCTCCATTTTGAAAGGCAAGCTGAGCAATGTTATTGTTATATTTCTTTCTATGTGAAAGCAACTATGCTGTTAAAATGTGAATCTCTTAATGGGTCCTAGAATTGACTTAACACTTATGTTCATACACTTCATACATGGTAATTAACGTATATGGGTGGAAGGTTAAAATGACCTTAGAAGCCAGGTGAGGTGGTACATGCTTTCAATTCCAGCACTTAGGAGGAGGAAGCAGGGGGAAATCTCTGTGAGTTTGAGGCCAGCCTGGTCTACTTAGCAAGTTACTGGACAGACAGTGTTACAGGGATAGCCTCATTCAAAAAGATTAAAGAAGAAATCTTAGAAGTAGACATGATAATCAAAACTCTCACTTCAAAAATGAAATCCCCTAGGTGCTGTAGAATGATGCTTACCCTTGGAACCTGGTAAGACAGACAGACAGACCATTTTAAGGCAGATGTGTCAGGAGATGTAGGTCTCTTCCAAAGACCTTGTTTACTAACAGAGAAAAATGTGCATCTGAAAGACCCTCCAGCAGATGGGTGCACTGAGCAGAAGGCAGTGTTTTTCAAACCTTGACAAGCATCTTGAATGATTGTCACAATATATACACTGGCCACACATTCAGACATTCAGCAACCCCTATTTCATTAGAAAACTAAACAATTAAATTTTTTTTCATCCTAGTGTTGCAGATAGATACACTGAAGCCCAGAGTTATTATGTAGCCTGCTATGGTCACACAGCAAGCAAAGGAAGAGTCCAGATTTGATTCAAGTGTCTGTCTCTTCATTGTTTACCTGTTTAAATAGACTTTACTTCTGCCCACTCTGCATAGCTCATTCCATACACTACTACTACCTAAAGCCTATTGGGAGTGTATTATGTAGAGGCACTAATTATATTTATAGTTACACATATTTCATCTTAAAGCAATACAGAGAAAATGGTATCATAGAAAACCAATCATATAGATAACTATATTAAATATTAAATAGTCAAACCTTGCAGAATGTGTAGCAGGAATAAAAAAGGACTACACATTAATTTTACTTATTTTTTAACGTTTTTTTTTATGTGTATGAGTGTACTGTCTGCATGTAGGTGGGTGCACCCATGTCATGCAATGCCGTGGAGGTCATAAGGGGGCGTCAATTCCCCTGGAACTGGAGTCAAAGACGGTTCTCAGCCACCATGTGAGTACTGGGAATCGAACCTGAGTCCTCCACAAGAACAGTTGGTGCTGTTAACGGCTAGGTCATCTCTCCAGCCCAAATTTACTTCTGACCTTAGCATTTCTCTCCTAGTACTAGTGTGAAGAACGTGCACCCTCAGATGAGTGACAGCTAGGTGGTTTATTTCATGCCTTTCTAAAGCCTACCATCAGCACAGAATGGCAGGTGCCATGAGTACAGAAAATAATTCTCATAACTCTAAGGCAGGTCCATTCTTACCTTTCGATGCTGGCTGAGTAATCAGAGGGGCAGTGGCATGCCATTTTGGTCTCATCTTTCCCCGTGCTGCTTATGTTTGTCTGTTTCTTAACAAAGACCTGATGGGTTTATCTTTATATTTACAACTTGCTATTTTAAAAAGTATATCAGGCATAACTGAAGGTCATTAAGCAACTTGTCTATTAAAATTTTTTTTAATTAAAAAAAATTACTTTATGTGTACGAATGAACTATCTGCATGTAGGTCTATGCACCTGTGTTGTGCAATGTCGAGTATATTAGTCACTTTTCTGTTGCTGTGATAAAACACCATGACCAACGAACTTATAAAAGGAAGAGTTTATTTGAGCTTATGATTGACGGTTCCAGGGAATTAAGAGTCCATTGTGGTGGGAGGCATGGCGGCTGGAGCTGGAGCAGCACGCTGAGGGTCATATCTCCCAATGAGCACAGGAAGCAGAGAGAGCAACTGGAGACCACAAAGCTTGTTAAACTCACTAAGCCTGCCCCCAGTGACATACTTCTCTAGCACGGCCACACCTTCTAAGACCTCCAAGAACAGTGCCACCAACTGGAGACAAATGTCTGAATACTTAAAGCCTACAGCGGACACTCATTCAAACCACCACATTCCACTCCCTGGCCCCCATAGGCTCCTGATCATATAAAATGCAAAATGCATGTAGTCCAACCTTAAAAGTCCCCATAGTCTTTACCAGTTTCAATGCCATTCAAAAGTTTACAGTACAAAGTCTCTTCTGAGACTCAGGCCAATCTCCTAACTGTAAGCTCCGGTAAAATCAAAAGACAAATTACAAACTCCCAATGTACAGTGGAACTGAATATACATTCCCATTCCAAAAGGGAGGAATAGAGGCATAGTGAGGAAATACTGGACCAAAACAAGACTGAAAACCTCCAGGGCAAACAAGTCCAGTAGCTCCATGTGCGACTTCTGGGACTTGACTTCCAAAGGGCTTAGAGGGCTCAGCTCTTCCAGCTTTGCTTGCAATATACATCTCTTTCTTAGGCTTGTACCACTCCCTGTATGCAGCTCTGCTTGGCAAATATCTCACAGGTCTGGCATCTCAAATGTCTTCTTGGGGTCTCCACTGCCAACCAGACTTCACATTCACACCTTCATGCAATGGCCTATCAGGGCCTTCTTTATGCAGGGACACCCCTGCTGCACTCTGCCTTACCTTGGCAGCTCTCTGAAACTGTGGAGGAAGAACTGAAGACCCCTTCACTCTTGCAAACTTCATGCTTCTAAAGCCAGCACCACGTGAATGAAACTGCCAAGTTTGGCTGCAAGTTTGGGATGGACCCTGGCCTATTTCAACCACATTTGCAACTTTTCTCTGCCCTGAACTTGGAGCAAAAAACCCTTTCAGTATTTTCCTTTCAAAAGTTTGAGGAGTACCTGGGTGTGGTCTTGCCCTGAAGGTACTATTTCTGTTGTTTACTTGTAAATCTTGAGGCCCTTCCTTAATCACTTTAATCTCACTTTTTCCATTGTTTACTTGTAAATATCCAGGCCTCTCCTTAATCACTTTAACCTCCTTATGAAAGGGAGCCTCTCCTTCACATGCCTTGGCCCCACCTTTAATCTTCCTAGTGCAGTTAGTTATCAGATCCAAACTGTACATTCTGCATTTTTTTCTGCCCCATCTGCTCTTCTTCACTGTAGATCTGCACAATATTCACCATTAAAAGCCACATCACCATTTCTATGTTAGGCTGTCTTGAAATATGGTGAATGGTGAAACTACAGCAATGTAGTCTGGACACTCATTTGATCAACTTGATTGAACAAACAACCTGTCACCCCCCACTGGATGGTGGGGCTGTAGGTGTTTGGGCACAACAGCCTGCAGATAGGTTTTGCATGAAGGATGCTTGTACTCATGGATTATCACTTATAGCTAAAAATGAAAAAAAAAACTGAGAGAAAGATGCAGGACAGTTATGGCAGAATGCATGATCTGGGATGGGGTGGGGGTGGGGGGGGGGAGGGAAAGGGAAATAAGCCTGAACTGAATTGGAAAAAAAATGTATGAAATGCACAAAGCATCAATAAAAACTAATTTAATTAAAAAAATAATAAAATAAAAAAAAGAAATATCCTTCGCCAAAGACATTAGTCCATTACTTTTCAACTTAGCATCAAGCAAGCATTTGGGCTGTGGGCAAACTGCTGCCAGACTCTTTATCAAAATATCCCAGTTGCTGCCTAAGTCTTTATTTTCCTCTGGAACTACATTTTTTGCAGCAATGCTTTCTTCCAGGCTTCTACTAGAATGGTCTGTTAAACTCTGCTTACAGTAGTCAACAGCTTTTCTAGCCCAAAGTTCCAAAGTCTTCCACATTTCTCCAAACATCCACATGGTCAGGTTCTTCACAGCCAACAGTCCACTCTCTGGTACCAAATAACTGTATTAGTCACTTTTCTGTTGCTGTGATAAAACACCATGACCAAGGAACTTATAAAAGGAAGAGTTTATTTGAGCTTATGATTGACGGTTCCAGGGAATTAGAGTCCACTGTGGTGGGAGGCCTGGCCACTGGAGCTGGAGCAGCAAGCTGAGGGTCACATCTCGCAATGAGCACAGGAAGCAGAGAGAGTGACTGGAGACCGCAAAGACTGTTAAACTCACTAAGCCTGCCCCCAGTGACATACTTCATCTAGCACGGCCACACCTTCTAAGACCTCCAAGAACAGTGCCATCAACTGGAGACAAATGTCTGAATACTTAAAGCCTATGGGGGACACTCATTCAAACCACCACACTGAGGAAGTCAGAAGAGGGCATCAGATTCCCCTGGAACTGGAGTTAAAGACGGTTCTCAGCCACCTTGTGGGTGCCGTGGATCAAACCTGGGTCCTCTGCAAGAGCAGTTGGCACTCTTAACCGCAAGCCTATCTCTCCAGCCCCAATAATTTTTTAAATTATTTTTATTTTATGTGTATGGATGCACTGCCTGCATGTATGTAAGTGCACCCAGGTCCTACAATGTTCTTGGAGGTCAGAAGAAGGTGTCAGATCCCCTGAAACTGGAATTATGGATGGTTTTTAGCTGCCATGTGGATGCTGAGAACTAAACCTGTGTCTAATCAAGAGCAGCCAGTGCTCTTAACCTGTGGGCTATCTCTCCAACCCCCCCAATAATTTTCTATTCGAAACATTTAGTTTGGCTGTAGGGGAGTAGGTAGAATAGCAGAGTTTGGGTGGGCAGAATAGCAAACTTAGCAAGTATTAGACAGGTTCTAATATTTCCCTTTCATTGGTAGCTGGACCTCAAGGTACTTCTGAAAATGGACCATTACTTTTTTTTTTTTTTTGTCTTTTTCTAGACAGGGTCTCCCTGTTGCCCCAGCTGGCCTGGAACTCACTCTGTAGACCAGGCTGGCTTTGAACTCACAAAGATCCACCTGCCTCTCCCTCCCAAGTGCTAGGATTAAAGGTGTGCACCACACCCGGCTTACTTTATTTCTTACACTCTCACCACTTGACCAAGTTAGTCTGTGTCTAGGTACTTTTGTCTAATTGTGTTTCTCTATGACTAGGCCCTCTGAATCAAATTTAATATATGAATGAAGTATCTAAGAACATAAAAGATTTAGGTTACTTGGTGTCAACTATTATAGAAAGGTAGAAACAATTCCAGTGCCCTGAAACTGGCTAACAGCTGCATTGCAGGCAATTTATATCTACATGATCATACCAGCTAATGTGAAATAACATGTACCCTTGGTTTGCTCCTGCTCTGAAAATGAAGAGAATAAATTATGAACTGTGTACTTTCTAGTGACAACCTTTTGAAGTTATATTAATTAAATATTATCTGATAAAGAAACCAAGCAATAAGTTTAAAATCCTAAGAAAACCAAGAATAATAGATGCTGACATAGTGAGCACTGGTAAGTTACAGGTCAGATCCATGTGGTAGCCAGAGCTATCATTTCAGCAGATGTTAAAGACATGGAGTAGGTATCCTCAGGGAATGCAGTGGATTGTGTATGTACAATTTACAGACCTACTGAAGGCAAACAGAGTTGCTAGTGGTTTGTGCAAGGGCAAGGGGTGAGACCGATTAACAGTGGAGTAATTTGACATGGTTTATCTTGATTCTCAACTTGAGCAGAACTGGAATTAACAAAAACAAGCCTTTGGGACTTTCATGATCAGACTGTATGAGACAGGAAATCCCACTGTAAATGTGGGCAGCACCTTCTAGTGAGGAGCTCAAATAAAAGGAGGGGAAGAAGAAAGCATTTGCTTTTGCCCATCCATGTCCACTCTCCATGGGATGTTCTTCTACCTCTAATTGCCTGTCCTGCCACATTCCTTTACTGATATCTGAATCTGGCTTCTTCAGTCTTCCAACAAGGCCTAAAGAAAAGTGGCTCTCCAGGAATCCTCCAGGCCTTCAGTCCCAGATTGGAACTGCTCACATACCCAACTTCGTGGCCTGAGCAACTACAGAGTTCCTGGCCTCTTTGTGTGAGGCAGCCATCTTTAGGCAATGCAGACTGTATCCTGAGAGGTAATCTAATACATCCTCCTTTTAATATATATTTATTCTATTAGTTCTGTTCCCTACAGAACCCTGACTACCAAAGTTGGTATTCCAATCAGCTGCAAGCACTGTCTATACAAAAAAGAAATAAGGAAATGAAAAAAAATACCCCACCACACACACACATGGACAGGTAAACAAACCTAAGCTACCTGTCCTTTAAACCCTTTGTGCATAATAACTCATCTCTGATCTTGTAGCACCACTTGTTTCAGCAATAGTCTCTTAAATTATTTATTATTATTATTAGTCATGTTTTTGATTTTTAATTTTTCAGGGTCTCAATGAACCCAGGGTGGCCTGCAATCTGCAATGTGACCACGGATGATTTTGAATTTCTTTTTTTTTTATTTTTATTTTTTTATTTATTTCTGTATGTGTATGAATGTACTGTCTGCATGCAAGTCTGTGCACCCGTGTCGTGCAATGCCGCGGAGGTCAGAAGAGGGTGTTGGACTCCCCTGGAACTGGAGTTCTCCTGGAATTGGAGTTTCAGACGGTTCTCAGCCGCCATGTGGGTGCTGGGGATCGAACCCGGGTCCTCTGTAAGAGCGGTCGGCGCTNAATTATGAACTGTGTACTTTCTAGTGACAACCTTTTGAAGTTATATTAATTAAATATTATCTGATAAAGAAACCAAGCAATAAGTTTAAAATCCTAAGAAAACCAAGAATAATAGATGCTGACATAGTGAGCACTGGTAAGTTACAGGTCAGATCCATGTGGTAGCCAGAGCTATCATTTCAGCAGATGTTAAAGACATGGAGTAGGTATCCTCAGGGAATGCAGTGGATTGTGTATGTACAATTTACAGACCTACTGAAGGCAAACAGAGTTGCTAGTGGTTTGTGCAAGGGCAAGGGGTGAGACCGATTAACAGTGGAGTAATTTGACATGGTTTATCTTGATTCTCAACTTGAGCAGAACTGGAATTAACAAAAACAAGCCTTTGGGACTTTCATGATCAGACTGTATGAGACAGGAAATCCCACTGTAAATGTGGGCAGCACCTTCTAGTGAGGAACTCAAATAAAAGAGGGGAAGAAAAAAGCATTGCTTTTGCCCATCCATGTCCACTCTCCATGGGATGTTCTTCTACCTCTAATTGCCTGTCCTGCCACATTCCTTTACTGATATCTGAATCTGGCTTCTTCAGTCTTCCAACAAGGCCTAAAGAAAGTGGCTCTCCAGGAATCCCAGGCCTTCAGTCCAGATTGGAACTGCTCACATACCCAACTTCGTGGCCTGAGCAACTACAGAGTTCCTGGCCTCTTTGTGTGAGGCAGCCATCTTTAGGCAATGCAGACTGTATCCTGAGAGGTAATCTAATACATCCTCCTTTTAATATATATTTATTCTATTAGTTCTGTTCCCTACAGAACCCTGACTACCAAAGTTGGTATTCCAATCAGCTGCAAGCAGTCTATACAAAAAAGAAAAAGGAAATGAAAAAAAATACCCCACCACACACACACATGGACAGGTAAACAAACCTAAGCTACCTGTCCTTTAAACCCTTTGTGCATAATACTCATCTCTGATCTTGTAGCACCACTGTTTCAGCAAATAGCCTTAAATTATTTATTATTATTATAAGTCATGTTTTTGATTTTTAATTTTTCAGGGTCTCACATGAACCCAGGTGGCCTGCAATCTGCAATGTGACCACGGATGATTTTGAATTTCTTTTTTTTTATTTTTATTTTTTTATTATTTTCTGTATGTGTATGAAATTCTGTTCTGCATGCAAGTCTTTGTGCACCCGTGTCGTGCAATGCCGCGGAGGTCAGAAGAGGGTGTCGGATTCCCCTGGAACTGGAGTTCTCCTGGAATTGGAGTTTCAGACGGTTCTCAGCCGCCATGTGGGTGCTGGGGATCGAACCCGGGTCCTCTGTAAGAGCGGTCGGCGCTCTTAACCACTAGGCCATCTCTCCAGCCCCGATTTTGAATTTCTAATCCATCCGTCTGCCTCCACCTTTAGAGTGCTAAAATTACAAGTCTGTGTTACAAGGCTGTGTTTATGCAGGGCAGAGAGATCTAACCTTGGAATTCCCTACAATGAGGGAGATCTAAACTCAGAACTCCCTATGTGCTAGGCAAGGCCTCTTCCAGCTGGCTACATCCCATGACTTCCCTTCAGTCCTTTAAGGAAAACTGAGAGAATGAGATTGGAATACATCACTTCCTTGTAAGGCACTTAGCTTTCTTAGGGAGGCTACCAGGAATACTGCATTTCAGAGTTTAACTTTCACTTGGCATTTTATCCATCTCCGGAGTTGATGTACAGCATTCTTAGAGGATTTAGAGCACGCTACAATGAAACACCTTTGTTCAAGGGTCCTCTTTCCTCCCCCGTGCAATGACAGCGCAAAGCCAGCAGCTTCCACAACTCTCTAGCTAAGACCTATCCTTGGGAGTTTTTGGGATTCTATTTAAACCACCTGCTTCCATGGCTCACTGAAATCAATAGGGTATTTTTACTCTCTCATTGTCGTAGTATAAATGTTCCTTCACTGAAGGGAAATGGCAGAAAGGGGACAGACTAAGAACTGTGAAGAAATTAAAGGACCTTTAATGGATTAAAAACAAAAAGCCATTCTGTTCTCCAGGGTGTACATCTACTTAACTAGATTTGCTGAAAAGTATTCTCAAGATTCCAAATTCAATCAACCAGAATGACTTTAAAACTTTTCCCTGCCCCCAGTCCACCAGAGAACTATGTCTTTCTATGATTATTTCATAACAATTATTTATAGAGTAATTGCCACATAAAGATAATGTATAAGTACTACAAAGTATGTGAATCTTTCAAGCCAAATGTCTCCAGAGTATTTTGAAAAGAAAAAAAAAAAAAAAAGCATTGGTTACATATTACAATCTAAACACTCCAACAGACATAAGGACTATTATATGTAGCCAGAATTCATCAAAGTCAATGAAGTTTAAAGAAATAATCATCTGAAGTATTCTTGACAGCAATTAATCTCACAGGGGCTTATTTACTTTTTCTTAAATACAAAGAAAAGATTTTTCAACTACACGAGGAGTTGCATTTTTTTAATTAATTTATTTTTTATGTGTATGAGTGTACTGTCTGCATGTAGGTTTGTGCACCTGTGTCGTGCAATGCTGCAGAGGTCAGAACAGGGCATCGGGCTCCCCTGGAACTGGAGTTAAGGACGGTTCTCAGCCACCTCAGCCTAAGAGTGAGTGCTGGGGATTGAACCTGGGTCCTCTGCAAGAGCACCGCTAGGCCATCTCTCCAGCCCCAGGAGTTGCATTTTTTTAAAGAGAAATTTTTCCATAGAAGTTGTAAGTAATATAATTCAATTGCCTCCTATTTCATTTAACAAGCCAATGTAATTCCATTTTCTATAAACCACAGATAATTTACAGTTCATTTCCAGGCTTAATAAGAATTACAGAAACAGCTTTAAAAGTTCCTTTGTGGAAACATTATCAGAATTTATTGATGAATAATTAAAATTCTTGGAAAATAAAGATAGTAGTTGGGCTCTCGTTTCCTTATTTGACATTATAAATGCAGATGGGAATTTTGGAAAAGGGCAATATATTGACAGACTCTCTCCTTTCCTGGTGCTCAGGTGAGGAAACATTGGATAAGCTCCCTCTTCCTCCTTCTGAAAACACATTTGCCTAAACAGAGCCTTATAACGAAAAGTATAGCAAGAAAAGAAGATAAGTAAGAAGTATAAAAAGCTTATTATTTTGAAAAATTATGGCTCTTAAAATTTTAAGGCAAAATTATGTAGCACAAATAAATAAAATGTAAAGTAGTATTTTATAAGATAAAATACCTGGGGCTGGAGAGATAGCCTAGTGGTCAAGAGCACCGACTGCTCTTGCAGAGGACCTGGGTTCGATCCCCAGCACCCACATATGGCTAAGAACCGTCTGTAACTCAAATTCCAGGAGAACTCCAGTTCCAGGGAAATCCGAGACCCTCTTCTGACCTCCGTAGCATTGCATGACACAGGTGCACAAACCTACATGCAGACAGTACATTCATACACATATAAAAATAAAAATAAAAAAAGATAAAATACCTTTATATTGAACCCAGTGCCCCTTAAATTCCTCAGACATATCCTATGACATTGCATTTTTTGTTTAAATTGTTGTTTTCTTGCTGACATGAAGTCCTTCTTGTTAGGAAAGAATTCTTAAAGTTCAATAATGAAGAAGTGAATATAATCTATTATTTTGTTTTTACAAAATTTTTGTAAAAACAAAATAATAGATTATAATTATTTTCTTGAAGGTTAAAAACTATTATTTCGATAATGAAATGATGAGATATTGGCAAGTATATTTCTATAATGAGAGATTTATTACTACTACTGTTTATGTTTGCTATTAGTGTTTAATAATACCTTATAAATAGTTTGGAAGAAAATTCTTTAGTTAAAAGTAAGCTATACAGAAAATGAAAATTAGTTAAAAGTAAGCTATACAGAAAATGAAAATCAGATGAATACTAGCTTTTTAATTACTTGGAGGAAAGATGTAGCAAACCACATAGAGGGGTTCAGTCTCAGGTTAAGGATACAATTTAAGTCAGTGTCTAAAGAACTGCAATGTGAAGCTCTGACTAGTTTCAGACATTTAATGATGATTTACAGCCTAAAGATTCGACATTATATTGAAAATTGACTCCAGTTAATTATTTATCAAATTAAAAGGTATTAATATCACTAGATTAATTTGATAAACAATTCCTAAGTATCTGCTCTGCCTTGATTTGATAAACAATTTGGGGAATTAAAAAATGAGTAACAGAACTGGGGAGATGGCTCAGTGGTTAAGACCACTTGACTTCTTTTAGAGGACTGGGGTTTGATTCCCAGCACCCACATTATGTCTCACAACCAGGCATCCAACTCCTGACCTCTGCGGGCATTGCACAACAAGGGTGCATTTACACACATGTCAGCAGTATACTCATACATATAAAATAAAAAATAAAAATAATAAAAGTATTTTTTAAAATGAGTAAGATAATTGAGCACTTTTTGATTCCAGAATAAACTTTTTACTATTTCAACATAAACTTTTAAACTTCTTACCATTCTACAAAACTCTGGCTATCCAATAAAGATGGTATGGTTTAATTCTGCAAATTTGTTGTAAAACATAGTACTACTATGTAAGTAAAAAACAAAACAAAAAAAAAGTATGGAGGCAAATAATTTAGAAAAAATAAATACGGTCATCATTCTTTAAGTTCCAAATTTCTTCATGTAAGAAATTGCCACATAGATGTCCCATATGGATACGGTGAAGCAATACAAGTTGGAGGGAACAACAACAATAAAAGAACCAGGACAAAAAGCAAACAACAACAACAAAAAAAAAAAAAAAAAACAGAAACTGACTTAAACAGTGAAGTGCTCCCCCAAACAATAATCCTCTGCTTTGGAAAAACCCTGGAAAGACTCAGAAAGATATATAAGACATGTATGGCAGAATACATGAACTTGGGTGTGGTGGGGGGCCTGGAAAGGGAAATGAGTCTAAATTGGATTGAGATACGATGTATGATGTATGAAAAAGTTTAATAACAATAAAATATCTTAAGAAATGCAGAGTCAATGACCAATATTTATAACACACTGGACTTTGGGAATAGGCAGTAGTGAGAGAGGAATGACTAATTGTTGGCATGGCAATTAGAAACAAAATAAAGACCCTCTCCCCAGTGGAAGAAAGATTATCTATTATTATTTTAAATTTTCTGCTTGTGCCAAATCCATGTTATAACAAGCTTAATAATCTACACTTCATTTAAGATATCTAAAAACTGTAGAGTTGGCTTTGGTCTCTACCACAGCTTCCACACTAATCACACTCCAGTCTGTCTTTAGGTCTGAGAATCAGAAGCCAGACAGTTCTTCTGTGGTCCTAGATTGGGCTCTGAGTTTACACCTCACTGTTCTTTATCATGCACATTCTAATGTGGGCATTTCTTGCTTCCCTCTCTACAGGTCAATTTCGTATAGCTATACTTCTGGCAAAATAATCAGTCCATCTCTCATCCCACTCTTCTGTCTTCTGGTCCAATTATCTACATGCTACTTAGATAAATGGAGGGTGTTTCCTTACTCTGACCAACAGAGAGAAAATTATAACCACCCTTCATTTTTCACTTACCACATCCAGCAAAGGACCATGTGCAACTTAAGTTTGGTATCTTTGATTGCCCCCCCCACACACAGCTCAGGCTTATAATACATACGGCCTAGATGCCTGTGCATAGTCTTTTATAAATCTCTGCACTGCTGTGATGAACATAAATCTCATTTGCCAAATAATATATTAATAATTTTGAAACAACTATGAGATTTTTTTTGGTCTTTTTTGAGACAGGGTATCCCTGTACCCCGAGCTGTCCTGGAACTCACTCTGTAGATCAGGCTGGCTTTGAACTCACAAAGATCCACCTGCCTCTCCCTCCCAAGTGCTAGGATTAAAGGTGTGCACCACCACACCTGGATTTTTTTTTTTGACAACTATGAGATTTTAAAGCATACTCTGAACACATACATATATCTAATGAAAATTGAATCTCATTTCAAAAGTAAATGTCAATTTAAGAGTGAAAAATAAATTAGATTTATCAATTTCTAATCATTTTGAAACAACATAAATCTACTGAATTTGCTTCAGGTGTATATAATCAGCTAATTTTAAACAAGAATAATCTCCTATGTTTTACTATTGCTTTTATGTATTTATCAACTAATCATTTAAAATGACCAATTGATATATAGTGGACATTGAACTGATCCAAAAATTTTGAATGTATCTTATATTATTATATACTATTGTTTGTGATTAACATTTTAAATATGAGCTTTTTTTCAAATTTTCCTTTTAAACATATTCTGAAGTAGGCTTTAAAAGTTAAAGACTGATGCATGTAAAGTTCTAAAACAATATATGTGTTCAAGGATAATTTTACCTATATAAACGATAAATTATTGCAAGCAAAATAAGCATCAGTTCCTTACAAAACTAGTATCTCTATCATACTCTTGGTCTAGATAGGTTTAAGGATATTTTTATTCTACTATCGTTTGTAATAAAACATGTTTAGATCTATTTACTCATGTATAAGTAAAGAAAGCTGATGGAATGATATAGAGACTTAATATTATTTTAATTTTTACTTTATTTTTTATTAATATGGGGGAGAGCTTTGAAAGTTTCAAATTAGGGGCTGGAGAGATAGCTCAGGCATTAAGAGCAGTAGCTGCTCTTGCAGAGAACTCAGGTTCAGTTCCTAGCACCTACATGGCAGCTAATAACCATCTGTAACTCCAGTAACTCTTCTGACTGCCCTGAGCAAGGCACACAGGTGGTATACTTATTCACATGCAGGCAGACACCCATGCACATAAAATAAAATTTAATACTTTATTAAGTTTTAAGGATTAATGATATGAAAGAATTTTCTAGTTTAAAATTTTTCCCAATGTAACTGAAAATGTACAATTGAATTTTTTAATCCATCTACTCAGGTCAAAATATTCAATATTTGCTATATTGCCTATACTAAAAGTTATAGTATCCTCAGCTTCTTGGTATGTAATATTCTTATTCAGTGAAGAGTTATATTTTTATTTCTAATGAACCTAGGTCATGTTTGGTTTTTTTAATGCTATAAAAATAATCCATTTTCATTGTACAGAGTTTGAAAATTTTAGAGAAAGCATAAAAGCTTTCTCTATCAAGCCCCTGTACTCAAAGACAGCATTGTACTGTTACATTTTCACATACTTCCCTGTATCATTTATGCTTGTATGTGGGTACCATGAAGGAATTATGGTCCTCTATACTTTTTTCATTTCCTCCTTATAATGTGAGTCTTTCACATTCATCATGTTCAAGGAACTTACTTTGCAGTGTAAGATAGTCTGAACCATGGGGATCTCAAAAAAGAAATGTCTTATATAGTATAATGCACACATGCCATCTGTGAGCTTCAAGGATTATAGTTGAGGAGGAGGATGGGGGCAGTTTCCAGTAGACAGCTGGGGTGGAGAAAGGTAAAAATTGCAGAGATAAGTACTAATCTTGGGTATTTTGTACCCAACACTTACCTAGCAGACAGTATAACCCTGTCAGTAGGATGGTTTACTACTCTGGTAGCATAAGACAATGAAGAGGGTAACTGAGTTACCAGGTGTTGCTAAATACCTGGTACTTTCATCTTGGTCAGTGCTCAAGGGAGTAAAAAATTCACCAAACCCCAAAGAAAACACCATTAATTTATTATTATTATTATTATTATCATTATTAATGATGATATTTCTTGAAAATCTCCTAGTTTCCTTGCTTTGATGTCTAAAAACTAAGTTCACAGACTCTAAACAGATCACACAAAATAACAACGTTAATGCCATCATCCAGCAGTTACAGGGTCTTGAGTGAATAAATGTACCCCGTACCTTAGTCTGTTTACCTGTTCAAGGAGGACGTGGTGATGTATAACTGTTGAAATGATTATAACCTCAAATAAAATAATGATTTTAGAGCAGAAAGAATGGGACTAACATCTCATAACACTGAATAAAGGTTGTTACATAAAGTCAATACCTCTATAGTGCAAACAGATCCAGTAGTTGAGATGTCAGCTGCAGAATGTAAGCCACATACTCTGAGTAACTGCTGATTGATTCCTAAGTAGAAGCAGGCAGGCCACCTTCCTGATTTCTATAGACGGGTTAACAAGTTGAAGCATCTATGTTGATTGAAATTGAACTCACTTTGGACAATTTTGTTGGCTTAGAAGAGCACAGCATGCATGTTTCTGCATGACTTCCAAATTAGAGGGTTGGTTTATACCCTGAATTATCAGACGTTCCACTTTAAAGGGCTTGCAGAAAACCTGAGCAATATCTGTATCCTGGAATACTTTGGTCATTATATACCATTTGCTTAATAAACTGCAAAGATTAAACAATTTTTCTAAACACCCAGACTGCAACTGTTAGATCATTACTAATTAGTTTAAAAATTCAATATAGCCTGGACACTCATTTGATCAACTTGATTGAACATATAAGCCCCCCTGCTGGATGGAGGGAGCAAGGAGCTGTGTGGGTTTGGGCACAACTGCTTGCAAATTGGTTTTACATGAAGGATGCTTGTACTCATAAATTATCACCTATTGCTAAAAAAATGGAAAAAAAAAACTGAGAGAAAGATGCAGGACAGTTATGGCAGAATGCATGACCTGGGATGGGGCGGGGTGGGGTGGGATGGGGAGAAGGGAAGGGGAAATATGCCTGAGCTGAATTGGAAAATGATGAAAGAAATACACAAAGCATCAATAAAAAAACAAAATCCTCAGATCTTCATAATAAAAAGATGAATATTCACAACTCCCTAAAAAAATTCGATATTGTATGTGGAAAAGACCTCATGTGTATTTTTCTGAATTTATAGCCAAGGGATGGTCATGGGAGATTTATGAGGCCCTGTGACAAACAATGTTTACCTGGAGAGTGCCTCCAGGGAGGGCATGGCTACAAAATCCACTGAATGAATGAATTCTCTTCATTGTAGTACTCAGCCTGGATATTACCACATCCCCTGGGTTCATGACCTATTTATTTTCAAATCTCTTAATTCAATTGTTGATAAAGTTCTTCTCAAAACAATGATTTTCCTCTTTTATGGTTTTCTAGAGTATTGTGGCACATTGCACATGCTAAAATACTAACCTTAGTAAAATTAATACAATAAAATCATCAGCAAATCCATTTTTCAGAAAGAGTATATTTTCATTTATTATTTTTATATGTATGAGTGTATAAGTGTACCTGAGTCATGCAATGCCCATGGTGCTAAGCAAAGGGCATTGGATTCTGTGCTTCTGGAATTAGGGGCAGTTGTTAGCTGCCATGTGGATGCTGGGAATCACTTGTGCAAGAGCAACCAGTGTGAGACATCTCTCCAATCCCCCTAAAATCCAATTTTGCACCAAGCTATTAATTTACAAAGAATTGCTCTCTTGTATCTGATCAGATGCAATCCTTATCTCTTACTGACATTTATCCTTTTCTTATAAGAAGCAGATAATTCTACTACATTTTTTCCTAACTCAAATAATTTAAACTTAATAGTGATATACAAAATATCATGTCATTTCCATTTCAGATATTAATATGAAATTCTCCCAACCACAATGTAAAATGGGAATTTTTCTTTATTCTTTAGATAATGGAAACTGGGCTATTGAACACATAGGGAAAAAAGATTTCTACAAAGAATGTCCCCACCTCAGTTTATAAATAATTTAATTTTCACATACTTGCTTGAAGAAATAAGTTATTATAATCCTATAGTAAAATAAATATATCTCCACTTCAAAATGGAGTGGTAGTAATAAATTAGAGCATTTTATTTCCTTCTATTTTTTCTACATAGACATGTTCTTCTCTTACACTGGAGTCTTTGTTATACAGAAACAGTCCTTAGTGCCACTAAAGGAAGGAGTCTGAATCTCACTCATTTTCCCAGAAGGCTTTTCCAAACCTTCTGTTAATATATTGCTACTATTTTTATTTTCCGGGGTCCACTAACAGTCTGAACACCCTCTACATGTTAAAACAATATTCTGAAAACTGGAAATTTATGTTCACCAAGAAGAAGAGCTGGAAAAACACATTATCCATAAGAAATTTTTAAAAAATAAAGAGTTTGAAGGTAGCAGGACCTCAAAAGTGGAAAAAAATTGTCATCAAATGCCCATATGAAACAGTAGTATTCTAGGCTCATATTTTAAAAAAATTACAAAGCATTATGTTTTTACAGGTGTTTGTTCCAAAACAACCCAGAAATCTCTAATAACATTCGTGTTCTCCAGAGCAAACTTTGGCAACTTCTTTTGAGTTGTTGGTGTAGAGCATTTTTATAATTCCAGTTCCCATCAAGTTGAATACATTTTCTTGCTATCGCTTTACTAAAGTTTCAACTAACACAAGGCTATTACTTATTTCACTTTGTGTAAGTATATCAAGATGTCTTAAATAAAAGCAAAAAAAAATCTAGCTGTCAGCAAACCTTACATAGAGACTAGAAACTATTAATGTGATCTCTGAAATGAGGAGCTATTATTTACAACTATATGACAAGTCTAAAATGCAAGAGTTCCTCACTAAATGCTAGTGATTATTATTCTTATTATTACAGAATAATCATATCCCTAGGCTAAAATGCAGCATCTTCTCTTCTGTGTTCTGTTTTTCGTGGTTTGCAAGCTTGCTCTGGGGAAACAGGGTAAGATTCCTACTTCAGGTCTACCAATTACAATAGGCCTTAAAAGCTAAGCTTTTTAATTGCAGTTTTATTTCTTTTCCCAATCACATTCTCCCCGTGGGATTTTGGTAGAGGTTAGCAGGACCAACAGTGCCAACGGTTTTATTGCCAGGCACAATAGCTTCAGGAATTATGATTCTACACTGGCAGATGGTCAGACTTAGCTAATGGGTGGCAGAGGCCAGAAGCAACCCAGTTACCTTTTCTACCTCAATCAATTCTGATCTCATCCCTGATTTATGGCACATTTCACTGGCAGTCCAAAGTTGAAATGGCAATAGATTTCCTCTACCATACCAAATCCAGCAATAAACAAAAATAACTACAGTAAGTCTAAAGGAGCATCCTAAAAGATTCGTTATGCACAGGAGGCCTAGGACCTGGAGGGATCCTGTGATTCCTTGTTGTTTATTAGAATGTCTAATAAAATCCTCAGGCCTAAAAGCTGATCTGTCAAAAACAGTGAGAATTTGCGTGAGCAGAACAAACTCGTTCCCTCCTGGTTGTTTATGGAGAGGCATGATCCCAAATTAAGATTCCAAAACTGAAACGCTGAAACACAGGTGTATATCTACACTCACAGTACATAGAAAATCCAACCTACAAGGGAAAGGACTGAAAACAGATTTTTCCAATTACTGAAAATATGGTAAGGGACTTTATTTTCATTGGCTTTATAGAACATTTCTAAAAATCTGTAAGACAATTATCATAATGAAAAATTCCACTCAGGAAGTTATAAAAACACTGTGGTCTGATGATGGCTATTATATCAAATATTTAAAACCCAAACTTTCCCAACTAAAATGCTATTAGATCCAAAAGTAGTTCTTCAGTATCTGCTGTCTGTCAGCTAAACACTAGGAGCACCGAGGTGAGCAAAGCCTGATGACACTTTGAGGTTCAGTCTTGTATTCATTTTTGTCTAGTTTTGTATTTGTGCTTTTTATAGATAGATGATAGATAGATAGATAGATAGATAGATAGATAGATAGATAGATAGATAATTTTTTTGAGACTGAATTTCACTATGTAAACCTGACTGGCCTAGAACTTGCTATGTATCTGTATCACAGAGATCTGCTTGCCTCCCGGGTGCTGGGATTAATACTGTGTGCCACTACGCATTGATTTTTGTTTTTGCTTTAATGTATATAGTATTATTATGCATAGTATAATACTTTTACTTGTGAGCTTTAATTAATTTTTAATTTCTCTTTGTTTAATATACTAAGCATCTAGGATTCAAGGGAGACCAAACTAGTCCACATTCAAAATTTGCCAGTAATTTGCACATTTACCTCGTTTCGGGCACTTCGTTTTCAGCCGTAGTAATGTGGCCATCATCACAGTTGTTGTCTTTACCCTCTACACAACAGGCTTATTTCTACTTACCCCAGGACACTGGCATTAAAATGGGTCAGGAAATACATAGGTGAAACAATTTATAACAAAGAAATGGAGTTCTTGTCTTAGAGAAAAGAACGAGTGTTTCTGTTTGGATTTGGGTTTGGGGCTTTGAGACAGGGTCCCACCATATAGAACAAGCTGGCCTGAAACTCACAGTGATCTCCCTGCCTCTGCCTCCCCTCCTGAGTGCAGGGATTAAAGGCATGCGCCACCATGCCCGGGCCAAGAAGTGCTGTTTCTAATTAAAATCTCATTATCTGTGGCGGCAAGTTTCTTCCTGTATTCTCCTCCACACATCCATATCATTAATTGGTATATTTAAATTTGACTGACATATTCAGATTTCATTTTAGTTTTTACTGTCTCAACAGTGCATCTGAAGGAAGGCGTCCTACTTGAATGCTGAAGGACTTGCTCCTATAAACCTCTTCCCCACTCCTCCCCCAGAGCTTGCTATTTAATTTTCTCTATTGCTTATTTTAAGAAGTTAGACTGAAATCAGACTGTGGACATATCAAGACACTTCCAGGTTCTGTGTTCAGCACATATCAGGCCAATCAAATATCAAGATAAAGATACCCTCCCTCCTCTCCCTTCCTCTCCCCCCCCCTCTTTCTTCTCCATACGCTCTCAGTCTTGGACAACCTAGGAACCCACTCTATACTTCTACTGGTCTTTTGGTCATTTCTGAATGCATAATCTGCACCTGATTAGTCTGTAACTTCGGGAATGAAGTGATGACTCAATGGATTGCTGGTGTTCTAGTTTGTCCTCCATTGCTGTGACAAAACACTCTGACCAACACCAACTTGGGGAGGAAGGGGTTTATTCATCTTACATCTCCTGGGTCACAGTTCATCACTTAGGGAACCCAAGGCAGGAGCTCAGGGCAGGAACCTGGAGGCAGGAGCTGAAGCACAGGCCATGGAGGAATGCTGTTCACTGGCTTGCTACTCTGGCTCATGCCCAGCCCACCTTCTTATATGGTACATAACAACCTGCCCAAGGTGGCACCACTCATTGTGGGCTGAGCCCTCCCACACTGCTCGACAATCAAGACAATATACTCCACAGATGTGGCCACAGGCCAATCCAATGGAGCCAATTCCCCAATTGAGGCTTCCTCAGCCCAGGTGTGTCAAGTTGACACTAAAGCTATACAGCACAGCTGGCAAATTAAGTGTATTATGTATGCCGAGTTTCAGTACATACTTATTGTTGTACCTCTTCACCTTATTGTTATGCCCATTAATGCCACAAATAAATTTTGTTGCAAATGACAATGCAAAACAAAACCTTTCTCTTTGTAAAGGGTGCAAAAGACAAAGCTATTAAGGAACAAACTTTTTCTTGGTATCAACTCTATTGACATGGTGTCACAGAGGCATTCCATAAATGTTAGCTGATTTTGATCAACATATTTTATATCCAACAATTCACAATCCAACCAGCTGCCATGGATCTACCTCTAATGCTAAATTCCAAAAGGATTATTAATTCCATTTTTAAGGTTTCCCTGATATAGTCTTCAGGCATCTGTTTTGTAAGGCAGGAGGCTAGCAGTTGTGAAAAGGAATGGATATTGCTTTTAAATGCATCTGAGTGAAGCAGGTCAGTAAGTGCCTAAAACAAGAATTGCAATTATTGCAAATAAGAATTAAAAAAAAAAACCAAACAAATACTGGCTTTGTTAAGTTCTAGATTATCAGAACCCACTTTTATCTGCTTTAAAGTTTCATCTGTTCTAGGCCCTCCAGGAATCCACCTGGGGCTGAGCACCACTTTTAATTTCTCCTGTGAGTATAGGGCCTTGTGAAGTAGCTTCAGAAGTCTTAGAAGGTTTATGGATTTGGATTTTGGCAGGCAGTTTCTTTGATCACTCACAGAGTCTGCCTCACAGAAGCCTCTCCTCCTCCCCCTAAACCCTGCAGCAACTACAGTATCTGAGAAGCCTCCAGTTTCTCTATCTTTTTGTTTTTCTCTCAAAAGAAATCCATGTGGGTTTCATATCCTGGCTTTTGCTAACACTGTTATTCGGGAAACCCTAGAGATCAGAGAAACTACAAGCTCTTTAAAATGATGGAGCTATAAAAATTTAATTAAGGATAATGAAGAACTTGCACATCCATTTGTACATGTTTCCCATTTGCCAACCAAAGAACTCAGTAAATGGTATGGCAGAGTAGATTGTTCCTGAAAACCTTTCAGCATCTATTTGGGGGAAAGTTCACATTAAAAAGAAAACTCTCCAGGCGGCCTATAGAAAGACATCATGGAGTCCTTAAATTTCCCCCAGATTCTCCTGCATCAAGAAACATTTGAAAAGTTTATTCTGAGACTCAGTGAGCATTTCCTTGTGTTGGTTTGAAACAAAGTGTCAACTAGGCTAGCATATGGTGTCCAAGGGTTTGTTAAATATTAGTTTCATAATTTGGAAGGGTGGCATCCAATCTGTGGATGGCTCTGAGAATGAAGTCTGAGATTTTTAGAAGAATACTGTCTCCTAACAGCAGAGGGGCAGATCTTCATCAGTTTCCAGCCTTCAAACTCAACTGCAACATTGAACTTCCACCTCAATCCTGACTCTGCTCCTTTGCTCAAGACAATCTTAACCTTCTAGTCCCTACAATTACATGAAACAATTCCTTAAAAGCATCAGTATTTCTTCTCTTGCTGTTTGTCTCCCTCTATATTTATCAACAAATACCAATCTACCTACTTAACAGAACATGTATATACACATACACATACAATTACACATACATATGCAAATATTTGGCTTCTCAGGGGAACCCTGGCTAGTATAAGCACTGAAACCAAAGCTTGAGAATATTGGCTTATAAGCAAGTAGTTTATTAGTTTATTTGTAGTTGCTACTATGTATTTCCCTTTAAATTATAATACAAGAGAACACACTGTGCCAGATCACATAATTTTATAAGTTGTAAACAAGCTTTGCTCAAAATTTCTTTATCCCCATGATGCTTTAAGGAAAATGTTTTGATTAATAATAAGAAATAAAACAGCAAAACAACTAGGACTTTATTTTTTTATTTTTTATTTTTTTATTTTTTTGGTCTTTTTGAGACAGGGTCTCCCTGTAGCTCCAGCTGTCCTGGAACTCGCTCTGTAGACCAGGCTGGCCTTGAACTCACACAGATCCCCCTGCCTCTGCCTCCTGAGTGCTAGGATTAAAGGCGTGCGCCACCACGTCTGTCTTTATCCCCATGATGCTTTAAAGAAAATGTTTTGATTAATAATGAGAAATAAAACAGCAAAACAACTAGTACTTTAAAGTAAATGTGTAGACTGGAGAGATCAAAAATTTTAGAGAAAACCCCAATGCTGTCACATCCTTAGAGAAGTGTAATTTCTTAGTATGTGCAAATATGGATCCTTATATTCACAGACAAGTAACTCAGTCACCACCCATCAAAGAAGCTTCCTTTGTAGCAGAGATTATTATGGGGTTCCCCAATTGGTCATGCACAGAGATTATCTGTGAATTGCCCAAGCCTAAGTGTCACATTTACAATGCAACCTCTACACCTAAAGCTCATGGACAATAGAACAAGGATTATATAAGAGAACACTAATGCATCTCTCAATTCTCAGATTAATTTCCCCCATGCATCAGAAGGCTGGAAAGCCAAAAGGTCACAAATAGAGAAAATGTAGAGAATTAAGAGTCTGCAGAGTGTGGACTTAAAACTCTACCCACCTACGGCTCATGGGCTATTGCAGAAGAGGACGTGGAAAGTTTGTGAGAGCAAGGGAGGAGGTAGGTGCATGACTGTTCTAGTTTGTCTTCCACTGCTGTGACAAAACACTCTGACCGACACCAACTTGGAGAGGAAAGGGTTTATTCAGCTTACATCTCCTGGGTCACAGTTCATCACTCAGGGAGCCCCAAGGCAGGAACTCAGGGCAGGAACCTGGAGACAGGAGCTGGGCCATGGAGGAATGCTGTTTACTGGCTTGCTCCTCTGGCTCATGCCCAGCCTGCCTTCTTATGCCATACACAACAACCTGCCCAGGGTGGCACCACTCATTGTGGGCTGGACCCTCCCACACTGCTCGACCATCAAGACAATACTCCACAGATGTGGCCACAGGCCAATACAATGGAGCCAATTCCCCAACTGAGGCTCCCTCAATCCAGGTGTGTCAAGTTGACACTAAAGCTATCCAGCACAATTGACCCCTTGTCAACTTGACACACAAAACACATTACTATTAAACCACCACCTTTCCAGTTCTTATCCCCAAATATGATGTTAACATCAATCACAACCTAAGACAGTACAACCTTAAAAGCCCCACAGTCCTTAAAATATCTAAACGCTTAAAAGTTCATAGTCCATTAAAAGTCTCTTAACTCTGGGCTGCTGTAAAGTCCAAAACAAGTACTGTCTTATTTCAAAGGGAAGAATCAGGCACACTCAAACAAAACCTAAGTCCAGCAAAGTAGCTCAAGGCTGGACACCTGGGATTCACTCACGATCTTCTGGGCTCCAAAGTGTTTCGCAGCTCCCGGTCTCCGACTCTGCCGTCCGTGGCACACACAACTCATCTCGAAGGCCCAGACCAACTCCATTCTACACCTGCCGCTGCTCTTGGTGGTCATCCCACGGTCCCGGCATCTCCAAAAAGTTAGGGTCACCACTGAAACTGAGGCAGCACCTTCACCAATGGCCTCTTCTGACCTCTCCTGGTGCAAAGCCTCAGCTTCTCTCCATGACCCCTGCAATCCTGGGGTCTTCACTGCAACCGAGGTGCACTTCCACCAATGGTCTTTTCTGATCTCTCATTGTGCCAAGCCTTGGCTGCTCTCTGTGACCCCCTCAAATTTCAACACCAGAACCATATAGGAGACTCTTACACACTACCAAGTCCTGCTTCTGGCTTGACATGGAGGCTTGGGCCCCTTCAGGAACATAGCTTCTGTGTGCTGACCCTGAAGAAATTCGTCCCAGATTTCACCACAGTGATGCTGGTCTCTTGTTACTTACAGCTGATTTTTCAGCTCCAGCTAACCAGCATCAATTGTCCCAGTACAACAAAGATTTCACTTCAGGTTCTGGTCTCTTGTTACTTATAGCTGATTCTTCAGCCCCAGCTGATCAGAACCCACAGATTAAACAGTCCTGATGGTCTCTGCTTCCCCTTGAAACTTCACAAGCCAGGCCTCCATCTTCTACAACTCCTTCAGCAAAACTGCTCCAAGCTCCACAGCAACAGATCTTTAGGCATTCAATGATCTTCCCAGCCCAAAGTTCCAAATGCTTCCACAATCCTTGGCCAAAACGCCAAGGTCAGGTCTGTCATGGCAATACCCCACTCTTCTGGTACCAATTTCTGTTCTAGTTTGTCTTCCATTGCTATGACAAAACACTCTGACCAACACCAACTTGGGGAGGAAAGGGTTTATTCAGCTTACATCTCCTGGGTCACAGTTCATCACTCAGGGAGCCCAAGGCAGGAACTCAGGGCAGGAACCTGGAGGCAGGAGCTGAAGCACAGGCCATGGAGGAATGCTGTTCACTGGCTTGCTCCCCTGGCTCATGCCCAGCCTGCCTTCTTATGCCATACACAACAACCTGCCCAGGGTGGCGCCACTCATTGTGGGCTGGGCCCTCCCACACTGCTCGACCATCAAGACAATACTCCACAGATGTGGCTACAGGCCAATACAATGGAACCAATTCCCCAATTGAGGCTCCGTCAATCCAGGTGTGTCAAGTTGACACTAAAGCTATCCAGCACAATGACCATCAGAAAACAGTCCTACAGGGTCCTGGGACCTTGCTCATATGAACCTACAGCAATGGTGTCAGCATGTACAGGACTCATGCAAACTCAAGCAGAGAAAAACCCAGCATGTAGCTGTGGAAGTGGGCAGCAGACCCCAAACTTAGTTGAAGAATTATTAGCAGCTTAATACTGCTAGGTGAAGAAGAGCTAATCTTAAAGGGAGGGATTCTAGATATGCTGACTAGACCTCAGTGGATGAACTTGCACTGAGTGACATTTTAGGGACATTAGCTTGACTTTATAGTTCTTAACACAAATGACGGAATGTATAAATTCCATTTGGGGGCAGCTATGTAAGTGTTCCAATGCAAAAAGGGGTATAAAGATGATTGAGATATTATGTATTAAATACACAAAAATTCTATAAAAATTTACAACAATAAAAAATATAAAACATTGCATCTGTACTGAAAACAAACAAGAAATAGGGATTTTCATGCCTACACACTGAGAGGTCTAAGATATGGAACGGGATATATACTTGTTCAAACATAGGCTGAGAAGTAGAATTGGGTACTAGATTCTGGTTTGAGTAAAGGTTACTTAAATCTATGTATTAATAAGCCAAATAGTATTTATGAAATTGTATGTAGTTAAAATATCTGAAATTTGTGCTTTAAATAAATTATATTCCAGACAAGTATCCCAGTCATCAGCCATCAAAGAAGCTTCCTTTGCAGACAGAGCAATCTTTTCAGTATGAAACTATGAACCAAGTGCTACAGAGAAATTCTAAACAACATATCTATCTTCACGCAAACATGCATCAATATTCAAAACACAATACTATTTCAGTAAAAAAAAAAATAACAAGTACTACTCTAAAGAATGAATTCGCTGGGTGTGGTGGCACACGCCTTTAATCCCAGCACTCGAGAGGCAGAGGCAGGGGATTTTTGTGAGTTCAAGTCCTGCCTGGTCTCCAGAGCAAGTTCCAGGCCAGCTAGGACTAAAGGGAGACCCCCCATCTCAAAAATATAAAAAAAAAAAAATTTAAAAAGATGAAGGTAGGTTTTGCTGAGATCAGGTGAAACCTCACATACTTTAAGTGGAATTTAATAATTTCTAACATTTAAATTAAGTTGTATTATTATTAGCAGAAAAATCAAGGCCCTAGCATTTAGTTATTAACATACATATTTCTGCATTAAGTAAAACATCTTGTGATATTTTATCACTGACATTACATATGATTAAAAAAATTCAAAACCATCATCACCATTATGTTTGATTTTGCAAGTGTTGGTCTGATGAAATTTGACATGTACATAACTTAGCTTATTACTATTTTTTTCAGGCATGTTACAGACATTGTTGCATGCTCAGAATACCTTTTTCAGTACTAAATTCAGGAAAATAATTTGTTTAACAGTCAGGGTGAGACAGCTAGCAAATGGCCCAGCTTGACTGGAAATCATTCTCATCTGGCCTTAATGCTGTTTTCTCCCAGGCCACCAACAGCACACCAGGCAAGCCTTGGAAGGCACTGGCTCCCACCTAGACATTGAGCTCAGACTCACTACTGTGAAGTTAAAGAAGAGTCCACATACTGCATCACTATCTTTACTGTCTCCTAGAGAAGTACTCCAAATTCTGGGCAAATCATAATCTTTCAGATTTGAGACAAAGAAATGGCAATTCACAGAAAGTCTTGGGAATTCCTTAAATTATAAATTATTTTGTATATTTTAATAATATCTTTTCTTAATTAAGAACTAGGGGCTGTAGAGATGGTTCAGTGCTTAAAAGCACTGGCTGCTCTTTCAGAGAACCCAAGGTCAGTTCCCAGCACCCACATGGCAACTAAACTATAAGTGACTCCAGTTCCCAGCAATCCAACAACTGTACTCTGTGGGTATTACATGATATGGGTGCATTTACATGTAGGCAAAACACATGTACACACAAAATAAAAAGAAGTAAATTTAATAAAAAAGACCACAATAATAAATAGTATATTACCTTATACCATTGGTTAATATGTATATCAATAGTTTCAGAGCTTTTTCTATAAAGTTAAATAATTAAGTAAACTTAGTTTTTCTTTTTTATTTATTTTTATTTATTTATTTTTATTTATTTTATTTATTTTATTATTATTTTTTTTTTGTGAGTTCAAGGCCAGCCTGGTCTACAGAGAGAGTTCCAGGACAGCTGGGGCTATAGGGAGACCCTGTCTCAAAAAGACAAAAAAAAATATATATTTTTATTGAAGTTTTGTGCACTTCATACGACATTCCCCAGTCCAATTTAGACTCATTCCCCTTTCCATGACCCCCACCCCACCCAAGTTCATGCATTCTGCCATACATGTCTTGCATCTTTTTCTCAGTCTTTTAAAAGTTTTTCTATGCAGAGGTTTATTGTTTGGGGCAGAAGTTTAATGTTTCAGTCAGTTCTCTGACCCAGTCCTTTTGTTGTTGCTGTTCCCTCCAATGTCTATTGCTCCAAAATATGCCCATATATACATCATACTTATACCAAAATTATGATGTCTGAAACTAAACTACATTAGGTCCAAAACATGTTTAGGAATTCACATTTTCCCTTTAATTTTATATTGCTCTAAAATATGCATACACACCCTCCACCCATATACCAAAATTACAAAGTTTGAAAATAAGTAGTAGGTTAATTCTAGAACCTGTTAAAGGATTCACATTATAAGAGCACAGTTGCTTTCAGATAAAAAGAAATATAACATTAAGGTTGCTCAGTTTGCCTTAAAACTAGGGATTTGGTGCTAGCATCCAAAAATGAGGGATACCATTCGTCCTTTGTTTTAAGTAAACTTAGTTTTATATAATGAAAAGTATTTTGAGATGACATACTTTAGCAATGTAAAAACACTATAAATGCATAAACAAAAACTCAAGTATATTAATATAGAATAAAGGTCCAAAAGATGTTCATATAACCGTAAGACAAAAGACCTATGTCGTAGTTTGTCTTTCATTGCTGTGACAAAACACTCTGACCAACACCAACTTGGGGAGGAAAGGGTTTATTCAGCTTACATCTCCTGGTTCACAGTTCATCACTCAGGGAGCACAAGGCAGGAACTCAGGGCAGGAACCTGGAGGCCATGGAGGACTGCTGTTCACTGGCTTGCTCTCTACTGGCTTGCTCAGCAGCCTGCCTTCTTATACTGTCACTGCTCAACAATCAAGACAATACACCACAGATGTGGCCACAGGCCAATCCAATGGAGCCAATTCCCCAACCGAGGCTCCCTCAACCCAGGTGTGTCAAGTTGACACCAAAGCTATCCAGCACAATTGACCCCTTGTCAACTTGACACACAAACACATCACTATTAAACCACCTTTCCAGTTCTTATCCCCAAAGTATGATGTTAACACTAATCACAACCTAAGACAGTACATCCTTAAAAGCCCCACAGTCCTTAAAATGTCCAAACACTTAAAAGTCCAGTCTATTAAAAGTCTCTTAACTGTGGGCTGCTGTAAAATCCAAAACAAGTACTGTCTTATTTCAAAGGGAAGAATCAGGCACTCTCAAACAAAACCTAAGGCCAGAAAAGTAGCTCAAGGCTGGAACCTGGGATTTCACTCACGATCTTCTGGGCTCCAAAGGGGTCTCGGGCCGCCAGTCCCCCTCTCCGACTTGCCGTCCGTGGCACACCTCTCGCAGGGCCCAGGCCGACTCCATTCTACACCTACCGCTGCTCTTGTGGTCGTCCCAGTGGTACCGGCATCTCCAAAAAAGCTGGGGTCGCTCCTGAAACTGAGGCAGCACCTTCACCAATGGTCTCTTCTGACCTCTCCTGGTGCAAAGCCTCAGCTTCTCTCCATGACCCCTGCAATCCTGGGGTCTTCACAGCAACCGAGGTGCACTTCCACCAATGGTCTTTCCTGACCTCTCACAGTGCCAAGCCTCGGCTGCTCTCTGTGGACCCCTCAAATTTCAACCACGGAACCATATAGGAGACTCTTACACGTTACCAAGTCCGGCTTCTGGCTCGAGAGATGGAGGCTCAGGCCCTTTCGGACAAGCTTCTGTGTGCTGACCTGAAATATCGCCCAGATTTCACCTCAGGATGCTGGTCTCCTTGTTCCTTACAGCTGATTTTTTCAGGCCCCAGCTAACCAGCATCAATGCCCCAGTACCACAAAAAGTTTCACTTCAGTTGGTCTGGTCTCTTGTTACTTACAGCTGATTTCCCCAGCCCCAGCTGACCAGAACACACAGATTACACAGTCCTGATGATCTCTGCTCTCCTTTGAAACTAGAAACTTCACAAGCCAGGCCTCCATCTTTACAAACTCCTTCACAGAAAACTGCTCCAAGCTCCCACAGCAACATCATTTAGGCATTCGATGATCTTCCCAGCCCAAAGTTCCAAACGCCCTCCAATCCTTCCCCAAAAGACCAAGGTCAGTGTCTGTCACAGCAATACCCCACTCGTCTGGTACCAATTTCTGTCGTACTTTGTCTTTCATTGCTGTGAAAAAACACTCTGACCAACACCAACTTGGGAGGGAAGGGTTTATTCAGCTTACATTCTCCTGGTTCACAGTTCTATACTCAGGGAGCACAAGGCAGGAATTCAGGGAGGAACCTGGAGGCCATGGAGGACTGCTGTTCACTGGCTTGCTCTCTACTGGCTTGCCTCCAGCAGCCTGCCTTCTTATACTGTCACTGCTCAACAATCAAGACATACACCACAGATGTGGCCACAGGCCAATCCAATGGAGCCAATTCCCCAAACGAGGCTCCCTCAAACCCAGGTGTGTCAAGTTGACACCAAAGCTATCCAGCACAACCTATTTAAACTTAAATTATTCTTAAATTTTCAAAATACATATATTAACCTTTCTGACAGTTTTAATTCTTGGTTTATGACAATATTCTAGATTTTCTTTTCCACTTTACACTGACATTAGTTAAATTTTGAAAAGTGAATCAAAACATTTTCCTGTTGTTATTTTGGGGGTTTTGTTTTTGTTTTGTGTTTTTGAGACAGGCTTTCCTATGGTCGAGATGGGCAGGAACTCACTATGTAGACCAGGCTGACCTCAATCTCACAGAGATCCATGTGCCTTGGCTTTGAATACTAGGATAAAAAAGGTTGGCACCACCACACCTTGCCCCAAATAGGTGTTTTTTTTTTTTTTTTTTTTCATTTAAAAAAAAATTTTTTTTTTTTAATTTTATTTTATTTCGGTTATGTGTATCAATGTACTGTCTGCATGCAGGTCTGTGCACCCGTGTCGTGCAATGCCGCGGAGGTCAGAAGAGGGTCTCGGATTCCCCTGGAACTGGAGTTCTCCTGGAATTGGAGTTTCAGACGGCTCTAGGCCGCCATGTGGGTGCTGGGGACCAAACCCGGGTCCTCTGTAAGAGCAGTTGGAACTCTTAACCGCTAGGCCATCTCTCCAGCCCCCCAAATAGGTGTTTTTAACCACTGCTGGTGAATCAACGCTGGACCTTTGCTCACATCAGGCAGCCGTTCTCCACTGAACCACATATCCACATATCCAGAGGCATAAATAATATTCATGTTGAATACAGAAATATATCTGTTGCTTCATATAAATTCAGTTTCTCTTTGACTACAGTATTTTATTTTTTCTACAGTTTATTTTATCTGCAAATGCCCAAATAACTTTAATGATTTTAGACATAATTTCAGAGTAGTAGTTGAAAATTTCAGAGTAGTAGTTGAAAATAAACATCTCTTTAAGTTTGCTGAAATACAATCAGCCTCAGCCTGCAGGAAAGAGTCAAACATGAAAAACACCTGTGACTATAATTGGGTAATACTCCAATAATGCAAACATTAGATGTACCAGATAAAACAACAACACTACATGATTCAAGTATAGAAACTGCCACCAAAACTTATTTCTTCAAACATTATTCACATTGTTTACACAAAGTATACGATGTGTACGAACTTAAGACTTCAACTGCTGTTGGTGACTCAGCAGATAAATAAAAGGATGGCAAATGCACACTTATAACATGGCAACATTTGCAAGCAACATGGGCTGGTCATTTCAGTGAAGCAACCACTTCAAGTGCTCTTGTCCAGTTCCTCTACATGTCACATAAGCCTTCTCTGTGTGTCAACATTTCATTAGTTTGCTTTGAATTTCACACAAGTACATTGCTTTGAATTAGCACCATCTTTATGGAGATTACTTATCTACAAATTTCAAAGGAGAATGAATTATTTGGAGACTGGTATTCTTAAAAAATGTCCACTGAAAAAAGTCAGGAAAATTCCTTGGTGAAAATAGAATCACAGGCCAGGTGTGGTGGTGCATGCAGTTAGACCCAGCACTTGGATAGAGAAGGCTGGTGGATCTCTGTGAATTCAAGGCCAGCCTGGTCTGTGTAGTGAGTTCCAGGCAAGAAAAAAAGAAAGAAAGAAGGAAGGAAGGAAGGAAGGAAGGAAGGAAGGAAGGAAGGAAGGAAGGAAGGAAGGAAAGAAGGGAGGGAGGGAGGGAGGGAAAGAAAGAAAGAAAGGGAAAGAAAGAAAGAAAAAAAGGGAAAGAAAGAAAGAAAGAAAGAAAGAAAAGAAGAAAGAAAGAGAAAGAAAGAAAGAAAGAAAGAAAGAAAGAAAGAAAGAAAGATTAATTTTAGGTATATTGTCCACTACGCTTCATCTTATTGAGAATTTTTTTAAAAAGCAGAATATTGCTTACATAAAATTTAAAGCAAACCTAAAGAAAACCATTTCCTTTATATAATCTATCATGAGAAACGGTGAATTAAGAAATAAATTACAGAGCTATGCATAGTGGCCATACACCTTTAGTCCCAGTACATGAGGCAAAGCCAGCTTGGCCTACATAGCTAGTTCCAGGCCAGCTGGCATTATAGGGTGACCTTCTCTCAAAAAAGAAAAAAGAAGAGGAAGAGGAAGGGGAAGAGGAAGAAGAAGAGGAAGAAGGAGGAGGAAGAGGAGGAAGTCACAATTTTGATTTCTTTTTTTAAAATTGTGTGTGTATGAGTATTTATTGCTGCATATTTAAATGTGCCTGTGATGTACAATGTAGAGGTCAGTAGAAGGCATCAGATCCCCTAGAACTGGAGTTACAGCACTGGAGTTCACTGCTATGTGGGGTCTAGGAAGTGAACCTAGGTCCTCTGCAAGAGCAACCATGCTCTTAACTGCTGAAGAGTCTGTCCGGCTCCCCAAATCACATTTTTGAAAAGGAGTTTTAAAAGCTTTAATTAGTACTACTAAAACACTAACTATAGTCTTTCATGTAGTTTCAAAAAGGTTTTCTTGCAAAACAGTAAAATCTGAATCAATGTAGAGTGGTATATTTTCTTCTCTAAAAATATACCAACTTGAGGTTGTGTGTGGTGGTATATGCCTTTAATCCCAGCACCCAGGAGGCAGAGGCAGGCAGATCTCTGTAGAATAAAAGGCAGCCTAGGCTACATAGTGAATTTCAGATCAGCTCGGGCTACAGGCAGCCCTATCTCAAAACAGCAACAACAATAAAATACTGATTTCAATTTTTATTTTTGAATGATGCTCTCCACAGTGATGCCATCCCTGTTTCTCTACACCATCTCCCTTGCCAGCAAAGTGCATGAGCTTCAGCAGAGCAGAGGATATGGAACCTGTCACAGATGTTGCTTCTTTGGAGTGGGATTAAGACAAAGCAGAATTCGTTTTCCATAACAAATGCATCCTTACAGCATTCCCTAGATTAACATTACAAGCAACAAATCTTTTTTGGTAAAACCACTGAGTATTAGAGCTGATGGTTATAGTTGGTGGTACTTAATAATCAGCATGATATGCATTAAAAAGTGAACTCTGTGCATATTCAGATCAATGGACATTTTTGACGCTTATCTTCAAACAGCTGAGAAATAATGACATTACTATTATTCTCAACAGTAGAAAAATATGAAAATTAAAAATATTCTGCTAAAAGGGCAATTTCCTTTATATTATAAATATATACTAAAACAATAAGATCAATAATCAAAGGTTGAAAATAAGAATGCCTTTTTCTAGCACTTTCAACTCAGTACATTAATGGAGGTCATACTAGGGATATAAACCAACAGAAGATAAATAAAAAAGCACAAAGGTTGCCAAGAAACAAGCCCTCTGTATAATAGACAATCTACAAATCATTACATTATTAGTAACTTTGGCTAAGTTATTCAATGTAAGGTCAACACGCAAAATCAATGTGATTTCTACTGACCCTGTCTGTCTAACATTGTCGTCTGCTAGACTAACCTTCAGAAAGACCACTTTCTAACTCTTAAATTTCTGACCTTTCACTCCTGCCCTTACAAAGTCAAGAGGGTCTAGCTCTAGCCATTTGGGAGGATTACAACTTACTTTAAATCTCTAACTACAAATTCTTTCTTTGCCTCTGTTATGCAAATATTTTTAAGTCTCCTGACTGTTTTACAATACAGGGCAGTCCTCAAGAACTTGAAATTCAGCAGGGTTAAACACGTTTATCAAGGAAGGTAATGGGCCTAAGGTAGAAGCCCAACTGGTAAGCACCTTGTTGCTTATTACAAAACTACCAAACTACATTTTGTCTTGAAGAAATAAGACTGTTTAACTTTTCTTTCAGAAAGGCCATTGTATAAACACAGATGCCATATCCCCCCCCCCGCCCCGATCTCTTAAAACTTCTCTCATTCTTTGTTTCTGTGAAATAAATATGAGAATTAGCCTAAGTTCTGTCCTCATTCCCTATCGCAATAGTACTAAGTGGTCTTATTAGACCTTTTAACCTTAAGATGCAAATTTTCTTTGAGAACTATAAGCTGGAATAGGATGGGAAATAAAGTTTCCTTGAGGTGATGGAGCTTAAATACAGAGCTTCTTATATGAAGTGCTAGTTTTCTACCTCTTAGCTACATCCCAGCTCATGAAGATAAGATTTAGAAGTATCATTCATAAAAAGCATCCCAGTGTCAGTTAGATCATTCCATGCAGAAAGGCCCAAGTTAGAACCTCTGAGTTCTTTCCCTAGAACTCACAGCATGAAAGCAGAGAACCAACTCGTGCAAGCTGTCTTCTGACCTCCATATGTACACCTTGGCCTACATGTGCTATGGAGAGACACACACAAAATAAATAAATAAATAAATAAAGAAAGAAAGAAAGAAAGAAAGAAAGAAAGATTTAAAAAGAATTCGAAATATCCAATTCGTAGGAAAAGACTATCCTGATATCTATATTTACATATAATTGTTTTGAAGCAGAAACAGATCCATACATCTATAGTCGTTGACTTATGAGTAGGTAAAAGGAACAGAGAGGAAAGGTGACGTTTTTTAATGAAGTGGTAAGTCCAGCGACTAACCAGTTAGGCTTTTTTATTTTAAATTTTTATTTTATTTTTAACTATGTGTATGCATGTTTGTCTGTGTGGGGGTATGTGTATATGCATGTGGATACCCCGAGAGACCTGAAAGTGTCAGATGTTCTCCAGCCACATAGGAAAGTATTTATTTGTGTTTGTGTGTTAGTCCATCATACATATCTACACTCATTATAGACAGGTCATTTTATTACTTTAGAAGACAAAGTTTTCATGAATTGGACTTAAGAATCAAGTATACTTGAAAGAAGGAGTTAATAATATGTTACATTAATAGTAGGAGAAAAGAGAGGTTAAGATCATTATAAGAAAATCTTATGAGACAGAAAAGGAAGAAATACATTAGGACAAGTTTTCATTGATGCTGACACACAGACTTGATAAAGTACAATTACAAACCAATTAAAAATACAGCCGATAAAATAAATATATGAACAAATGAAAGAATGTATTATAGTATTCATCAGCTCAATGAACCAAATGGCATTCAGAGCCTAACCTCATGGACCATTAGAAAAATGCTAATAGAAATCAACTTTAATATGACCATACATCCGTGTGAATGGAAAAAATAGAATGCGTGCATTTAAGGGATACAATGTTCTCTCAGTACATAAGTATATTGCTCAATAATGGAATCAGAGTAATTAGCCACCGTCTGAAACATTCATTTCCTCATTGCAAGATCAACTGAAATCTCTTCTTTTAGCAATTTCAAAATATCCATTACATTATTGCTAACCATGGCTCCTAACTGTGGTAAAAGAATATTAGAACTAATTTCTCCTTCTAATTGATATGTTTAGTTGAATACACACATCCACAAAGAAAAAAATATTCAAGTTTCTGCATATTGAAGCATTAGGAATCCTTTCTGTGTTCCCTAAGAGTTCACTAAGAATTGTCCCTTTTGAGCAGTGAATGTGACAGCTGAGCTTCCTCTTTGATTCTACTGACCAACGCTGCATTGGGAACTAGACAAGGCACTGATATGTTGCATATAGTGACTAAAATAATGCCATTATTGTTCTTGTTTATTCCTTTTTATTTTACTATAAATTTTCTGATTTCCTTCTGCGGTGATTTGTATTAGAAATACTGTTCCTGGCTTCAAGCTTGAACACTTCTTTCCCAGTTGGTGGCACTGTTAGGGAGGTTATGGAAACATTAATAGATGGGGCCCAGAGGAAGAAGTAAGTCACTGGAGGATGGCCTTCAGAACTTACGGCCTTACTCCAAATCCCGTTCACTCTGTCAGCTTTCTGCATGTAGCTGGAGTTGTGACCCTTCAGCCTCCTACTCAAGCCTCCTGCTTGGCCTGCATCCCACACCATTATGGCCTCTCCCTTTGGAATTATAATTCCAAGGAAACTTCTCTAAGTTGCTGAGTCATGGTGTTTTATCACAGGAATAAAGAGTAACTAATACATCCACCAACAAAATAAATACATAAAATGCAATTTTAATGCATATATAAAAGATTTTACACATAGGTGGAGTCATGCAGTGTTTATCTGAAAAATAATTTTGATGTGTTGGCAGGATTGGCAGTATAGTAAAGCACATCTGATTATATCAAATTCCATATAATAGAGAAAAGAAAATGATAATTAAAAGAGACTTACCAGGTGCTTTCAGCAACACTGTACATTATACATCCAAACTGAATGTTACTTAAATATCCACCCATAGAGATAAGCTGCTGTTTGAATTATGATGGGGGATTCTGCCCCAGTGGCAATGACACCATACAAGTAGCATAATGGTTGACTTAATGTATCCAGACACAAATATTGCATACTACCATGATTCTATCTTTACAACATACAGAATCGGGCAAAACTAGGCTATTCAGGTCTAAGTCAGAATGCTGGTTACTTTCATGGGTGCATGATTTAGAACTGTTGAAGAACACAAATAAAGGGTGATTTGGGATTCAGGATGCTCTGTGTATTGATGAACACGTGTACGGAAATTTGGACAAGCCAACAAACTCTGTACTTGTGATGCAAGTATTTTTCTGTATGCATATGGTATTTAAGTACAAAGTTGAAAGGTAGGGGGCTAGAGAGATGGCTTAATGGTTAAAGATGCTGTAATACTCTTCAGACAGAACTAAGTTTAGTTCCCAGTTCCCGTATCCTATGGCTCACAACTATCTCTGGCTCCAACTCAAGGGAATCTAATGACTCTGGCATTTAGGGGAACCTGAACACACATGCACATAGCCACACATTGAAACATACACATACATTAATTAAAAATACAAAAGGCAGACTGGAGAGACGGTTCAGTGTTTAAGAGCACTGGCTCATCTTGCAGGAGCTAGGTTTGATTCCCAGCACCTACATGGTGACTAATAGCCATGCATAACTTCAGATCCAGGGGGATCCTACACCGTCTTATAATCTCCACAGGCATTGTTTGACATTAATGACTGTATATGTATGCAGACAATACACTCATATATAAAAAATACAAAAGATTCTTAAATAAAAACTAAAAGGCAAATAAAGAATATTTCAAAGCACAGTCACTTTTTGAGTGCTTCAGAACACTCACAAGAGTAAAAGTCAAAAAGCTTTTTAAATTTAAAGATAACTAGGAAAACTTACTCTTACTTGGTATAATAGAGACATACTGAGTGGTTCCTGTTATTTTCTCAACAATGTAGCAACTAATGGTACACTGCACTAGTTGTATGTCAGATGCCAATATTGAATTTTAGCAATTAAATATTTCAAATGCTAGCTCTTGTTTAATTGTTCCTAACATATTTTTAAATACACTTGAGAAATATTATTTTAAATAAATCTATTATTCAAAGAGTTCATTTAGTGAGCAAAACAATTTAAACACCACCCTCTAATAAAAAATGTTTTTAGATTTGAACAAGTACATTTTCTTGAGTTATCTACGAAATAATTGGCTTCTTTTCCTCTTTGAAAAAACAAACTTGTGAAATCACACATTCAGTAATACCCTGAGTTGTTAACAACAACAAACCTCTCAGTGATGTGGGTACTGTGTGGTCTGAGGAAGCACCTCAGGCAACTGTGCACTCAAATAGTTCCCCACCTGACCATTCTAGAAACTGCTATTTATCTTCTCTATGTTATCAGAAAAATTAAAATTAAATAGTAATATATTTATTTATATATTTATTTTCGTCTTTTCGAGACAGGGTCTCTCTGTAGTCCCAGCTGTCCTGGAACTCACTCTGTAGAACAGGCTGGCCTTGAACTCACAAAGATCTGCCTGCCTCTGCCTCCCAAGTGCTAGGATTAAAGGCGTGCACCACCACACCCGTTGCATAATAATATATTTATGAAGCTAATATGTATGCCTTTACTACAAATTGCTTACCCCAAATCCCACATTTTCACCATAGATCTCTGTGAAAAGAATTTCTGAAATAATTGCTTTTCCTTTAATTTATTTTTGTACTTTAATTCTTGGCATATTTAGCATTATTTAAGTGTAGGTACTGGGCAGACTCCCATTCAAAAGATCCTCATTTCATAGATTACCTGACACTCAATATTCCATAGAGATAGAACATCATCTGGATGAGTAGAAGATTTTGAGACATTTATGTTTTTCTATTCAGTTGTGAATACTTGATAAGCTGGAATTTTAAATTTTCGTAAAAGTATACAAAGCCTCTAAGGATCATTTCATTATGTCTCATTAGCACATGAAGTGATCGCCAACTGAATACTAAATAGTATACCTTACAACAGCTGAACTGCTGAATCTCTGACCAGGCTCTAAAAGAAGACTTTATCCCAAAGCCCTAAGATAGCAAGAACCTTGACTAATCAGTGAGTTCCCTACTCTTCAGGGAAGAATGAGCTGCATTCAGGAAAGGGTGAATTCGGATCTAAACTGGAAGTTCTTAAGTGAACTAGAAGCTTGTGTTATCAGTTGAGACAAACATACACACATTTTCATCTGTAAGAAAAATAGGTGTTTAATCATGAAGCCATTAACATTGTCCTAAGCTGAAATTATCTTGTAATACTTGAAAACGAATGCCTATATAAACAAATTCCAGTTCTGATCAAGGGAAAAAAATGCATGTCTCAGAGCAATGCATCCTGAGTGGACGATGGAGTGACTGAGTTACAACAAGTGCATAAGTTGAGGAGGCGAGCATTTCATCTTCAGTAACAATTCTGGGCCATAACAGTACTGACTCTTGAGATCAAGTATATAAGGGGATTCAGAGAGAGAGAGAGAAAAAATAGCTTTAATTTTTCCAACTTCTTTCTTTGGTACATGGGAAGCCTTCTGAATGTCCACAATACCCTTGTCAAAATTGGGCTGAGTAGTATGAGTTTATCTCTAGCCTTTCAACTACTGCCTATCATTGGGACAGCAATACACCATTTTATTTAGTTTGTTCTGATTTTGAAATAAGAGTGTGAATCCTCCAGCTCTGTTCTTCTCTTTTAGGAATGATCTACCTATTGGTGACCATTGAAGTTTAACAAAAGCATAGGGATAGGTTTTACTGTTTCTCCAAAGGAAATGTGAGAATTATGCTCAGGATCCTGTTGACTCTGTAGGATGCTTTGGATAGAATTACTATCTTAAAACTATTTTAATTGAATTTTTATGTATTTCATACATAACAAATCAATCAATTTTAATCACCTTTCTACTCCCTTCCTCATTAGCACCCTATCCCAGAACCTTCACTGGAATTCACACATTCTGTCATTTCTGTTAAGGTGTACTGTCTCAAGTTAGTTTCCTCAGAGGTTTCCTCAGTGCAAGTACAATTACTGAAGTCTAGTCTTGTGGGACTGAGACTTTGTCTGGCTAGAAGTGGGAATCTGCAAATACTGTCCCAGTAGCTCCCTGGGCATCTGGCAGCCCCTTGGGCATCTGGAAGTCCCCTGGGGTCTGGATAATGCAGTATTCTTGCCTCACCAGGACAGAGCTCCAGACCCTAAGGGCTCTCTCTTTGATGTACCCAGCATATGTCACACTGCCCCCCACCCCCTTAAGAGCCAAGATGGCTTGCACTTCCCTTCTCCTCATCCACACCCTCCTGCACCCACTTCCTTGCCCAGAGCACAGTAGCTTTAATATATAAACACATTATTGTCATCAATAAATCAAGTCTTTTCCTCCTGGAAAGTCTCCCAGTTTCTCCAGTCCATCTTTTTCTTTCTTTTCCTCCGGGTCTTACTCCCTATCTCCCTCCCCCTCCCTGCTTGGGCTCAAGGTCAGATTGTTAACCGGGACAATCCCAAGGTTTGCAGTACTACTGAGCTGCAAGCCCTGGTCCAGAAGGGAAGAGCATCAGGTGGAAGGCAGCACAAATGCGACACCTTTAAAGGAACATCAGCTTGTGTTTGCACGGGTCAGTCTTGGTCTTCTGCATACTGACACCCTTGCTGTAGGTTCATATGAGAAGGATCCTAGGAGCTTATAGTACTCTTATTTCCATGGTCATGAACCTCCTCCCTGGCTCTTATAACATTTCAGCCTCCTCTTCTGCAATGGTCCCTGAACCCTGGGTGGGTGAAGCTGAATATAGGAGTCCTATCCAAAGACCTACACTCTGCTGACTCTTAATCTCCACAGTTTGGCCATCTGTGACCTGTTATGTTCTTGGCCCTCTGTTGCATGAGGAAGCTTCACTAATAATAGTTGAAAGTTTCATCAGTGTCCTCTTTACCCCTTTCTCTTTCTTGGGTGAGCCTTAGGTGTAGAGGCTTCGTTGTCCACCTGAAAGTCTCACAGCCATCTTGATGTCAATCTGTCCAATGCACGATGGCTCTGACCAGTCCATAAGACAGTCTTTCCATCCCCAGATGTGTGGCTTAGGCTTGGGCAATTCACGAACAGTGTCTGTGTGTGACCAGTTGTGGTACTCTAATAGTCTCCATCTGGTACAAAAGAAGCTTCTTTAATGAGTGATGACTGGGATATTTGACTATAAATATAATAATACATATTTTGTACCTAGTAAAAACTATAATTAGTCTATGGATGTGATGGTCTTGGGGCTTTCGCTAAGATCTATGACTTCTCCATCCATGTGTGTTTGGCAATGTTTACAGTGCCACATGAGTTTCTCCCATTGAGTGGGTTTTAAGTCCAAATTAGGTAGCCATTGATTACCCCCAAGATAAAAAGTGTCACTACTTCACCAGTGTCATATGCTCTGCAGGTCACTGATGTGGTTATATGGTCTTAAAGTTTAGGTTACTGTGTTACTACCTTAAAATATTGATTCTTCCTACCCAGGAAAACAGAGTAATTTTTCACTCATTTGGGTCTTTTATTTCTTTTAGCAATGTTTTGTATTTTTCAGTACAGGTGTACTTCACCTCTCTGAATACTTTCTCATATTTTTTGTCCTTAAGATGCAAATTTAACTGACACACATTCATTACTTCCTTTTACAGTTACTCTTGACAGTGTAAAAAACCCAATTGTTTCCAAGACCTACTCAAAAGATGGAGTAAAGAGCTGAGCAGAGACTTCACCAGTGAGGAATTAGAGATGTCTGAGAAACATCTTAAAAAGTGTTCAACATCACTAATGATTATGGAAATGCAAATTAAAACCACTCTCAGATATGATCTCACTCTGATAAGACTACCTCAGATCAAGAAAATAAAAGTCACCAAATGCTGGAGAGGTTGTGGGGAAAAGGGAACACTCATCCACTGCTGATGGGAATGTAAACTTGTACAACCACAATGGAAAGCAGTATGGAGAACCATTAAAAGACTCAAAATGAGCCTACCACCTGACCCAGTCATACCACTCCTGGGTATATACCCCAAAGACTCATCGTACCACAAAGAGACATGCACACCCTTGTTTATTGCAGCTCTCTTCACAATAAGGAAGAGATGGAACCAACCCAAATGCCCCTCAACTGACAAGCGGATGACAAAAATGTGGTACATCTACACAATGGACTACTACTTAGCAGTTAAGAAAGATGACATTATGAACATTGCAGGTAAATGGATGGAGCTCAAAGCCATTATGCTAAGTGAAGTAACACAATCTCAAAAAGACAAACGGAGAATGGTTTCCCTCCTTTGTGGATGCTAACACCAAATCTCCCAGATTTGTTCAGGCAAACTGAACAACATCATTGTTATATTTCTGTTTATCTGAAAGCAACTATGTTATTATAATGTAAATCTCTCAACCAGCTCTAGAATCCACCCATCACTTATTTTCAGACTCTGTAATTATTGTATATGGGTAGAGAGTATGTATCCATATTTTACAGTAATATAAAATTAATGGAGGAAAATGTGAATTCCTAAACATAAAATAAAAAAGATTGAGAGAAAGATACAGGACAGTTATGGCAGAATGCATGATCTGGGGTGGGGTGGGGGGAAGGGAAAGGGGAATATGTCTAAACTGAACTGAGAAATGATGCCTTAAATACACAAAACATCAATAAAATCATTAAAAAATAAAAAATAAAATATCAGAAATCTGAAAAAAAGAAATATTAGTAACTATTATTTCTGAGGAAAACAGGTAACCAATTTACCTACATACAAATGATATAACAAAAAACATGAATTAGTTTTGGAAAACAAAAACAATTGTTTTTTGTTTTCTGGTGTTATGAGCTGCAACTTTGATGATTTTTTGGTTAGCATTAGGAACATTCTGTGTATGCCTTTTGATTTTGACTTTTATAATCATATATGTGTATGCATAAATTTTTTTTTCAAATTGGGTGATTCCTACCTTCTGTGTCTAATTTCTCTGGGTAGAACTTCTATAATTTTATAAAGCAATTGGAAAGAAAACTTACTTGTTTTGCTTCTTATCTTAGGTAGAAAGTACTTAGTTTTCCCTACTGAATATCTTAACTTTGGTGGATTACTAATGTTCCTTTATCATGTTAAACTTCTCTACTTTCTTAATTTTGTATTTTCTTCATCAAAAGATGCTAATTTTTTTTCAAACAACATCCACCTTTATTTTTTAATTATTTATTTATAGATATATTTTATCAAATCTAGACCCATGTTCCCCCATCCCCCCACCCCGCCAGAGCTCATGCATTCTGCCAAACATGCTTTTCATCTCTTTCTCAGTAAAATATGCTAAAATTTAACCGGCCATGGTGGTGCATGCCTTTAATCCTAGCACTTGGGAGACAGAGGCAGGTCTACATAGTGAGTTCCAGGACAGCTGGAGTTACAGGGAGACCCTGTCTCAAAAAACTAAAAAAAAAAAAAAAAAAGCTAAATTTTATCACCTACCCCTCCTGCAAACTAGATGGCTGTGTGTATTAGTCACTTTTCTGTTGCTGTGATAAAACACCATGACCAAAGGAACTTATAAAAGGAAGGGTTTATTTGAGCTTACAATCGATGTTTCCAGGGAATCAGAGTCCATTGTGGCAGGAAGCATTGGTGGCAGGGGCTGGAGCATTAAGCCCAGGGTCATATATCGTAGTGAGCACAGGAAGCAGAGAGAGCGACTGGAGACTACAATGCTTGTTAAACTCACTAAGCCTGCCTCCAATAACGTACTTCCTCTAGCATGGCCACACCTTCTAAGACCTCCAAGAACGTGCCACCAACTGGAGACAAAATGTCTGAATACTTAAAGCCTATGGGGGATGCTCATTCAAACCACCACACAGAGCATATTTATTTTCATCCTACTAATGTGTTTTACACTGATTATTTTCTGTTGATCACTCTACCATCCCTGACATTTTATTCTGTTGCCATAATTTCTATTGATTCTTTGAAACTTTCATGCAATATATTTTGATGATATTCAGACTTCCTCCCCCATGTACTACTGCCACATTACTAACTCATCAAGTTCCATGCCCTCTATTATTATTTTTTGAAGATCCACTGGCGATCTAATTTGTGTCCCCAAACACTCTTGAGTGTGAGTACATCCTTTGGAGCCGGATTAAGCTACCTGATGTCACGCCCTTAAAGAAAACTGACTCTCCCTCTCCAATTGCTAATAGCTCTTCAGCTAGGGTTGGCTTTTCTTGCCCACCTAACCCTTGTTACGCTGGAATTTTGTCTGAGGCTTGCATAGTTTGTGTGCATGCTGTCACAAATGCTGTGAAATTTATATGTGCAGCAGCCTTGCTTTCTAGAAACTACTGTTTCAGTTATCATATATATAATATATTATATATATATATATCATATATATAAAAGAAAAAAAATAATATCGATAACTTTTGCCTGCGTGGCCTGAACAAATTTTGGAATCAAGACTTTTTCTTTTTGTGTTTTGATGCTATTCTGGAGTCAATGGTAAGCGCTTAGAGCCCTATCTGCCTGAAATCAATTTTCATTTCACTTTTAATTTATCACATTCATAAAACTACTGTTTTATATTGTCAACATTATCTGTGCACTTAATCTTCTCTCCTCCTTATGATGCACTGTTCAAGATAATACGTAAAATTAATCTTTCTCTACTCATCCAATCATGGTATTTTAATCTCAATGTTTTACAAATTGTGATTCTGAGCAAACACTATAACCTCTCTCAGTCTAATGTATCTTATCTGAGATGCACAAACTATAAATCAGTTCTGTTCCATAAAATAAATAAAGGTTAGGTTAGTTTTTCATGAAATATACACTAGCTAATAACAATATTTTTTCTTGTGTATGTATCCTAGTCTGTTATTGCACTGTTTGGTCTATTGTCAAACAGTTTTTTTTTTTTTTGGTCTTTCGAGACAGGGTCCCCTGTAGTCCCAGGTGTCTTGGAACTCACTCTGTAGAACCAGGCTGGCCTTGAAACTCACAAAGACCGCCTGAGCCTCTGCGCCAAGTGCTAGGATAAAGGCATTCGCCACCACTACGCCGGCTTTTTTTTTTTTTGTTTATATATAACATACACAATATTTAAGCCCATAACAAACATAAGTGACCTAACCAGAATTAATGAGAAACATGAAGACAATGAAGCATAGTAACAATAGAAAGAAAGCTACTGTGATGTAGACAACTGTAATGGTTAGTTTTAATTTTTCACTTGTGAGGATCTAGAATCAGAGTAGAAACAGAACTTCAATGACAAGATTGTCCACATCATGTTGGCCTGTGGGTAAGTCAGTGGGGGATTGTCTTGATTGCCTTCACTGGTATGGGAAATCCCATGGTAAACGTGGGCAGCACTTTCTGGTATTGGCCTAGACAATACGACATGGAATAAGGAAAACTTTTTGGGTTATTTTTTTTGCTGGCTTGACTTTGATTCTCACTGGCAAGGTCATCTTCCCTGCTGCTGCTGCTGCTGCTGCTGCTATCGATAGCCTTCAGTGATACTAGGACCAAGTTCTGGAGAATCTGTATTCAAGCCTCAGGCATTAGTAAACAGCACTGTGCTTTGTAGGAAGTGAATCTGATCTATGTTTTCAAATGCAACACTGATTCTCAGTGAAACTGTAGCAAAATGTCATGGAAATTTCAAACTCTGTGACAGTTTGAAACTCCATGTTCCAAAAGTACACACACTTCCTGGAGCTTACCAGCAGTAACAGATAAAAACTCAAGAGGTGCAACAACATTGCTAAACCAAGACTGTCTGCTGTGATCATGTTGCCATTTAAAAAAATATAATGCTAGCTTATCTTCTATTAATTGAAAACCAGCACTGAGGGCAGGTGGGAAATTCTGTCCTCCACTCAGATTGTGGTAAATTTAAGCTGAATGCTTTTGTTCTGTTTCACCCTAAATGATTTTTTTGTGTGTGTGCAATGAAGAAAAAGATTGTACAAACAGCGGAGAAGCTCTTACTAAGGGGATTATTTTCAAATGAGAGATTTAAGAACATTGTAACAGGAGACATTAGATTTGGTATCTAATATCACTAAGAAAAGTGAAATTCCCATAAAGCACCAGTCTGTAACTATGACAACCTTGCAAGGTAGCACAAAAGGGCTCATGTTTATGCAACACAGTTTCATGAAATTTATCATCCTGGATGTGGCAGTATGCACATAGTTTCTAGTCTGCTGTGACACCCTCATACAGAGACATTAGTAGCTATACCCAATGGCTCATTACTTATCAGCCAAGACAGATTTTAAAAGAGGTGTTTAAAGTTAAAGTGGAATGTTTCAAAAATTTAGCTTGTTATGTACAAATTCCGAAATTTAAAATACAGTTGTTGGAAACTCCGTTGATATTCTTAATTTAAATATAATTAAAATATGAACTTACTTCCTGATTAAGGAAGTTTAACCAAATTGCTATGATAACCTCATAAAAGAACCTTCCAAAATAAAATGCCCTTGATCAAAAGAGCAGACAAAACTCTGACAGAATTGGGTGAAAGCATGAAAATGAAGTTGGCCCAGTTTTGGTGATGTGAAGAAACCAACAGTGTGCAACATTAACAGGTGGTAAGATGGCCTCCTCCATAGGAATTATTGCATTTAAATGTGTCTAAATGTGATAGAAAAGAATCTCAGCCAAGACCTCTTGAGGACATGATGAACACTTTTTGACCCAGAACATCTAAATTTTAAATCATATTATTTTTGGATACATACATTTGTCTTTCTCATTTAGTTTGGCTTAACAAGACAAGAGTAAAAGTGGATTAAAAACCAGGCATGATGAAGCATTCTTGCACCGAGGCATACAGGTATCATACGCAGAAGCTCAAGGCCAGCATGAGCTGCAAAGACAGACCTTATCTCTAAAAACTTCAATTATATAATTCCCTCTCCTTAAAGAATTCTTTGAGAGGAAAAATGAAGCATACACTATGCAAAAGAATTAAACTCATGGATTAAGTATTAAAAATTGGAGTATAGTACGAAATAAAAGTTAGATTGTTTACACTCATAGAGACATTTTTATCTGATCATTTTTTAGACTAGACTTTTGTGATTCATTTTAAGTAGTCTATTGGGGAGTAAGTGTATTGAAAATATGCTCATGCTTAACTTCATGTGATATCACATTTAGAGGTATTTACACAAACATCTTTAGGAATGGCTAGAATACTTGCATTAAATTACACTAGGCACACAGAAGTGAAAAGAATAAAAATGAGCAACATAGAAAAGCGAAGTTCAAATTTGCTTACTATTCTTGAATAGATATTGTCAAGTCATCTCCTGGGCTCTTTTTTTTTTTTAATTAATTTATTTATTTCTGTATGTGTATGAATGTACTGTCTGCATGCAGGTTTGTGCACCCATGTCATGCAATGCCGCGGAGGTCAGAAGAGGGTGTCGGATTCCTCTGGAACTGGAGTTCTCCTGGAATTGGAGTTTCAGATGGTTCTCGGCTGCCATGTGGGTGCTGGGGATCGAACCCGGGTCCTCTGCAAGAGCGGTCGACAGCACTCTTAACTGATAGGCCAGCTCTTTTTTAAAAGGCAATGAAATGATGACTTGAAAGAAAGTCGAGGTCCAAACATTTTTAATAACACTGCGGTTTCTGCTTAGTATTTATAGTAATACTTAAAAAAATTATATCAAGGCTTACAAAATTACTACTCAGAAAAGAAGATAACATAAGATTTGAAAAGGCTCCCGAAGTGCTCATTCCTGAATAGAATACCTATGTCAAACATCTGACTCCAAAGCCTCAGGGATCATTGCAGAAGTGGGGGGTGAGAAGGTTGAATGACCCAGGGATGGTGGTTGACCACGAGGAAGCAGAACATTCAGATAGCTAGTCAGCTACTCACATGAACACTCGGCAATGCTGACAACACGCACAAGTCCAGGACAAGCTCAAACCAGACAAAATCCCCACATAGGCATGGAGAAGGGTTAAGAAACCCCAACCTTTCATGAGGAGCTTTTGGCAATAATGGCTGTTGGGATCAGCCTCTTATAAGGATGGGACTCCAGGTAGCTTAACCATGCTCCAGTGGATGGACCCACCCTAAAGGACATTTTGGGACACAAATATGCTGTATGAAAAATGGAAAAAAAATCAACAAAAAAATTAAAAAATACTCTTAAGATTTGAGGCAGATAATCTAAAACAATCCATTTTTTTTTTCAAATATGACTTTGAAAGCTCAAGGGAAGTTATTTGCTGCTTGGAAACAAATTATATTATTACAGTCTGTGTTCTATGAATAGTCATCTGAGGCTGGGTAGGAGTGTTTGTGTGAAGCAGACAATATGTCCATCCCAGTGATGAGCCCACTGAACAGTCATGAGCGCTTGCTCACATTCCGCCTGGCATGTTGAAAATGTCCTCTAAGGACACAGCTTATCTTAGCCTTTTTGTTTCTAACCAAAACTACATTCAAGCCTGGAGACTAAGGTTTGAAAGAGCCAAAGAAATAAATTAGAAATATGAACCCTGTCATTAATTCACAAATATGTGTTTCTCCACCAGAAACATCTTTGTGCTTTGTGCATGTATGTCTTTCTTTAATAAAAATAATTAGGTGAATTTTAAAGAATTTTCACAATTTGAAATTGGAATAAAAATAGCCATGGAAAATTTAATAAACACTTGTCATTGTTATGGTAATGATTCTTTGAGAGAACCTATATTTTCTTGTGGAATTATCTTTATTAGATAGGTATTTTCAGCAGCTTAAGGAGATCTGACCAATCCCAATTTTGCTGGACTTTCTTCCATTCCCAAATAGAATTCTGGCACTGGAAAAGGAAATTTTCCTTTCTACTTGATCAAGGTGAGCTATATAGTATGCTGTTCTTTGCCTAGAATAACATATTCTTTATTAAAATTAAGGATTTAAATACATTAACATTAATATCAATTTAAGATATTTAATAGACTATTAAATACTCTTTAAGTGAAAGAAACACCAGGATTTATAAATAGAATAGCAAAGAAGCTTCAGAAATGCTCCCCTGCACTGAACAAAACAATTATCTGCATAATTCTCCAAGTAAGGTAGATGTTTGAAATAGAAAAGCAGATGGCTCAAACCACTTTAGTGGCTCACTCAATCTTTTAATATTTATGAGCTAAATGTTGTTGGCATTTTTAAGATTTATTTTTACCATTTTTGGTCATGTGTCTCTGTGTGTATGTGCACATGTCTGTGGGTGCCTGTGGATGCCAGAAGACCACACTGCATTTTTTGGAGCTGGAGCTAGAATTATAGAAAGGTGTACACTGCCTGACAATGGTGTTAAGGCCTGAACTGTGTCTTTTGGAAGAGTAACAAGTCCTCCTAACTACCGAGACATCTCTCCTGTCCATTGATGGAATTTATATTAAGAGATAAGAATATCATTGAGGCCGAAGCTTCCAATGCATTTTTATAATCATTAATAAAATTTTGTACTATATTTTTTTTACTAAGCTGAATCTCTTGGTTAGGATAAAGGCAAGATTTAGGTGGCAGGGGGCTCAAGCTACAAATTCAAGTGGCCCCATAAGAAAACACATATTTATTTTAATTGGAAATTGCTCAGTTGGAGTCTGTTGTTAGTGCCAAAATTCTTGTGACAAATTTTGAAGTAATTAATTCTGTATCTTTCTTTTCTAGACAACAAAATAGAAAGCATTTTTCAAAGAAACAAGTACAAAAAGACTCAGTAAGCATAACCAGGAACATTTTACTTTTGTTTCAACATAAATATTCAATCAGTCACTATCCCTACTCTGAGAAACAGCATCTATTCTTTCCATTCCGCAAAGCTAAGACAATGGTTCAGATGACTGAACAAAATGAGAGAACATTCTTAAAGGTGGCAGGATTGGGCAGGAGGTGCAGTTCACAGGTAGAATGTTTGCACAGTGTACATAAGGCTGAGGGATTTAACAGAAGACTTCTCTAGAAGAGCTCTCTAGGTATTATGTTATAGCCTCCTTTGGCCCTCATGGTAGTCAAAAAAGAGCAGCAATTTTTCCACACGTTTAAAACTAAGTGGTATATTATCCCTAAATGTTAATATAAAAAAAAATAAAGCAACAAAAAGCTCCAGAAACTGTAAAAGAGGCAGGGAGATGTCTGTATAGTAAAGGCACCGTACACAAGTAATACTGACCATATGAATTCCAAACTCGGAGCCCACCTAGAATGCCAGATGTGGTGCACATGTCTATAACCCCAGCATTCTTACAGGGAGACAGGAGGCAGAAACAGAATCTCCCCAAAGCTCCTGGGCCATCTGACACAGCAGCAGAGATAGCAGGGACCCTAAAGAAGGGGGCAAGCAGCAGAGAAAGCAAGTACACATGAGTTCAGAGAAAGGAAGTTCATGCACTCTGGGCAGATGCTGACACTTAGGACTTCTGATACCTCCTTGATAGAACTCTTATATCAGGATCATTATTAAGAAAGAAAAGGGCTGTCTGGATATGAAATAGACTTGGTAGAAATTAAAGAAGAAACAAAAGAGAAGACTTTATAATTAGCCAAGTTTGTGGACAAGATAAAACAGACCACAGACTTTTTCAGTTCTTCCTGCCTCCATCCCCTCTCCTGTCTCTTCTCCCTTTCTGAAAACACTCTAAGTGCAGTAATTATAATGCATTAGTTTTACAAAAGAATATAATGTTACTTGCATTTCAAACTAAATTCTGTTTTGACAACAGCAGATTTCTAATTGCCCTGACTATGTACTCTCAATAATCGTACCAATGCAGAATGATGAGACAGTCTCAATTGGAATCCTTGTCTGGCTTTGCTCCTGTTAATTTTGATATGCTAAAGAACACAAATCTCTGCTTAGATCTATCTCTGACTAAGAAATGACATTTCTTGCCCTGATATGTTGATCACAACTTATTGTAAGAATTATTTTTTTAGTTTTATTGTCCTCTCATGATTGTCACTTGTTTGAAAATATTAGATGATAATACCTTTGTTTGGTATTCAACATTGTGAGCCAGACAACTTCAGCCTAAATAGCACTCAATATGAGTAGTGTCTAAGGTTCTGTATCATATTTACTCACAGATCATCACTTTGAAATAATTCTGTAAAAACAGTCCACTTTGAAAATGTTAACATCAATAAAGAATTTTAACTTTGTGAATTGTGATTTTCCCTAAAAACTACACACACACACACACACACACACACACACACACACACCCCACATAGGCTTCCCATGATTCCGTACACACTTTTTGTTTGTTTGTTTGCTTGGTTGTTTTGAGATAGGGTTTGCTGGTAGCCCAGCTAGCCTGGAACTTGAAATGCAGACCAGGCTGGCTTTCATGCTTGGGTTAAATGTATGTACTATCACACTCAGAGTAAATATTTTACTCCTTAGGAATTTATATTTATAATTCTACCTAAGGAAATTCTATAGTCTAGTTGAAGTCAAATCTTTTAGCCAAGAAGTCCATCAATAGCTAATGATCATTTGTGGAAATTGATAATGATTTATTGAATTCTTGATACTTCTGTCTTTAGTAGTAAAAGAGATGGGGCATGAGAACCCGGATACAATGACATGCAGGGAGACAATCTCTAATACACCTGCTACAGGAGCAGAAGAAACAACAGATTCGAAAGTTGGATCAACACTGACTTCAGCCTTATGGAGGGGATAATTCATGGTTACCAGACCATGAAGAACAAGGCACCAGGCCATGCAAAGGCCACATCTGTATTTCCTCTCTTCAACTGAATAGTGACTACAAATGGAAGTATTTGTGCACATTCATAAATACATTAAAATATATGATTATGCAATCTCACCTAAGGCTGATATTCTTTTTTTTTTTTTTTTGAGACAGGGTCTCTCTGTAGCCCCAGCTGGCCTGGAACTCACTCTGTAGACAAGGCTGGCTTTCAACTCACAGAGATCCACCTGCCTCTGCTTCCCAAGTGCTAGGATTAAAGGTGTGCACCACCACACCTGACAAATCTGATATTTTACTGACCTTGCTGACAATCATGCCATTTGAAACACTCCCAAACATTGAAGAGACAGAATATATACAAGCTAGACATTATTCAATAAAGTAACTGAATGATATTTCTTCTTTGGGGTGGGGGGATGGCGGTGCATGTCTTTAATCCCAGCACTCGGAAGGCAGAGGAAGAAGGATCTCTAAATTTGAGGCCAGGCTGAACTACATAGAGAGTGCTAGACCAGCTGGAACTACAGAGAGACTCTGTCTCAAAAGAAATTTCCACCCAAAAAAACTTCTTTACTGAAGCCACGTGACAATGACATAGAAACATCATTTCTTTTTTTATTTTTTAAAATTTTATTTATTTTTGTATGTGTATAAATGTACTGTCTGCATGTAGGTCTGTGCACCCATGTCATGCAATGCCACGGAGTTCAGAAGAGGGTGTCGGATTCCCCTGGAACTGGAGTTAAAGATGGTTTTCAGCCATCATGTGGGTGCCGGGGATCGAACCCGGGTCCTCTGCAAGAGCAGTCGGCAGGCACTCTTAACCACTAGGCCATCTCTCCAGCCCCGAGAAACATCATTTCTAAATATCATTCTAAGCTAAGGACATTACTGAGAAAAATTATTATTTTCCTTCATGTTGCTATATTTTCTACTAGACTATGGATGTATTCTAGCCTAGATCTGAGTAAACTTTTATATTTTTCCCACAGACAGTGTTTAATGTAGCTAGAATATCCTCAAACTTGGATGTAGTTGAGGACAACCTTGACCTTGAAATTCTGACCCTCCTGCTTCTACCTCTAAGTTCTGGGAGTAGTGGCATGGTTTATTTGGTGCTGAGGCTCAAACTCAAAGTGTCTTAAATGGTAGGCAAGCACTCTACCAACTGAGTTATATACTCAGCTCAAAGTTTTACTTTATATAAATAACAGTATGCTTGTGAAGCATGTATGATGGGAAAAGACTTGCAACACATTGTTTTATCTTCTTCATTCTTTCTCTTTTTCCATTGGTCAAATTAATGCATTATTTTTAAAATTTTTTTTATTAATTTTTATTTATTTCTGTATGTGTATGAATGTACTGTCTGCATGCAAGTTTGTGCACCCGTGTCGTGCAATGCCGCAGAGGTCAGAAGAGGGTCTCGGATTCCCCTAGAACTGGAGTTCTCCTGGAATTGGAGTTTCAGACGGTTTTCAGCCGCCATGTGGGTGCTGGGGATCGAACCCCGGTCCTCTGCAAGAGCGGTCGGTGCTCTTAACCGCTAGGCCATCTCTCCAGCCCCAAATTAATGCATTATTATACACTGCTTTAAGTGTTGGGAAGAAGGCAAATAGCACCACATAATACCACAAAACCCCTGCCATGCACAGCCTGCCACACTGTTGCTGTAAGCAGGCAAAAGCACAAATACATAAGATAATGTCCAACAAGGATAACTATTTCTTAAAAACCAGGACGATGATAGCAAAGCTAGCTGGTATTTCAGAACAGATGGAGAGGGAAGATCTGTTTGAGAAGGTGACCCTTGAAGAGGGATAAAAATTAAAGGAGACTTCTGCTGCCAATATTTGGAGAAGAAACGTGCTGGAAGAATAGCATGTGAAGAGTTCTTGACACAAAACATGACAATGATTAGGCACAGCTTCAATAGACAAAGGAAGCTTAAATTTGGAAATATCCAAATAATTTTAGATACAATTTGTGATGTTTCTTACATAAAAAAGTTACTTGGATACTGGCAACCAAGTAGTACCACCTAAGCAGGATAGTAACAAGTTCTTTACATTAAGTTCATTAATCACTCCCAGGAACACTGTTTCTCCAATTCAAAATATAATACATATTTGTGCACATTTTCCCTGGTTATATTATAGAGACAATGAATAATTGTCATTAGCCAGATTGAGCTACCCAATAATTCATGACTTCACAAAAAGTACTAGTTTAGGAACTACAATTGTTCAATCTTTTCAAAGTTTTCTTTGGTTTTGTAGACCCAGGCTAGCCTTGGTTCGCTATACAGCCAATGCTGGCCCTAAATATCAGATCCTCTCAGTTCTACCTCAGGGGTCTTAGAATCGCAGGCATGCAACATCATGTTTGTCTTTGCAAAGCTATATGAATGGAATTCTTAAACTACTGAGAAAATCTTAGGAACACTGAAGCTCTATTCAGTGTGTGATAATATTGTACCTTATATGAAAATTCTATATTTGAACATATGAAAAATACTACCTATGCATTAGTTTATAGCATGCACATGCAATCATATTAGAGAACATGGAAGCTGTGTCATTTGCTGTCTATCACTCAGTGTTCCTTTCAGGACCTAACACTCAGCTTTAAGAAGTGCAATTAGCATATCATCCAAACATATGTGTCTATGCCAAAGTAACCTACCATAACTATTAGTGCTGCTTAAATACCTATATATCTAATTGCTTGCGCTTCATTAGTAGGATCGAAAGGTTATTCCTGGACAAACTGTCAGCCCATGAAAGGAAACAGCCAGAATTGACCAGAGTCCAAGTCAACAGCTCCAGAGAGAGTGGACTGTTTTACCTCTCATCCACCTGTGCCCCTTTTCTAAGCCTAGGGAACAACCTGCGGAAGAGGGGGCGTGGTAGAATGTAAGGGCTGCGATTGGGGTGAACGGTGAAACTACAGCAATGTAGTCTGGACACTCATTTGATCAACTTGATTGAACAAACAACCTGTCACCCCCCCCCCACTGAATGGTGGGACTGTGGGGGTTTGGGCACAACAGTTTGTAGATTGGTTTTGCACGAAGGATGCTTATACTCATGGATTATCACTTATAGCTAAAAAATGAAAAAAAAAAAACCTGAAAGATGCAGGACAGTTATGGCAGAATACATGATCTGGGATGGGTTGGGGGTGGGGGGGAAGGGAAAGGGAAATATGCCTGATCTGAATTGGAAAATGATGTACGAAATGCACAAACCATCAATAAAAATTAAATTAAAAAAAAAAAGAAGTGCAATTAGGTAACAACTCCCCCAAATTCTTAATAAATAGGGGGTATACTGGAGTTATATTCTCCTAGAAAGTCTTAGGCATGGCAGAGGTTAAACAAAGGTCAGGGCTGTTGGGATCTGGTCATTTCTATTTAACAATCTTTGCTGCCTGGCTTTCCGATAATGGTGGAAAGATGATCTGATCTGAACTGTGGTCTTCAGTTTGCCTTCCACCTTTCTTCCTTCCAGTTTTATCATTCAAAGTTATTACATCTCGGAGCTGGAGAGATGGCCTAGCGGTTAAGAGCACCGACCGCTCTTGCAGAGGACCGGGGTTCGATCCCCAGCACCCACATGGCGTCTGAGAACCGTCTGAAACTCCAATTCCAGGAGAACTCCAGCTCCAGGGGAATCCGACACCCTCTTCTGACCTCCGAGGCATTGCACGACACGGGTGCACAGACTTGCATGCAGACAGTACATTCGTACACATACAGAAATAAATAAAATTAATAAAAAAATTAAAAAAAACAAAACAAAGTTATTACATCTCAACAACTTTATGTACTCCTTGGGCCTTGTCAGCCTTTGTTTCCAAGTGAACGCAACAAGCGCGCAGGTATTTATGGGTTTGTGTGTGTAAATGCCTCCTCAGTAGAGGAATATATTTCATATAAGTTTAATGAGTGCATTAATACCCATTTTTAGTAAACAGAAAATTGAAATAATTTTCAGTTACTAATAGCTTGCTAATGCTAACAGGAAAGTATTTAATTGTCAGGTCCATGCTCTTTAAACACTATAGGGTGTTTCCTATAATAAAACTTTTGTTATTGGTATGGAATTGTGTGTGTGTGTGTGTGTGTGTGTGTGTGAATGTCTACACCAGTGTACCTGAAGAGGCCAGAAAAGGCTATCAGGTGTCTTATTATATTACACTATATTACTCTATGCATTTTTCTATTTTTAATTTTTTATTTATTTATTTTTTTATGTGTGTGAGTGTACTGTCTGCATGTAGGTTGGTGCACCCAGGTCATGCAATGCCGAGGAGGTCAGAAGAGGGTGTCAGATTCCCCTGGAACTGAAATTAAAGATGTTCTTAGCCACCATGTGGGTGCTGGGAATCAAACTCGGGTCCTCTGCAAGAGCAGTCTGCGCTCTTAACCGCTGAGCCATCTCTCCAGCCCCTGCATTTTTCTTTTGAGGCAGGGTCTCTTCTTTGTTTGTTTGTTTGTTTGTTTTGTTTTGGCTAGGCCACAGCCAGAAAGCCTTAGTGATCATCCTGTCTCTTCACCTACAGTACTGGGGAGACAGGGCTATGTGAGAAGCCCAGCTTATTACATGGGTCTTTAGCAACAAATGCCTATCCAGGCCCTCATGTGGAACTTTTAATGTTTATTCTTATTGAGTTCTTTTGCATTTCATATAATAAATTTTTATCAAATTTAGACCTCCTCCCCATCTACAACCTGCCCCACAACACACACCAGATTTCATGCATTTGTCATATACGTAAAGACCTATCCAGTGATGTAGAATTTTATGAGAAAATTAGTACCGAAGGCACCCCACATTTCCTGTAAGATTTCACCTGGGATTTGCTTTGGTTGTTACAACCAGACTGTTTAATTCTGAAAGGACTAACTGATGCTTCTTAGCAGCTATTGAGAAATTTGGTGTATTCCGATATCATATAACTATTAAAGAATCAGTCTTTACCATGGGGCACTCCTTTGATTGGATTCATAGTCTGAACATTGATTAGATAGTAAACTATTGTCCTTAACAGTAATACAAATACAAAATCAAGATATAAATTCACAGATACAGAGTGAGTTTGGGTAAATACAAGTACTTCTATGTATTAATAATATTTACCTGGTTCTACATGAACTCTGGAGTATATCCAACACTGCTCTTTCTTTCTTTCTTTCTTTCTTTTCTTTCTTTCTTTCTTTCTTTCTTTCTTTCTTTCTTTCTTTCTTTCTTTCTTTCTTTCTTTCTTTTTCTTTCTTCCTTCCTTCCTTCCTTCCTTCCTTTCTCTCTCTCTCTCCCTTCCTTTCTCTCTTTCTTTCTTTCTTTCTCTTTCTTTCTTTCTTTCTTTCTTTCTTTCTTTCTTTCTTTCTTTCTTTCTTTCTTTCCTTCCTTCCTTCCTTCCTTCCTTCCTTCCTTCCTTCCTTCCTTCCTTCCTTCCTTCCTTTCTTTCTTTCTTTCTTTCTTTCTTTCTTTCTTTCTTTCTTTCTTGACAAAGTATCCCTGTAGCCCCAGCTGACCTGGAATTCCCTTTGTAGACCAGGCTGAACTTGACCTCACAGACATCTTCCCATGATGGCTGGCTAAATTTTAAATAATTGAAAATTTGGTAATAGATGTTTTAAGAGATAAATTTCATCACTGCTATCCAAACTAATAATGTAAGACATTCTTATTTAGAAATAACTGTTTCATGGCCTTCTGAGAATATTTTCTTCTTGAAATATGAAGTGACACTGCCAATTCTCCTTCAGGTTAACTGCATTCTGCACTCACATAAAACTACAATCAAATGTAATCACTAATGCTTTTCAGACGCTAATGTGACAAGCGAGTAAATCACACAAATATTCTGACTTGAATAAAGTTCCTGCCACAACAAATGAATTGCCCCAGACTATATAGCAATGTTTCATTCAATTTCTTTCCACCACATTCAGTGGAAGCTTCTGTACATCCTGTACAATTTGAGAATAATTTATCACCCTGAAAGACAGGGGACCCGATTTCCAAGTAAATGACCACAACCAAGAAATTATTTTATGGGAAGTCAAGAATTCAACAAAAACATTTTGAATGGGAAGAAAGGATACTATTTTCTTTTTTTAAATTTTTTTATTTATTTCTGTATGTGTATGAATGTACTGTCTGCATGCAGGTCTGTGCACCCGTGTCGTGCAATGCCGCGGAGGTCAGAAGAGGGTGTCGGATTCCCCTGGAACTGGAGTTCTCCTGGAATTGGAGTTTTAGACGGTTCTCGGCCGCCATGTGGGTGCTGGGGATCGAACCCGGGTCCTCTGTAAGAGCGGTCGGCGCTCTTAACTGATAGGCCATCTCTCCAGCCCCGATAACATTTTCTAATAAACATATTCTTTAATTAACTGGAAAGTACTTTAACTAAAACACTGAATTTTATTTGTTTTTCTTCTGTAAGAATGGCACTAACTTGTCCTGTTACTACAAGCAAGTTGCTTCAGCAGTTGGGATTGATTTCTTCCTCTAACATATGCAGGCTGTGTTAAAGGTCAAGCTAGTTATTATGCTTATTTATAGTGTGATAATAAATCGATGGTCACATGAGGGACAACAGTGATAGCACCGGTCCAGGGAAGATTTAACAGAAGACAAAGAGACTCAGGGTTTTTGGGGTTTTGTTGGTTTTTTGGGAAAAGTACAAAAATTCCCAACCTGGACTACAATGTCAATTAAAAAATATACACCACATATAGGAGTGATGGCACACATCTCTGATCCCAACACTGGGAAGGCAGAGAAGGGCAGATCTCTGTGAAATCGAGGCCAACCTGGTCTACATAGTGAGTTCCAGGCCAGCTGGGGCTACAGGGACACCCTGTCTCAAAAGAAATAAAAAGTACATACAACAATAAAAATGTTCAAAGTGTCCAATTTATACTCTACTATCTATGGCATAAGTGTTCCCTCCAGAAAATTTGATGCTAGTATAAAAATAACTGTCATTATCATTTACAAGCATGAAGAGGATAACCAGTCAACAGTACATTTTTATCATAGTTCTGACTGGAAAATTGCACGTTAATTAAATTCAGATTTAGAAAGTCACACAGTAATTTTGAGCTATTACTTGATTTGCTTAGTTTGAAAATAAAATTCTCCTATTAAGCTGTGATTACTTCCAGTCATATTCATGAAATATACTAGCTTTTGATAAAAATCCTTGTATTCTCTTTGGAGCACTCTTTTTTTTTAAATTATTTTATTTATTTTTGTATGTGTATGAATGTACTGTCTGCATGTAAGTTTGTGCACCCGTGTAGTACAGTGCCACGGAGGTCAGAAGAGGGTGTCGGATTCCCCTGGAACTGGAGNCGATGATAGCAAAGCTAGCTGGTATTTCAGAACAGATGGAGAGGGAAGATCTGTTTGAGAAGGTGACCCTTGAAGAGGGATAAAAATTAAAGGAGACTTCTGCTGCCAATATTTGGAGAAGAAACGTGCTGGAAGAATAGCATGTGAAGAGTTCTTGACACAAAACATGACAATGATTAGGCACAGCTTCAATAGACAAAGGAAGCTTAAATTTGGAAATATCCAAATAATTTTAGATACAATTTGTGATGTTTCTTACATAAAAAAGTTACTTGGATACTGGCAACCAAGTAGTACCACCTAAGCAGGATAGTAACAAGTTCTTTACATTAAGTTCATTAATCACTCCCAGGAACACTGTTTCTCCAATTCAAAATATAATACATATTTGTGCACATTTTCCCTGGTTATATTATAGAGACAATGAATAATTGTCATTAGCCAGATTGAGCTACCCAATAATTCATGACTTCACAAAAAGTACTAGTTTAGGAACTACAATTGTTCAATCTTTTCAAAGTTTTCTTTGGTTTTGTAGACCCAGGCTAGCCTTGGTTCGCTATACAGCCAATGCTGGCCCTAAATATCAGATCCTCTCAGTTCTACCTCAGGGGTCTTAGAATCGCAGGCATGCAACATCATGTTTGTCTTTGCAAAGCTATATGAATGGAATTCTTAAACTACTGAGAAAATCTTAGGAACACTGAAGCTCTATTCAGTGTGTGATAATATTGTACCTTATATGAAAATATTCTACTTTGAAACATATGAAACAAATATCCTACCTATGCATTAGTCTATAGCATGCACATTCAATCAATTAGCGGCAACCTGGACGCGTGTCATTTGCTTCTACACTCAGTGTTCCTTCAGGACCTAACACTCAAGCTTTAAAGTGCAACAATTAGGCATATCATCCAAACATATGTGTCATTGCCAAAGTAACCTACCATAACTATTAGTGCTGCTTAAATCCTTCTATCTAATTGCTTGCGCTTCTTTAGCAGGCGGGCTCGAAAAGTTACTCCTGAACAAACTGTAAGCCCATGCAAGGAAACAGCCAGAATTGACCAGACTCCAAGTCAACAGCTCCAGATAAGAGGACAGTTTTACTCTCATCCACTCTTGTGCCCCCTTTTCTAAGCCTATTTTAGGAACAATCTGATGGAAGGAAGGGCTCCTCCTTTTTTCTTCTTGTGTTTTGTGGTTTGTTAGATAGAATTGTGTTGTGATAGAATGTAGGGGCTGTGATGGGGGTGAACGGTGAAACTACAGCGATGTAGTCTGACACTCATTTGATCAACTTGATGAACAAACAACCGTCACCCCCCCCACTGAATGGTGGGACTTTGGGGGTTTGGGGCCCACACAGCTTTGTTTTAGATTGGTTTTGCACGAAGGGAGCTTATACTCATGGATTATCACTTATAGCTAAAAAAAATGAAAAAAAAAAACCTGAAAAAGGATGCAGGCAGGGCCGTTATGCAGACATACATGATCTGGGATGGGTTGGGGGTTTGGGGGGGGAAGGGGAAAGCGGGAACTATGCCTGATCTGAATTGGAAAAATGAATCTGTACGAAATGCAAAAACCATCAATAAAAAATTCAAGTAAAAAAAAAAAAGAAGTGCAATTAGGTAACAACTCCCCCAAATTCTTAATAAATAGGGGGTATACTGGAGTTATATTCTCCTAGAAAGTCTTAGGCATGGCAGAGGTTAAACAAAGGTCAGGGCTGTTGGGATCTGGTCATTTCTATTTAACAATCTTTGCTGCCTGGCTTTCCTGGAAATGGTGGAAAGGATGAACTGATCTGAACACTGTGGTCTTCCTTCCTTCCACCTTTCTTCCTTCCAGTTTTATCATTCAAAGTTATTACATCTCGGAGCTGGAGAGACTGGCCTCTTGCCTAGCGGTTAAGAGCATCTCCGGACCCTCTTGCAGAGGACAGGGGTGGGGGGTTTCGATCCCCAGCACCCAATGCGTCTGAGAAACCGTTCTGACTGACTGAAAACTCCCCCCCAAAATTCCAGGCGAACTCCAGCTCCCAGGGGAATCCGACACCCTCTTCATGACCTCCGAGGCATTGCACGACACGGTGCACAGACTGGCATGCCAGCACAGTTACATGTACACCTAACAGAACTAAATAAAATTAATTAAAAAAATATTAAAACAAACAAAACAAAGTTATTACATCTCAACAACTTTATGTACTCCTTGGGCCTTGTCAGCCTTTGTTTCCAAGTGAACGCAACAAGCGCGCAGGTATTTATGGGTTTGTGTGTGTAAATGCCTCCTCAGTAGAGGAATATATTTCATATAAGTTTAATGAGTGCATTAATACCCATTTTTTAGTAAACAGAACACATTGAAAAATATATTTTTGTTTACACTAATAGCTTGTGCTAATGATAAACAGGGTGAACAAGTATTTATTTTACTTGTCAGCCAGGGTCCATGCTTGCTTGTTAATTTTAAAACACGATAGTGGTGTTTCCTACATAATAAAACTTTTGTTAATTGGTCTGGAATTTGTGTGTGTGGCTGTGTGGTGTGTGTGGTGTGTGTGAATTCTCCTCTACACCAGTGTACCTGAAGAGGCCAGAAAAGGCTATCAGGTGTCTTATTATATTACACTATATTTACTTCTATGCATTTTTCTCATTTTAAATTTTTTATTTATTTATTTTTTATGGTTGTGAGTGTTTACTGTCTTGCATTGTAGGTTGGTGCCACCCAGTCATGCAATGCGAGGAGGTCAGCAGAGGGTGTCAGATTCCCATGGAACTGAAATTAAGTGTTCTTAGCCACCATGGTCGGGTGCTGGGATTCAAACTGGGTCCTCTGTAAGCGCAGTCTGCGCTCTTAACCGCTGGCCATCTCTCCAGCCCTGCATTTTTCTTTGAGGCAGGGTCTCTTCTTTGTTTGTTGTTTTGTTCTGTTTTGTTTTGGATAGGCACCAGCCAGGAGACAGGAAAGAACAGAAAGCCTTAGTGGATCATCCTGTCTCTTCACCTACAGTACTGGGGAGACAGGGCTATGTGAGAAGCCCAGCTTATTACATGGGTCTTTAGCAACAAATGCCTATCCAGGCCCTCATGTGGAACTTTTAATGTTTATTCTTATTGAGTTCTTTTGCATTTCATATAAAACTTTTTTCTCAAATCTTTAGACCTCCTTCCCCATCTACAAACCTGCCCCACCAACACACACAGATTTCATGCATTTGTCATATACGTAAAGACCTATCCAGTGATGTAGAATTTTATGCGGAAACTAGTACCGAAGGCAACCCCACACTTTCCTGTAGATTTCACCTGGGATTTGGGATTTGCTTGGTTTGTTACAAACCAGGGGGGGCCCTGATTTAATTCTGAACAGGACTAAACTGATGCTTCTTACAGCTATTGAGAAATTTGGTTTATGTAGTATATTCCGATATCAGATTACACTAGTAAAGAATCAGTTTTTACCTGGTGCACTCCTTTTGATTGGAATTCATAGTTGAACATTGACTTAGATAGTAAACTATTGCCTTAACAGTATAATACAAATTACAAATCCAGATATAACTCACAGATACAGAGTGGTTTGGGTACAATACAAGTACTTTACTGTAGGTAATAAGTTGACCCGGGGTTGCGAAAATGAAAAACGGGGAGTAGAGACAAAAACACGGCGATGTAGGGATTGAGGGAGGGAGGGGAGTTAGTTATGTTCGTGCTGTTCTGTCTGGAGGTAGTTGATGTATATGGACCTGGTTTATGTCTTTTTTCGTGCTGCCTTCCTTTGCTGTGACTGACAAACTTCCTTTCTCTCCTATCTCTCCCTTCTTTATATACTTTCTTTCTGTCTTTCTCTTTCTTTCTTTCTTTCTTTCTTTCTTTCTTTCTTTCTTTCTTTCTTTCTTTCTTTCTTCCTTTCCTTCCTTCCTTCCTTCCTCCTTCCTTCCTCCTTCCTTCCTTTCCCTCCTTCCTTCCTTCCTTCCTTCCTTTCTTTCTTTTCTTTCTTCTTTCTTTCTTTCTTCTTTCTTTCTGGACAAAGTATCCCTGTAGCCCCAGCTGACTGAATTCCCTTTGTCGACCAGTGCTGAACTGGACCTCACAGACCTCTTCCATGATGGCTGTCTCAATTTTAATTAATTTTGAAATTTTGGATAACATTTTGGTAATAGATGTTTTAAGAGATAAATTTCATCACTGCTATCCAAACTAATAATGTAAGACATTCTTATTTAGAAATAACTGTTTCATGGCCTTTCTGAGAATATTTTTCTTCTTGAATTATTGAAGTGACACTGCCAATTCTCCTTCAGGTTAACTGCATTCTGCACTCACATAAAACTACAATCAAATGTAATCACTAATGCTTTTCAGACGCTAATGTGACAAGCGAGTAAATCACACAAATATTCTGACTTGAATAAAGTTCCTGCCACAACAAATGAATTGCCCCAGACTATATAGCAATGTTTCATTCAATTTCTTTCCACCACATTCAGTGGAAGCTTCTGTACATCCTGTACAATTTGAGAATAATTTATCACCCTGAAAGACAGGGGACCCGATTTCCAAGTAAATGACCACAACCAAGAAATTATTTTATGGAAGTCAATGATATATCCAACAATGAAATTTAATAAGAATAGAAAAAAACTATTTTCTTTTTTTAAATTTTTTTATTTTATTTTGTATGTGTATGAAGTTACTGTCTGCTGCAGGTCTGTGCACCCGTTGTCGTGCAACACTGCGCGGAGGTCAGAAGAGGGCTGTCGGATTCCCCTGGAACTTGGAGTTCTCTGTGAATTGGAGTTTTAGACGGTTCTGGCCGCCTCCATTGGTGGGTGCTGGGGGATCGAACCCGGTCCTCCTGAAGAGCGTGTCGGCGCTCTGTAACTGATAGGCCATCTCTCCAGCCCCGATAACATTTTCTAATAAACATATTCTTTAATTAACTGGAAAGTACTTTAACTAAAACACTGAATTTTACCTTTGGTTTTTTCTTTCTGTAAAATGGCACTAAACTTGGTCCTGTTACTACAAGCAAGTTGCTTCAGCAGTTGGGATTGATTTCTTCCTCTAACATATGCAGGCTGTGTTAAAGGTCAAGCTAGTTATTATGCTTATTTATAGTGTGATAATAAATCGATGGTCACATGAGGGACAACAGTGATAGCACCGGTCCAGGGAAGATTTAACAGAAGACAAAGAGACTCAGGGTTTTTGGGGTTGTTGGGTTTGTTTTTTGGGAAACGTACAAAAATTCCCCAACCTGGACTACAATTGTCAATAAAAAATATACCCACCACCCATATAGGAGTGATGGCACACACCTCTGATCCCAACACTGGGAAGGCAGAGAAGGGCAGATCTCTGTGAAATCGAGGCCAACCTGGTCTTACATAGTGAGTTCAGGCCAGCTGGGCTACAGGGACACCCTGTCTCAAAAGAAATAAAAAGTACATACAACAATAAAAATGTTCAAAGTGTCCAATTTATACTCTACTACTATGGCTAAGTGTTCCCTCTCAGAAAATTTGATGCTAGTATAAAAATAACTGTCATTATCATTTACAAGCATGAAGAGGATAACCAGTCAACAGTACATTTTTATCATAGTTCTGACTGGAAAATTGCACGTTAATTAAATTCAGATTTAGAAAGTCACACAGTAATTTTGAGCTATTACTTGATTTGCTTAGTTTGAAAATAAAATTCTCCTATTAAGCTGTGATTACTTCCAGTCATATTCATGAAATATACTAGCTTTTGATAAAAATCCTTGTATTCTCTTTGGAGCACTCTTTTTTTTTAAATTATTATTTTTGATTTTGTATGTGTATGAATGTACTGTCTGCATGTAAGTTTGTGCACCCGTGTAGTACAGTGCCACGGAGGTCAGAAGAGGGTGTCGGATTCCCCTGGAACTGGAGTTCTCCTGGAATTGGAGTTACAGATGGTTCTTAGCTGCCATGTGGGTGCTGGGGATCGAACCTGGGTCCTCTGCAAGAGCAGTTGGTGCTCTTAACCGCTAGGCTATCTCTCCAGCCCCCAGTTTCATTGTTTCAAATGCATCCAATTACTGCTTCTATGTGGAACCCTTTACAAATGATGCATAAAGGAAAATAGGAGTTCCCTATTTCTGCAATCCTTCCAAGGAAGAGACTTCTCAAAATGTATTATTTTAGAAGTTACTCCAGACCGTGTTTCTTAAAATCACATGTTTTTAGTGTATCCTTTCTATTATTCAATTTTAGTAAAAATCTTCTGGGACATTATAACTGAGTTAGTCTAAGACCTAAATTCTTCTAGTGAAATTTTAAGTTTTTCTATGAAAATAATCACTTAATTTAAAAATATTTTTTACTTCATAGAAATAAATATTTTAGACATTTATTTAAGTTTTAATTCTGTCAACAGCCAAACATAGTTTAAACAGGAAACTGTACTCATTTTTAGCCAGAAAAATAAAACAATTTCCATATAGGCTCTCTGCTCAGCATATTAAATGCTTAAGGAATCATCCTGGATTTTGCATTATAGTACGTTTTTTGAGAATAAAATTCCCAATTCTTATCAACAGAATGAAAAGTATTTCCTAACATAGATGATTAAGGTATGCCAAACTCTAGCAGACAAAATCCCAGCATGGAACTGGGGGAAAATAGGCATTAGATCCCAATCTTAGCTGAAAACTATTGGCAGCTGATTACTACTGGGTGAGGAAGAGCTGGTCTTCATAAAAGGAAGGACTCTAGATAGGCTGACTAGACCCCAGTGGATGAATCTGCACTAAGGAATGTCTGGAGACACTAACTTGACACTATAGGCCTTAACACAAATGACAGAATGCATGAATTCCAATGTTTGGAGGAGACTATGAGGGGCTGCCAGTGTTGAAGGGGGTACAAAGATGGTTAAGATGCTTTGCAGAACATACACAAAAATTAAATTAAAAATCACAAAAAAGATGGCCTTCTCAAGTCTCTGATGTCATCCTATCAATGGGGTCTTCCCTGACAACTTCATGTAAAAATCACGCCTTCTTCATCTGCTTACCCATACTCTATTCTCTCCTTTCTTTATCTCTGAGAGACATCCCACCATCTGAAACATTATGTATTTGTGCTCTTCACTAATTCCTGATTCACAAAGTTACATTTTTATGCACTATAAGTTGGGTCAATTTAATTCACAGTTTCCTTGAACCATGGGAAGAGATAACATTGTGTTTTATATTGAAAGACTTGAATAAATTACTATCAAAGAGGAAGATGAAATATAAGTTCTATTTATAATGTTAATTATTTAGTCCTTAACATATATGACAAAATGGATGAAGTTCTCTGGGCAAGATATGGGTTGGTACGGACAGGGAAGGGGGCTAAATATGATTAAGATGTATTATACAAAATCCACAAAAAATCAATAAAATATATCCTAAAATTATTATGCATGTGAAATGTCATTACAAGATCTCAAATTCATGATGGCAAAGGGATAGCTCCATGGCAGTTCAATACCAATGAATACTAAGAAGAATATGTAATTTATAACTTAGAACAGACCAAGTACCAATCGGGTGGAAGTTTCAGTGGTCTGTCTATCCTCAGGAAATGTGAATTATATCAATAACATTGGTAATTAATATTACTTCAAAAGTTTTAATTTCAGGGTTTACTAATACAGAAGGATTATACCAGTTTTTGTATGATATATGGAGAAAATTAAGATTTTAACAAACTCCAGTATACATGTGTGATTCATCAGCAGGAAACTGGAGCCAATAAACTTTTGAAGTAGGCACAAAAATCTACACTTTTCCCTTATAAGGCCTTACTTCTATTCACTATTGAAACATATACCTTTATTAGATCCCAGTGAGTCCTTAAACATTATCGGTACACTTAAAAAGTCAGAAACTGTCATTGAAAGATGGACAACAATAAAATCAATTTGTTCTCAGGAATATTCATTGTACCAAACATTAACTTACTCTGCTTATAAGAATCATTAATGTAAAAATAGACATGTGATTTTAATGCTGAATCCAATTTAGAGTTAAGAACATAAGAAGAAAATGTTTCTTGTGAAAAACCAACAAAAATGACATAAATATTAATAAGCTAGCTCTATAAACAAATACCTATCCTCAGAAAGAAGAATATCCATAGCTCCAGCCTAGAAGTCATTTTAACTTATCTTGGAAAACAGTCAGCCAAAAATTCAATATCAATTAATTGCTGTCTGATGAAATTTGTGGAACAAAACTTGTTTTGAGAAATAGTGTATCTGTTGACCTAAGACTCTGCTTAACTTGGGAGAGCTGAGAATGGATTCCACTGTCACAAGGGAAATTCATATCCAGCTGGGCATAATCTTGGCTGTAAACCCAGGTACTCTATAGGTCTCAACCCTGATACTCCCTCACCATGCCATCTAGTGCAGTGAGTATCTCAGTAACCTTTACTCATATACCAAAAGGGAGTTGAATACTATGAGATGAAGAGAAAAAGCTTTTAAAAGTTGGAATATGGCTGAACATCAAGTGGCACATCAAGTCAATTGGGAGGCTGAGGCCAGAAGATTCCCAGTTCAGGGCCAATCAGGAATAAATAGCAAGTTCCAGGGCAGCTTGATAGACTACATAGTGAACTCAGTTTCCAAACAAACAGCACCAAAAACATTATATCGACATAACTTCATCTCAGTCAGGATTACGGATCGGGTACAATTGAAGAAGATAAAGGAAGAGCAATTAAAGGCAGACTTACAATCAATGGCAGGAATTTTATGAATAAAAGATAAGGTTGCAGAGAGCATTATAGAGACATTACAATATTCCAAAATATTTGGACTTTTCTTCACAGGGAGCATAAAGACATTATATGGAAAAAATAAAGATAGACTATAGGTATTTTTACTTTAAAAACTTAAAATGTCCATAAATCAATCTAAAACTAAATGAGTTATTGGGATGATTTCAGGGACCCTTTTTGTCTTCTGTGTCCCAGGTATTCACCACCCAGACCACCACAACTGAAAGGATAACTAGTTCTCCTTAGTGTTCTTAACCAAAAGAACAACTTTTCAACTTAATATGGAAGTTGTTTGATCTAATTATAGGAAGATATTAATGTGGCTCAAAAACAATTCTGAATAATAGCTGTTAACAAGGGGTAGAAATAAATGTATTTTATATATACAAGGAGTATCTGAGAATATTATTATTATTATTATTATTACTTGTACCTGTGTGAGGTAGCACTGGCTTTTAATGTACCAGTGTATCTCATATTATGTCCTCATATTATGTGTGCATTTTGAAGCACTAGTTTGTCACAAGATAGGACTTGTCTTATAAATTAATAATAGAACCAAATGGAAATGGAAAAAAAATCCATGAACATGTTTTTATTGCTTCCAAAATAAATGTATTAAAGCCTGCTTCTATCTCCTGCTCAGTGGTAAGCTTGGCATTTAGCTGTGAAAACATAAAATCCACTCCTCGCAATGTGCCTTTAGGCAAAGGGAGCTGTGTTGGCAAAAACCAGAGATGCCGCTCACCACAGGCCAAAAGGGCCCCAAGGTACTTTTATGGTAAAATTGAACTTGGATGATTTACTCCTTTGAAACAGTGGGATTTGGAGTGTGTTAGTGTAATCCAACAATTCAATGAGTGTGTTAGTGTAATCCAACAATTCAATGAGTAAGATCTGAAGTGGTGGTTGTATTCTTTAGATTAATAACCTCAACCAGTAGCGCTCAAATATTTTGTAAACAGTACCTTCAGGTATAAAAAAAAATCTTGTGAGGAAACCCCATATAGAAACATGTAAAAGGTCATAACATCCTGTAGAATCAGGGCACAGCTCAGAGCCCTCACTGTACTCAATCCTGCACAGTGGCCCTTTTTATCAAGACTGAACCCCCAGGCTCCAAAAATGAGCACTTAAAATCCATTAGCTTTATGTCATTTGTGTAATTTATAACTGAAGACTCCAACTTGCTTTATTATAGATAGCAATTTGACTCAAAAAAATAAGAGAAGTCATTTATCACTATTTTATATTTTTACGAATCTGTTTTTCTGTTGAAGTGCTGTATGACTAAAATTATGTTCATTTTCAGTACTATAATTCTTATTCTGCCTCTCTGTGCTCAGGACCATGTTCATAAGATACCTGATTATATTATATAAAACTTTTTGTCATGTTCAGTCTTACAGAACTGTGATCCTTTAGACATTGGTGTTGAGGCTCTATGTCACCTTACTTCCTTACTTCCTTTCATCTGTCACATCCAGTTCAACTTGCAAATTCTTCATCAGTTGATTTATTAGGTATCTACTGTGGGTCTTATTCTGTATGCTGCAACAAATAAAGACCTGGCCATGACCTGAAGGAATTCTGAGTCTAGGTTTTCATGTCTGAATGATCTTACCTAACATAATCTCAGTTCTGAACCCATTACTTTAACCTCACTGTTCCTCGGCTCATTCCTATATCTCTAATAATCCTGCTCCTCCTCAACACTGTGACTGACAGCTCTGACATTCAGATATTTTCTGAAGTGGACTCTGAAGATGTGCCATCCCTGCCCACACTCATGCACACACACAATGTGCACAGTGAGTGACTATGTATTCACAATAAAAATGTTTCAAAACCCTTATTTAATCCCAAAACTAATATACACAAAAACTTGCTAAGAGATACAATTGGATGATTTCATTAATTCGGTTAGGATCCTAGTGGTCACAGAGCATGTGGAGATAGGGAAGATTCTGTATGTTGCCAAAAGATAAAAAGAAAGTATCTATAGCTATGGACCAGCATGCTATTAGTTGCTTGAGTCCAACCTCCTCTCCAGCCATAGCTGGGTTATCTCACTGCACTACCACCACCGCCCATGCTCATGCTCTACATTGCTTTCCAATATTTTTTAAACCATTGTGTCCTTTCTTCATCACACTCTGTTTCCCATCCAGTCTGTCCTCACTTATTCGCTCTTTTTGCTCAATTCTACTTTCTTCAAAACTTTCCTACTTGCAGTGAGAACTTCTCTCTTGTTTTCCTATGTCATCATTTATTTTTTTCATATTTATAAATATAACATTTGTATTTATTCTGCACAATGAACTTTGAACCACACAGTTCAGTGAGTATTTGTTTAATGCATATTGAAGACTTAGAGAATAAATTCCTTAAATATTTAACATTTCTGTATACAAATAATTTATAATCTGGCTTTATGATTCAGAAATCCATTGAATGACTAAAAATGCACTTGGCTAAATTTCTTAAGATGTATTTTGTATCAGATAGAAAATAGTACAGACAATCTTGTTCAAAGGTGTTATAAAATATATTCTGATTGAACTACATGGGTATTGGGATGTGTCCTATTGCATTCTTCATAATTTTTTTAGGTCAGGTGGGTGTATAGCATATTTGTAGATGAAATCAGGATGGAAATATGTATCAAGATTCAGAATAGTTTACATAATACAGACTAAAATAACCACCATTTTCCCCTCCACTTCCTCTGTGCTGACACTTTCTCTTCAGTAATCCACATGGCAAATTATGTCCTCACTCACCTCCACCTTATGATGGGAACCTATGTCTCTGTTTTGATGTCTAACTTTGCCTTCACTTCTGAACAGTCAGTAAATATCATAGAACCTTCTATCTACCATGAATCTAAAGCATTCACTCTTTCCCATCTCTGGAGCTAAGAGACAAAAGAAAGTTCTTGGTATCTTCTTTGCTCAATCACAGTTGTTCGTTTCTTCTAATCTTTCTATCTAAACAGTAGATTAAATATTTTTCCTTCATGCTTTTCATCCTCTCGTCTTTTATCTATCTTTCCAATTGCTCTTTCTTGGAACAAGGACTTCTCTGCATGGCAGAAGGAAGAACACCCAAACATGTCCACATCCAAATCTCAGGAACATGGGAATACATATATTAGATTAAAAGGTAAAGATATTAAGGCTGAAGTTGTAATTAAGTTTGCTACTCAGCTGACATGAACAGGGAGAGAACCATGGCTTATTTGGTAAAAGATGACCAAAAATTCCTCATAAGAGCAAGGAGGAAGAAGAAGGTTAGAGGAAAATGTGACCACAAAAGAATGTTCAGAGAGATGCGAGGTTGCTGCCTTTGAAGAAGAGGGAGGCAAGCTAAGGAGATGAGCTGCAAGCTAGGAAACACAGATTCCTTTCTAGGACTGGAAATGGTTGTTCCCAGTAAGATGTATGCCGATTTCTGGCCTACACAACAGGAAGGTAACATTTATGTTAATTATGCTGCTAAATTTGTGATGATTTGTATGGCATCAGTAGAGAATTATAATTAATCAGCGAGGTTAGTCTGGTGGACAGCAATAATTTTAATAACTAAGCTAAAGAGGAATGTTCGTCCTTGTAAATAATTTTGGCTATGAGCTTTAACTGTTGAGAAACTTGTATGCAAATATTCACTGAGTTATAGATCTCTCTATAATAGATATAGGTGTCCTTTATTGTTCATACACAATATCTTATTTGTTCTCTTTTTGTTTTGACAGTTCATTTTCTCATTTTTAATTGAAGTTTTGTGTATTTCATACAACAGTTCTTAATCAAATTTAGACCTAATTCCTCTTCCTTGTCCCCTCCCCATCAGAGCTCATGCATTCTGCTATACATATCTTTTACTTTTGGAATTCACATTTTTCCCATTTAATTTTATAGTACTCTAAAGTATGCATGGGACTAGAAGACATTATGCCAAGTAAAGTAACACGGTCCCAGGAAAACAAATGACAAATGGTATCCCTCATCTGTGGATGCCAGTACCAAATACCTAGTAGTAAGGCAAGTTGAGCAATATATATATATATTGTCTTTCACCTGAAAGCAACTGTACCGTTATAATATGAATACCTTCCTTAATGGGATCTAGAATTAACCTACCACTTATTTTCAGACTTTGTAATTGTGGTATATTTGGGAAGGGTATGTATGCATACACAATATCTTTGATAGGACATTTGTTAACAGTTATAAAACACATACACACACACACACACACACACACACACACACACATATATATATATATATATATATATATATATATACATAATAGAATTGAATGCCAATGTTTCATGAGTTAAAGCACGCTCACAATAGAGATGACTGCAAGGAGAATGAGAAGAAGGCTTTGTTTTGAAAAGTTCAATGAGTCAACAAAAAGGTATTAACTACATACAGACACACAGACTAACACACAAATACACACACACACACACACACACACACACACACACACACACACACACCTTGGACACTGTAAACAAAACCATGATTTCCAGAATCATACTGCATTCATCTACTGCATACCCTGTTCTGAACACAAAGACAGTGATTAATCTTGAACATGAACCCGATGAGCTATCCTGACAATTACAGCACATTCAGTACAGGGAAAGGAAACAAAGAGCTGGGAAAGGTTTCACCATTGTGAAAAATGGTGTTAGAGACTGAAGCTGCAATCTTTTGGAAATAAAAACCAGGGTTTACATGTGAGGGAAGGGGCAAAGTTTATAGATAGCATGTCATTTTCTTTTTTTTTTTTTTAAATTTTTTTTTTTATTATTTATTTATTTTTTGTATGTGTATGAATGTACTGTCTGCATGCAGGTCTGTGCACCCGTGTCGTGCAATGCCGCGGAGGTCAGAAGAGGGTCTCGGATTCCCCTGGAACTGGAGTTCTCCTGGAATTGGAGTTACAGACGGTTCTTAGCCGCCATGTGGGTGCTGGGGATCGAACCCGGGTCCTCTGCAAGAGCGTCGGTACTCTTAACCGCTAGGCTATCTCTCCAGCCCCGCATGTCATTTTCTTAAGTCAATTAAGACCTCTACTTACTGTGGTAATTCAATCAAAATTGAAACTACAAGATGAAGCACATTGCAGAAAATCAGTATATATGATTCAGGAATAACAATATGGGTTATTGATCAATTCAACAGGCAGATTTTAATAAAGAACTTTTAAATAATTATGATTTATTTCAAATTGTTAAATAAGGAAGTTTTAACTCAGCCCTGACCACACAGAGTTTAGATCAACAACATTACAGAGGCAGGAAAAGGTTTTATTGAGTAGCATTTGACTTGGAGACTTGTAAGGTTTTGGCCAAAGTTATGGTTGTCTTAATTATTAATTCATTTTTCATTCTCAAGAAATTTGTATGACATTCTCATTTTACTGTATTTCACAATTATATTTATTATTTTAATTAATTAATTAATTAATTAATTAATTAATTTATTTATTTATTTATTTTTGGTCTTTTCGAGACAGGGTCTCCCTGTAGCTCCAGCTGGCCTGGAGCTCACTCTGTAGACCTTGAACTCACAAAGATCTGCCTGCCTCTGCCTCCCAAGTGCTAGGATTAAAGGCGTGCACCACCATGCCCGGCTCACAATTATATTTAATTAAAACATATGTCCATATACTTCCTTGCTCTCAACACTTTACCAAGGTTTATTTACCATCTTATAGCTTTCATATAATTTTCAACTCTTCGAAACAGAGCCTTGAGGAAAATTCAAAGACAGAAATTATGCTTCTTTTTTTAGCCAATATTCCTTTTTGGTGAAGAAAAGCAATTAAACAAAACAAGTCGAAACCACACTTAGTGTTTTCTTACTGAACAATTAGAAAGAAGGGCTTATCTGATTTATGCTGAAGCTAGTCGATTGTAAACAGGATCTTAATGATTCAATCGATGAAATTTTAAAAATAAGTTGAAGGAAAATATCTTGTCTGTGCTTTTAGAATCAAAAGGCATGATAGGAGCATTTCTTTGTCAATGTTCATTATGCTCATGTCAGGTATATTATGAGATTTTATTTTTGTTTTTCATTTAGTTATCAATAAAATGGAAGAGAAGTCTTAAGAAAATGTTTTGCTGGGTTAGGATACAGTTTAGTTAGTAAAGTGTTTGCCTAGCACATGGGAAGCCCTGGGTTTGATTGCCAAAACAGTGTAAAACCAAGTGGGTTGTGGTGTGCGTATAATTCTAGCTCTTAGGAGATAGAAGCAAGAGGATCAATGTCAACCTAAACTGCATAGTAAGTTAAGAGCAGCCTGGGCTGCCCGAGACTTCCTCTGAAAAATATCTGGATTCTTTCAATTATCAACAGACTCAAATATTCCACATGTTCTTCAGCTGAGCATTCACCTCTCTCAAAAAAATACATTATAAATTTCATGAACATTTTATATTTAATCTGCATAATAAAACAAATAGATCCTTTTGGCCATACTTTATTTTAAATGGTCCAAGTAACTTTAAAGCCACAATGTTAATTAATAGACAGTATCAGTTCTTTTTTTTATTAATTTTATTTATTTCTGTATGTGTATGAATGTGCTGTCTGCATGCAAATTTATGCACCCGTGTCGTGCAATGCCGCTGAGGTCAGAAGAGGGTCTCGGATTCCCCTGGAACTGGAGTTCTCCTGGAATTGGAATTTCAGACGGTTCTTGGCCGCCATGTGGGTGCTGGGGATCAAACCCGGATCCTCTGCAAGAGCGGTCGGCGCTCTTAACCGCTAGGCCATCTCTCCAGCCCCAACAGTATAGTTCTAAATGTGGGTACACTCCATTCCAAAATTCATCATTATAAGCTACATGTTAGCATCAATAGTTTCTCAGCCTTTTGGCTAAGATGAAGTGTCGTGTATGGTTTTTAAGTTTGTTCTCGTCCATGTACACTTGTTTTCAATACAAAACAAAAACAAAACCCTGCCTTCCAGGATATCACCTACAGCAAATAAAAATAGCATCCAGCTAGAAAACTATATAACAGAAACACTATTAGGTATATAATAGATATTATATATTATAAATATGTAATTATATATAATATTAGGTATTATAATAGATACTGTTAGAGCTCTTTTTGACTAGTTTAATGTCGAAGGGTCAGTATATGCTATGGCTGTATGTTTACTGTTGACATAGGTTATCACTGACCAAAAATATTAACATTCTTTGTATTATATTCCTCTTCCTCTGTGATCCATTCACCAAACATGACAGTGAATGAATGGCTTCCAACTCCGCAGAGACCTCAACAGGGCTAACTCAAGGCCAATAATCATACTGGCCTCTAATGTGGTTCACTCCCATTAATATGCATTTGTGTAGTTTGCCTAAGGACAAATACATTAGTTAGAATTATGTGATACTTTCAGATATTTTATGATAATTTTTGCAATAGGGTTGGGCTACTGAGGGATTTATTTTTGATAAGGGTATAATTTCCAATGTGCCCTCAAATTATATGAAATATGCACTCATCCATCGAATGAGCCTTCCTAGATCCTGAAGTAGCCCTCTCCAGCTACTATCATTATTCTTCGATGTCTTTTCTACCTGGAGAAAAAAAAAGTGTTACTGTCACAGTAGGTACAAGAGCATCTTTTCCTCTCCTGAGGAGAGCTTGGTTTTGACATCTGTGCTCTTTGGCCTTCTATACACATTTCTTTTTGTCACTTTCTTTTGAAGATTCATCTATCTATCTATCTATCTATCTATCTATCTATCTATCTATCTATCTATCTATCTATCTATTTATCTATCTATCTATAATATTTATTTTTACATTTGTGAATATTTTTTCCTGCATCCTATGTAAGTGCACCATAGGCAGAGTGTGCACAGAGACAGGAAGAAGTGTCAGAATAAGACACTGGATCCCTTGGGCCTGAAATTGAAGATGGCTATTAATTGTCATGTGGGTGCTGGGAACTGAACCTAGGTATTTTGTAAGGAGAGCAAATGTTCTCAATCACCAAGAAATGCCTCCATCCCTTACTATAGACAGGTAGGCAGGTATGTATGTATGTATGTATGTATGTATGTATGTATGTATGTATGTAGATAGATGATTGATAGATGATAGAGACAGACAGATATAGACAGAGTATAATATATATTACATCCCTATGTCTATTTCTTGCACAGTGTCACAAAGATTACTAATTGTTTCTCCTTTTTATTTTATTTTATTTTTTGGTATTTTTGATACAGGTTCTCTTTTTTAGTCCCAGCTGGCCCAGAGCTCACTCTGTAGACCAGGCTGACCTTGAAATCACAGAGATCCACCTGCCTCTGCCTTCCAAGTGCTGGGATTAAAGGCATGTGCCACCACACCTGGCTGTTTCTCCTTTTTAAATGGACTCCAAGAACCAAATGCCTATTCCTTAAATCACGATTTTAGGTACAAATTACATAGCTTTATTTAATGACTTTTTCATTACAATCTCCCAAAGAAAGTCAGTACAATCAATTTTTTCTACCAAATTCAGATAGATTTGTGGCATAATTTTAATGTGTGTGCAGGATTTGCTATTCAGCTTTTTAAACTATTTTGGTCAGACCTCTTTATCATATTTTGTCATTGAGAATGTTGTTAAAACGTTATTGTGGAGAATCTATGAGTGACATCATTTTTTTTTTAACTCGGCAAGGCAGCTTTTACTTTTGCAAAAGTGTGTGTTGCAAAATTCAGATCAAGCAAGCATACCCAACCTGGAATTCTGATAGGATTTTATCCTTAATGCAAGAGTACCATGACTTTTCCTTATTGGCTGGGGTCCAATCTCCAAGTGACATCATTTTAAAAGTTCAAAAGTTGCCACATATTCAGTTCAGATTTTGTTATGTTTTCTTATACCATAGTGTGAACTTCACATAATTAATACTTTAATGACCTTTATAGCAAGGTTCAAAGAAGTTCAATGACATCTTAACTAAAAGGGAAATGACTGTTTAATTGCAGAAGTCAAGCATGGTTACCTAACCACATCTTCCCCAGTCTTTTATCAGTGGGAGGAATTCTCTTAAAGGAAGATGGTTATTCTTTTTATTAGCTGAAAAACTCACTACGGAGAGACAACACGAAATCAAGCCTCATTAAAATTTTGTTCACATCCCCAGCTTATGAAAGCAAAGCCAATTAGCAGAGTTGGTAGCAGCTAACTTATGTTTGGTATCGTCTAGGGAAGGAGGTTGGTGCTTTGTTCTGTTTGGTTTCAGGTACAATATTCCAAACTGCCATGACCCTATTGAATAAGATTATCTTTAAGTTCCTTAAAAATCTGTATACTAAAAAACATCTTAGCTGATTCTGTGCTGAGTGCAGTGGATATTCATCCTTGGTATGACTGAATCAGAGCAAAGAGGAATGGTGTTTGAGCAACTGTTTGTAACCCTAACAGAAAACTGAGCCACTTGCGTGCTTTGCTTAAAGAGTGGGAATGTTATACTTAAAATAGTTGAAGAAAAAGAACAGAGGAAGTTAGCCACGGAGGTCATTGGTGTTCTTCTTAGAAATAATAACAGGACTTAGTCAAAAGGACAAAAGTCACATCCTTCAGTTCAAGGATGGGGACAGTTAGGAGACTGTTGGCTTCTGTATACTTCTGTTGCATTAAGAGACTTCTAATATTTATCAATCCCCTTGCAAACAATGCTTTTTTCATCACAGAAAATACCAAGTATTCAAAGTAAACTCAATCCTACTTCTGGGAAAGCAAATGAAAATATGGGTTTTGTTGATTGTGGGTCAGATAATGAATTCTTTTGTTTAACCAACAGTTACTTGAAAGACAGTTATTAACAAATGTTTTTTTGTCATTTTTTTTTAGGTCAGCACAACATCAAAACATTTAGTGAACCTTGCAGATTTCTGGCAAAGTCTGCTACTAAAATATTTGAAAACCTATGACTAGCTTGTAAGCCAGGGCTTCCCTTGGAAAGGGAATCGCAATTGGCCAATTTAGGGATTTCCCTCCCCTGACAAGCTTGCTAGCCCATCTAAATTTGATTGTTTCCTTAAGTGGATAATTTAATTTTCTCCAAATATCTACAGATATTAGAATGCCAAGTTTAGAAAATCAATATGATATAGATAAGATAGATTACATAATATATAAGATATATACAATATATATAAGATAGATTATATATAATCTTATTATTTATATCATCCATCTATCTATATCATATATGTGTGTGTGTGTGTGTGTGTGTATTTAAAATTTCATGCAACAGATCCAATGACCTGAATGATCTAATTCATTGTTGTGGTAGCATAAATTCATAGACTGTATCAGGGTTATATACTAAAAGACTTGTTCCATGAAAGAAAATAGCCTCGATTCACAACTCTGGGAACATCCAAATTTTTGCTTGGCTGGAAGTAAATACTGATAATTCCTGGAGATATCTTCAGTTGCACCAGCCGTGAATGTGTAGTCATGTGATCAAGGATCCATGGAGATTCAAAGGCAAACCAGCCAACAGAAAAGAAAGAATGGCTTTGGGTGTATGTAAGAGGCCTTTTCCTGAAAAAGTAATAATCAGTATGCATGTGGTTACATTTCTTAAAGTTAGTAGCTTTGAAAACACTCATCCTGAAATACTCATTACATATGTAAAAGTGTAAGATTCACAATAAAGCAGACTCTGAGAACCAAAGACTAAGACTGCAGAAAACCCTCCTCCCCGGCCTGCCTCTCCTCTCCTCTCTCTCTTCCTCCTCTCGCTCTTTCTCTTTGCCTTCTTCACCCATCTCCCTTTCTCTTTCTCCAGATTCAGCCCCCTCTTCTTTCCTCAGGCTCTGCTGTTGTGTTGATGTGATGTTGTTAATTTGGACATTTCTTACTTTTCTTCATCATTTTGGGTTTCATATTTGCAGATCAAGAGTCCTTCTTGATCTGAGTTGAACAAATCACTGCGCTGGTAAAGTCAACTCCCCTGGGAAATAGGGAGCATGTGGAGAAACTGAAAGTAAGGAATCTTACTTCTTTTGGTGAGAAACACGATCTAAGCCACTAGCCCACAAAATAAGAGATCAACTTCATTCCTGAAACTTTCTGTCTATCATAAATTATCAAAAATATTCCTGAAAAGGCTGTGATGAAACAAGCTATTTATGTGCCAAACTTCTGTTACATCTAAGACAGAGATGTGCAAGGAAGAATGACAGTCTTAAAGAAATAATCACCCAAGACTAATTATCAAGTGAATTTTACAGGAAATTCTTGACCATTTGTGGGAAAGGCTTTCAAATCCCTGCTAAATCCCCAGTGGCCTCATTGAATAACGGAACAAGGAAATGCAAAAGGTTCATCCCAGTTCTCTTCACCCTATTAGACCAATGAGAAGACTTCTGCTTTATTGAATTTTTTTGTCCTTCTTAGAACTATTTTTCTTGGAACAAAAAGAAAAAAAAAACAAGTAGTGACCTATGAGACAACAAAATGCTCTCTAAAGTAAAATGCAAAATGGTAGTTTATAAACTGCTTTGCCAATCTTCCACTACTATTACAGAGGTTCCAACTTTTAATCTTCTATTGGACAAGGATTAAGCCACTAGGATGATCATGTTCAATTTGTTGTAACCAGAAATAATATCAGAATCATAAATTATAATGTACTAAAATGATTGTAAATAAGTATGTGTAGGTTTTAGATCATTCAATTTTCAAAATATTTTAATTCAAATGTACGCAATACTTTTTGGCCATTAGAATTGCCATTACACTCTCCTTACATCTACAGTGTGTCAGTATCTAAGTAGCTTATCATTTTTATTAGCCCAGATTACAGGTCATAAAATTTCGATATGTGAGGCTAAGTTTTTTTGTGGATTTTTGTTGGTTTTAAATTATTGGTTGGTGGTTTGGTTGATATTTTGAAGAAGGATTTACAATGTAGCCCAGGCTCACCTGGAATTTATGCTAATCCTCTGGCCTTAGTTTCCTGAGTGTTGGGATTATAGATATGACTTAAGGCCTATAATAGTTTGCAAACATTTAATATTTTTAATATTTCTCTCAAGGTCAAGAAACAGCCATATGAGGCTTACCCCCAGGATTTAGGGTTTAGACAGTCTTACCCACTACACTATATTCCTTCTACTTTACAATGTTGGGTTTCACTGCATTGTATGCAAGCCTTGATATTGCATGACATGTATCCTGGCAACATTTTGCAGTGGTTTTCTTCACCATGCTCCTAAATTTGTCGTGTATCAGATGAAAAACAGTTTCATAATTATTAGTGTAAAATTGGCAGAAAATCTTTGAAGTCTTCATAATGCTAGTCTGTATGAACTATTTCAGTTCAAAGCTTCACATAGTTTATGTCACAATAAGCAATATATCTCATCACACCTAAGAATTTGGAGTGCTAGATATTAGTTTAATATGATCTCTAATGTTGATCCCCCAATTCTATTATATTTAAGGTTCTTTTATATAAATTAATTACTATGAGAAATTACATACTTTTTTAAAATTCACCGATCAACACTGTTTACAAAATACCTTTTAGCCTAAAAATATTGATTTACAATAAGTAGATGGGGGGGCTGGAAAGATGGCCTAGTGGTTAAGAGCACCCACTGCTCTTGCAGAGGACCCGGGTTCAATCCCTAGCACCCACATGGCAGCTGAGAACCCTCTGTAAATCCAATTCCAGGAGAACTCCAGTTCCAGGGGAATCCGACACCCTCTTCTTACCGCCGTGGCATTGCAGGGCATGGGTGCACAAACCTACATGCAGACAGTACATTAATACACATAAAAATAAATAAAATAAATATGTAGATGAATAAAATTCATTTTTAAATTGATGAAAAAGTCATTTTAGAGAAGAAATAATTATTTTTTAAACATATCATAATGTAAGCATTGCTACTTGAACCATTTTTCAGTAAAGCATGAAAGCTTTTATTGGAACAAATTTCTTCTTTAAACAATTGGCCATCGAAAGTTGCTTCTATGTCCTCCATGAAGATAAGTCAGTCTTCTGTAAGTCTAATAAAATTCTCATTTAGTTAATCTGTATTCCAAACATCATCAATGTGAACAGAATTTTAAAAGACATGGGAAATTTTCTTTATCAGTCAGTACTACAGAGATAGAAAACCGTTGAGAACTTGTGACCAATCAATATAATAAAATGATCAAAACTTGAAATAATATATTTCGCTCAGGTAAATTTCTTAATTATACAGAGAAATGATGGACACATACAGTAAAAATGAAGTGAAGGACAATTCTGAAGATTCACAGAGCCTCTCTGCTTATTGTGTGGACCGAGTAGATGTTTAAAGTTTTGCTGTTTCATGGTTAGTTTTACAACTGTGAATTAGGAAGATCCAGAACTGGAATGGTAACAGTCACACTAAGACAGTTGAAAACAAATTGAGTTTATGTTACACACATACAAAACCGGGATTTCAATACAGTAAGATTCTATCAAGATTCACAATCTCTTCTGAAGAACGAAGGTCACCCATTAGAAACACCCAAAGAACTAAGTGAGAAAATAAGAAAGATTCAGGGATCCATACAAATAAAAAGAGAAAATAAGATACATGATATTTTCATTATTCAATTAGATATCTGAAATGACAGCAAAATACATTTAAAAGGTCTAAAAACAACTGCACAGCCAGATGCTGGTGAGCAGAAGTTCTTCCAACACAAGTGTTGGGAGAAGGAAACAAAAATCACGCCCTCTGCTAGGTCTGAGTGATGGTGTCACTTCAGAATTTACTTGCTGAAATTGTACCCTCCAAAGTGATGCACTATAGAGAGGATTTAGTGAAGTTATTAGGCCTCAGAGAAGGACCCATCACGAGTGTGATTAGAATGTCATAACACATTCCAGAGAGCCCAGGTGTTGCCTTTCAACACTTGAGGACAAGGAGAAGAAGGCTGGTTCTCTGAGCCAGTGAAGCAGCTCTCACCACACACCTGAATTTGGACTTCTCAGGTTCCAGAACTCTGACAAATTTCTGTTTAGCATGCTGACTGGACAAACACAGAAATGAGACAAAACAAAAGCACCCAGATGTTTGTCTCTATATACTATAATATCAAGTGTGGTTTTTTAAATTTTTATTTATTTTTGTATGTGTATGAATGTACTGCCTGCATGTAGGTCTGTGCACCCATGTCGTGCAATGCCGCGGAGGTCAGAAGAGGGTCTCGGATTCCCCTGGAACTGGAGTTCTTCTGGAATTGGAGTTACAGACGGTTCTTAGCTGCCATGTGGGTGCTGGGGATCGAACCCGGGTCCTCTGCAAGAGCAGTCGGTGCTCTTAAACGCTAGGCTATCTCTCCAGTCCCTCAAGTGTGTTTTAAGAACTAGCTTAGCAGAGTATTAAAAGATTTAAGCCAGATGCTATTGAAATAGTATAATATTGAATATTATTACTCAATTAATTGTGAAGGAATAAGTTATATCCAGGTACTCATTTTGAGAAACTTCTGTTTTTATTTTCCTCATAATTTATTCTGATTAGCGATCTAAATTTCGCTAATAACTTCAGAATAATGCACTTTCAAAGCATGTGAACACAAGGTTGCCAGTTATAAATCTTTGGCTTTTATTAACACAAAGAGTATGGATAGCCAGATAATAAATGTTCATTTGATAGAATCAAATGGACAATTATTTTGCACACATGGTGCTGGATTTATGAATAAAAGGCACTAAATACATTTATATAATAAAATAAGACTTTAATTTGGAACTTTGTAACTGAATAATACTATCAATTTAAATGATATAGTATATCACAATTAAGACAGATCACCAAAAACCAAAACAAAACAAAATCTATGAGTCACATAAGATAGCATGACATTAGATCTGAATTTCAGGAAAAGCTTCTGTGCCTATTGTTTCATTAACAGTCAAATCTTTAAACAAAGTCTGGTTATTTTTCCCTGTGTTACTGAATGGCATTAAAACATTTGAAAACCCTTAAATAGAAAAACACAGATGATTTTTCCTTATATATCCATTCCTGTTTGCACTAAGGCAAATGAAAGTAATGTTAGAATAATGATTTGCTGGGTCGACATGTACAAGTTTTGAAAAAGGATGAAAGTAAGGGACAAAAGACTGTTTAGAAAAAGAGGTAAACATGTTCCATACAATTCTTTGCTACAATGTCTTTGGAATAGCTGAAACATTTTCTCTTTTTCCTACCTAAACCCTCTGTCCTAAGTCACCTTAGATTCCTGTATGTACTAATGTCCTGACAATGGCAAATTCAAGATACAATAAATGCAATGGTGGAAAAGAAACACACATTCCCTGCCCTCATGGAGCTTCCACTCTACTAGGAAAAGTTGACAAAACCTAAAGTTGAACATATAAATGAGTTCCTACAATTGTATATTGTGAAGAAAAATACAAACCTCTCTCCAAAGCCTCAGCATGTAACTGATAGAGCCTGTGCTTCTCAGCTAGTGACCAGCTTCTGCAGCTGGATTTGCATGTATAGTGGACATCAACTTTTGTTTATTTAAAGAACAATTCATTCTTTCAGACAAAATGCAAGTAAGTAAACTTAAAATAAAAACAAATGCAATTTTGAAAATGATCTAAACCACTCTACACATGGAAGGAAGGAAGGGAGGGAGGGAGGGAGTAAATTTCTGCAGAAACTGCTAAACTTAGGTTCTAAGCAGAAAGGGGAATAAAATTAACATTATTAGTGAACCTAAAAATAATAGTTTTGCCAGGCATGGTGATGCAGGCCTTTAATCCTAGCACTTGGGAGGCAGAGGCAGGTGGATCTCTGTGAGTTCAAGGCAAGCCTGGTCTACAGAGTGAGTTCCAGGCCAGCTGGGGCTACAGGGAGACCCTGTCTCTAAAAGACCAAAATAATAATAATAATAATAATAATAATAATAATAATAATAATATTTGCAATTTTCAAAAGAAAAATAAAGAAATAAAAAGTCCATGAAAATTGGATCCACCCACGCATAACCAGCAGCAGTCAGACTGATGCTGGACAATTTATGAACTCTGTAAGAGAAAGATATAATTCATTAAATTAAGTTCATTCCTAATATACTTAATTAAAAGTGGCATATTCACATTTAGAAATCCTGAAAACAAATTCGACTTTTGACTCTAAAGTCTGATAAAGAATAACAAATTGAAAAGAGAAAGCATTAATTTCATTCGTTGTGATCCTCTCAGCACACAACAAGGATCCCTAACATGTCTCCATCTACTGTGGCCATATTTTTATGTCCAAGTATTAAAGTATTTAACACATTCCCAACCCTGAGATACCACAGATGAGGTCAGGGTTCACGTCCACTTGCGAAGGGTGCAACAGAAAGGGACTCCAGTGCATCCCTCGGGGGAGGGAGTGGAGGACGAAGAGGCTTAATAAGGATTTTATAAGAAACTTTATTGAGGTTTTTTTTTTTTTGTATTTTTGAGACAGGGTCTCCCTATAGTTCTGGAACTCCCTCTGTAGATCAGGCTGGCCTTGAACTCACAGAGATCCACCCGCCTCTGCCTCCTGAGTGCTGGGATTACAGGCGTGAGCCACCAAGCCCCACCTAATCTTTATTGATTTTTTAAATAAAAAAACATTCATCTCAACTGAGCATTTAAAATTTAAAAAAAAATACTAAGAATGCAAACCAAAAATTAAAATGATAATGATGACAAAGTTCTTGAATTCAATTTATCTTCTAGATTCAGACTCAAAAAGTTACATTAGTTTAGAAAGATTTGTTTTGAAGTCTCTGAATTCATTGATCCAGGAAAAACTGGTGTAGAAAAAATGCTTCAGGATTACAAGGTGATGTAAAGATTTGAAAAACATGAAATTACAATGCAAATCAGTTATTTTTCATAGGCCAGTTTTACCATCTCTTTTGTCCATAACTAGCATTTAAACTAATATAAAAAAGCTACAGTGTGAAGCTTTTATTTTTGAGTCTCCCAACACAAGACAGAGATATTTATCTACAATACATCTGGATGCATGTCCTTACCTTTTCCTGAACCTCTACTGCTTACAGCTGCATCTTACTGCAATTCGCTTACACACACTGGTGAAAATGCTATGCTGACAGGCTGAGTGTGATGTTATAACATAGTCATGACTGGACTCTGCTCTAGAATGCAGATTAGGTAACCTGGTTTGCAATGAATAAAACTGACAAATCATGGTTTTCGTTTATGTGTCTAAATAAACAATACATAGGGGCTGGAGAGATGGCCTAGCGGTTAAGATCGTCGACTGCTCTTGCAAAGGACCCGGGTTCGATCCCAAGCACCCACATGGTGGCTGAGAACCGTCTGTAACTCCAATTCCAGGAGAGCTCCAGTTCCAGGGGAATCCGACACCCTCTTCTGACCTCCGCAGCATTGCACAACACGGGTGCACAGACCTACATGCAGACAGTATATTCATACACAAAAATAAGTAAATAATAAAAAATAAGTAAATAAATAAATAAACAATATATAATGACAACTTCTCTGACAGTCAAAATGCTCAAAATGAACATCAAAAGAAGACTGATACCATTAATTTAAAAATTAGAAACAGCCGGGCGTGGTGGTGCACGCCTTTAATCCTAGCACTTGCGAGGCAGAGGCAGGCGGATCTTTGTGAGTTCAAGGCCAGCCTGGTCTACAGAGTGAGTTCCAGGACAGCTGGGACTACAGGGAGACCCTGTCTCGAAAAAAGACCAAAAAAAAAAAAAAAAAAAAAAAAAAAAAATAGAAACAAAGTATTTTTCCTCTGTAGTTAATTTAAAAATTAGAAACAAAGTATTTTTCCTCTGTAGCTTTGTATCAGAAATCCAACCTAATAAGAAGTGATAAAATGAAAAAAAGTCTATTACACATACTACCAGAAACACTTAAGATTGAGAAAGTGAAACTGCAGTGATTAATTACACCAAACAGATATCAGCTGAATATAAATATATATAATATATATATAAATTATTCCACAGGTAGAGCTAAAAGTTTATATATTTAGAGAATTATTTTAAGAGTTCACCATTTCAAAGTATAAAAGATGAGGGTTTGTACACTTGGAAAACTTGTATGTTTATACTTTCCTAAGAATATGTACATGCACATGTACAGATATTTAACTAACCAGTGAAACAAAATATAATTTCTTCCATTTCATCGTGAAACGTGAGCCTATAAACAACAGAACATGTGGGACATAAGGGACATACATACAGAGTTAGCAGTCAATGGGAATTTGACCTCAGGCAAAGCGTTTAGGAAGTACCCCAAGTGGTGCACACAATGTTTGAGAAAACTGACACATGCTGCCATCAGCTTAGTTACTACAACTTGAAACATGATTAAGTTATACCATTGGAAATGGCTGACAGAAGCAACTGAAATCTTTTATGTTCTTAACACAAAATATCCACAAAGCATTTCTTTCTAAAGCTCTATTTTCCACATGTAAAACTTTGATGGCATTTCTTACTTAGTGCTTGTCTCATGTTCTGACACTTCTTGAAACAGGAAAGGCTCCCTGCTTGTTAACACAAAGATCTCAATCATGGTATTAAAGTTTAGAGCATAAGAGAGATTCATAGAATTCAAGGAAAAGACACATTCCTCTATTTAATGAGAACGATTTAGAAATAGAGACAAAGGACATGATCACTTTTACATAGTGTAGAATAGTTAAAGGCCATTCTAAACTTTTGTCAGAATGGCAAGTCACTTACTTACTTTTAATAACAATATTAACCAAAAGTAGATTGTTCTAAATGGCAAATTCAACCTATTTCTGAGTTTTATTCCAATGCTGTCCAAGCATACCTCCAAGCCTGACTTACCAAAAGATGCAGGCATACGTAGCTGCTGTTATCAGTCTTAAAGTTTGAACATGAAAAGAAAGAGCAGGCTTGCTTCTCTGTCTCTGTCATGTTATGGCCTTTGTAGGACATCAGGACATCCGTATGCATATATGGCATGTAGCAGGCAACAAGGTGAAGAGCCCACAGCAGGAGACTCTGCTGCTGCACCTGCTGAGGCATGTGTCAGAGCAGAATGGCTGGGGCAGGTGTGCTTCACCAGAGGGGAATGTTTGAGTAAGATATATTTATGGTTACTACACTCATCATTTCAGTATCATTAAATGATACTACTGCAGGCACTGACACCACAACCTATAGCTAATTTCTAAATATACTAATTATGTAAGCAGTTGACATGAAAAAAAAAACAAACTTCGAAAAAGCAAAACAGTGAGATGGGAGGGCAATGCAGAAACATGTTGATGGATGGATTTTTCTTACCTTAAATTCATATTCATTATCATACATACCTACCTCCCAGTTCCCATTACACTGTCAAAGGTCTACATACATTTGCATAACCAAGGCACATTGTAATTCACACAGATGATACTAAGAAGAAACAAAATAATGTAGTACCTTTACTTTTACCTATTCATTTGATGAAATGGGTCCATGAAGAAGGGAATTCCAGACAAAGAGAAGAGAAAAACAACAAGAAGAATTATGAGTGTGTGTAAGTGCACTGCTCTCTGAAAATTAAACAAGACAAGAAAGTTTTGAAGACAAATGAAGCAGCAATCAGTACATTCTCAGAACTCCCCTGCTTTTAAAGGCAGATACATGCGAGGGATTGAAAGCCCATGCTCATTTTCAAAGACTGCAAAAAAGACAGAGGCACAATGACCACAGGGAGAAGAGTATTGGTTGCATGGAGCATTGTACTCAGCATTCTGGAAGCCAAAGCCACAGCTGCCTGCATGTTCCCAAACCACCATGCATGGATGAAAAATGGGCTGTTTTTGGTGTAGTAGGTTAAACTGTGTTTTTTCTTTTAGATACCAGCTTCCGACGGTTCTCAGGTTTTCTTAAATATAAGCACTCTTCACTGCATATAGTGATAAATGTAGGGAAGATGTCCACAATTTCTTAAGTCTCATTTATTTGCAGATACCACAGTGCAAGGAGTGAAGGGAAATAAATGCCTCAGGAGCAAACCAAAATCAAACTAACAAATAAGAGGGGACTAACAACATGACAAATGTGAACACAAGCTATGTATTTCATTTGCAGCCACACCATTTCCAAGCATTTGCCGTACTTTGCAGTGATGGTTTGAAAGCAGCTACAGAGCATGAAAACACTGAAAGCAGAGTGGAAAAGGAGCAGAGCCCATACCTTGGTCGCCCATCATCAGGTGCGCCAGACCTTGAAGGGAAACAAGAGCACAGTCAGCAATAAACAAGGGAGCATGGGAAGGCAGGGTTGTCACGGTGACAAAAATGTTCAGTGACAGACATTTTGTTTCCTATGAGACATGTCTGTACCACAGAGGCAAATCAAAAGCATTCTTTCAACCCCGGCTGGAATGCTTTGGGGCAGAGTTATAAAACTGCAACTTAAACACTGGCATATGCTGCACTGTGTGTTCAATGTTTGCACTGGAACAATCAGAATTAGAAGAGCATGACTTAAAATCCAACCAGTCCCTTACACATTATATCTGCCCTTTATGTCTTTTGATGAAATTGTTTTGGACATTGACCCCAGAAGGCCTGTCATTCTTCAGGTATGAAATTATATTTTTGAATACCCAAAGGAAACCTACAACATGGGCTGGGTCTGATCTTTTTCCTCTCGTCAAAAATGAACAATTTCATAATTAAATGGGAAAAAAATCCTTAGTCACACTGAAATGACAATGCAGAACTGTTTCCTTGTCTGTTACATGTAGCAAGTAACTAGACTTGTTCAAATATGGAAAAAGAAACATTAGCATGCAGGCGTGAAGCTCCAATTTACTGTGTAATGTTTCTAAGAAACAATGAGTCAGCTTTAAGTAGGCTGTTGTCATGAAAAACAAAATTATTATTTATCACCTTCTTAAATGTTGAACTATGTTCCTATTCATGCATTTACTTTAGTTATATGCTGCAGATATAATGTCACCCAAGTGCTTTTCTTGAAGATCATTCTTTTTGTAAGGAACACTTCAATGTTCTTCCTGTTTTAGCTGCTTTGGGGTTTTATGAAATTCATGGTCTCACTGTGTAGCCTAGGCCAGTCTCAGCTCACATTTCTCCTACCTTAGCATCCCATAACTGGGAATTATAGGACTGTCACCATGCCCAGCTTCAAATTTTCTCCTAAAAAGTTCTTTCATTACCTAAAATGATACTTTTTACTGTAAGGGATGAATTATTAGTTGCTTGATCTAAATTCAGAAATAAAGCTATTTTTCTATTGATGTACATTTCAAGAATTTGGGGAAATATTAGATCAATGCAGTATACACATATCAGGTTTAAAAACCTGTGTTTTCAATACCTAGTGCAATAATAGCTATATCTGAAACTGGGTTGGGAGATGCACGGCAGCTATGTCAAGGCTTTACTACAATGTGAAGTGTATTCCAACATCCTAGAAGGACATGTAGGGTTATAAAACATCATAGAATCACAGTATTGTGCAGATGCTTCAGAAATGTAGTCTTTCTTGTATTTTCTAAGTGATTTCAACAAAGAAAATCACGTGAGCAGATTAAATGTTTATGATTGGCTTATTAATTCATGGTGCTTTTACATAGTAAGGAAAAGTGACTGACTTGCTCTGGTTATATAAAGTTTCCATTAATTTCACCTTATATATATATATATAATATAAGTTAATATATAGAATGTTTTAGTGTTTCTAACCTTCTATGTAGACCACATCAGAAAATTACGTATGAGTACATCTACAATTTTGGGAGTCTTAAGTTTTAGAAAACAGCTGAGAAACTTCTAATGGTTTTGATACTACACTAGTAAAAATACAAACTAGTAAGTCCCCAAAGATCCATATTTCTTTTGCTCAATTTCCATGTCTAAAGGAAATTTTAATGCATTCTCAGTCACTCTATTAATAGTATGTTAAAATTATGAGAGAATAACTCTATAATAGGTTATGAGTCTGTATTCTCAATATATTATCAAAACTTTGCACCAGATGAATGTATGTTATAACAGGGAGGCTGAATCTAAAGCCTTTACATGTATGTTAAGTGCACCAGTACATGCAATACCCTGGAGCCGAGGAGAGGGCAACAGATCCCCTGGAACTGGAGTTACTCATAACTGTCATGTGAGTGCTGAGAACCATTACCCAGGTCCTAGGCAAGAGTAGCCAGAGTTCTTAAACTCTGAGCCACCTCTCCAGTCCCTTGAATTATTGTAAAGTATTCAACTCTTTTACTTAAAGATTTGAATAATTCAATAATAATAATAATATTGTCAATAAAAGAACCACAGACGTGATGCTTTCCCTGCTACTAACCAGTGTTGCATCACTTCATTGTGAAGTGTTATCTTACAGGAGAAACAAACTCCTGGTAGACTCAATTATATTTATCTATCACTTTTTTGCATTTCAATAATTTATGGCGAGGTATATCTCTTAGTAGCAAACATAGCGGTCTTAGAAAAGCTGAAAAGTCCTATTTGTCACTTTTGATATGGCGTCTTTCTGCAAGGAATCCTTCATCCTGTAGAAATGTATCTGTTTTTGCATGAATGACAGCATTTCAACCTGTAGCAGCAAAATAAAATGTTGCCTCCAGACAAATGTTAACAGGTTGCTGAGGTAATAAATACATTCAATTTCTTTCATAATATAATGTTGAGATATGTTTATTGGGGCCAATATGTAACTATGGAGCCAATATGTAATATTCTCAAAATTCCTGGATTGAGATAACTTTTAAAAACTTGAATAAAATATCATAGTTTTACCACTGAATGTTATAAATATACTTACCAATTATCTCACAGTAGTGCTGTATGCTTTCATTTCAATGGAAAATGGCTTATTTTTCCAGTCTAAATTTATGCTTGTTACTTATACTCAATATTTTAGTCTAGGCTATTTTATAATTCAAAACAAACCGGTGGGGTTGAAATGATAATGGCAAGCATTTCCAACAGAAAAAATTACTTTGATCAAGAAAAATAATGGAAACAAGATCATGCACTGTGTTCAGAAACTGTAAGGAGACATTTTATCTTTGAAAATAAAAGAAGTAGCATTGTATCATTTTTTTTTTCATACAGAACACTGCAATAAGTATCCTAAGGCCCATATGGAAGGCTGAAATGCATCAGTCGCTGGAGGTAGAACTGAAGTTTTATATACTTGGAACTGGTGGGGTTGAGACTGCGTGTTCTATATGAAAAGTGATACACAATCTGGAAATCAACAAATGTTCAGAAAGAAGTTCAACTTACCGTCTCTTTTTGAGATGTACTCTATTAATACTAAGAAGGAGAAAAAGCAAGTGAGAACTGGAAAATAAGGTAGAAAGCACCCACCTTCCACATTGTTGTCTTCTGAAAGCACATGGCGAGGGAGAGAAAAGGAAAAACATTCATTAAGCAGCATGCAGACTGGACCTTGCCTTTGCATGTCTTCCTCATGCAAGGCACCAGACACATCATGCAAGTGCTCCATCACTGTCATTCAAAGGGAAAAAAAAACCAAAAACCAGAAAACAAAACAAAAACAAAACCACAAGGGAGCAGGTTCCCGCCCACTGGCAGCATTTACAAAATATGAGTCAGAAGAGCGAGAGCATTGTCAGGTCCTCAGCAAGGGGTTCTTAAGATATCTTTCTCTGCTCTGTGCAAAGCAAGCTTATTGTCATTATAGGCTGCTGGCAAGGTCTTTCTAAGCAATTTGTAAAAGTGTTTTATCTTTATTTTTCAGTAATTCTGAAAGGCTCTACTTCTATATATTAATTTGGATCTCTATAAAAGAAAGTCAATTGGAAACAGCTGTAGAATTTTACCTGAAGTGACTCTGTTTCTATCAAATGGACCATCTGCTGGCCATTAGTATGTATAAGTCAAGTGACTTCTTAATACAATATGAGTTTATGCAACTGAAATCTATAATTTGTTTATTACATAGTTAATTTTTATTATAAAAGTCACTGTACTATAATTTATTAAGATGTTAGGTTCAAAAATGATTAGAAAAGTGACCATTGCAACAGATGTACATTAGATAAAGTTGGTGACTTAATCATTTTGTACTGTTTAGAATGTGACTATGAATTGAGTTAAAATAATGCCAGTGTTTAATGAGAAGCTCCCTCCTATTTCTGAATATTTGTATAATATTCATACATTTTAATTTTTTAGTTAAGCATATTTGGGATCATTTGACCAAAAGTAGTTTCAAAATGAAAGCAATATGTTTTTAAAAATCTGAGTTTGGTGAATACATTTTTGGTTTCTGTTTTTTTGTTGTAATTTTTTTTTTTTTTGACACAGGGTCTCCCTGTAGCTCCAGCTGGCCTGGAACTGGCTGTGTAGACCAGGCTGGCTTCAATCTACACCTGGTTGAATACTTTTCTAATGGATGAACATATCCCTAATGTTTTTAAAATTATCTACTGTGTTTGAACAATATTAGAAATTGAAATACTGACAAAGTCATATCAACTTATCTTAAAAGATAACAGATTACCTGATGAATATGGGCATAACCTATTTACACAATATTTGCTCTGTCAGCACCTTTTTTTGAGCAACATATCAAAAAAATGACACAAGTATTTGCTCACTTCAAGCTTATTTTTTGGATTCTAATTTATCAAATAAATATTTAGACTGAGTTTGTTTCTTTTCAATGGAAAATCTGACATGACATAAGCAGAAATACTTAAACTTTTATAACTTATGTTGAAAATATACCAATTATGTTTATAATATACTTTAATTTATATTGACAGTCTTTGAAATTATATTTCCTATTTAAAGTATGTTTTAAAAGATTATATATATATATATATACTATAGTGAAATAAAATTATAATATTTTGGAGAATCACAGAACTCTATCAGTTTCTCTGATATATTATTTAATTTCTATAAAGAAAGAGCAAGGGAAAAGTAAATTAGGAAAATATTAAATTAGGGAGATGTTAAGAAAATATAAAGATAAAAAATTAAGATATAAGTAGATTAAAATATCAAATTTAAAATAGAAATATTTTATGAAATAAAAGTATAAAATATAAAATAGATAGATAATAAAACAAGCCTAGCTTGACACTCATTTAGAGAAGAGCAAAGGTGTAAATTAGGCAAGCATTCTGTGAGTCCCTGTCAAGGCCACTGGTTCAATCCACAGAGAACGCTCTACTGCTGTTAACTGAGACATGGGCCCTAGCTAATTCCACTTCCCCTCTTCTGAGATTCATATTTTCTCAATTTACTCAAAAAGAGGACAAGTATAACTTAGAGGTTTTTCTAGTGCGTAAATTCAGGTCTCAACCAATGTTCAAAGCACCCCAACCCACATATGTTCAGAAAATTTATCTGTGAAAATTTAGATTTTCAAAAAAAAAAAAAAAGCTAAAATACTGGAGCCAAAGGTAAACATGAAGAAAAAAAAAAAAACTAGCTTGGAACAGACTTTCTTTAACTTTCTATAGTTTTCAGATTCAGTGATAGGGAAACACAGAAAATAAAGAGAACAGCCATTTCATTTTATACTAAACTATCTGGTGTTCATTTGCCAACTATGATGCTTGAACCTGTAAACACTGCATTGTATCAGAACATGGTCACCATGTTCACTGAGAGTTGAACTCTCAGTGTTCAACTATTATCACTTCTGAGGCATTTTCATTTTCTCTCCATCCTTCTATATTGTTCTTAGACTAGATAGCGGATGCTAAGAACAGAATAGTTTTTATCCGTTTCTATAACTGTGCAGCAGTTGGCGTGCCACAGAGTAGACAGTAATCAGTGTACTTCGGTTTACTGTGAAGTATGAATAACCCACCTGGCTTACCTATGGACCTTTCCCATGAGGATAAATGTCTTAATGTGCAGAAAAACCCTGGCTTCTTAATTTTGCTGACCTAATCTTACTGGTTTCTATGAGTTTAGTAAACAACTTTACGATAACCAAGCCATCTATAAAACCTTTGTTTATTGTTTGCTTTTGATTACACAAAAAGTCATGAGTCCAAACCTGTGAAAAATATCTTTTTCATGTAGTTGAAACATGCTTCCTTCACAAATGGGAACCAGGCTCCTGAGTGCCGGTCACATTAGGAAAAATGGCTATGAACTGATATGAAGAGAGTAGGTAGACTGTGTCTTTTGAATTACACAATAGGGGGCCTATAAAAATGTATTTCTTTGGTTCCCAGGATACAAGAATACAAGTACAGTAATTTAGTTTACATGACGGCATTCTTGAAACAGGCATGTAGAAGCTACTTTTGCTCAAGGTAATTTTTCAGTTGGGCTCTCAGGGAGCTAAATGAAGGCTGAATGTCTGGCCTCTCTGCCCACATCTGGTGTCTGGGCTAATCAGACTCCTGCTTGATGCTGCCTACCTTAGTCCATCCACCTTCGAAGTGACACAGAAAAGTTACTGTTCTAAACCTCCATTCACCCTAGTTTCCAGGAAAAGCAAGATCTCCAAGTCAGACTCCCCATCCCCCCAACACACACATCCAAATGAAGGTAGTAATTAATGCCAGTGAGGCTGTAGCCTGGAACTGAAGCAGTCATCTGGAAGGAACCAGACTGTCCTCCGAAGGAGATGGCAGTGATTAACAATTTATAAAAATGCCTTTCTGTAAGGAGCTGAGGCAATGATGGCCGATGGAAGGACCACATTGACCAGGTCTAATAAATTACACAAACCCCCTTGCTCTCTATTTAAACCTACAATTCATGGCAGTATTCTTAAAATGGACTTTAGAACACTGGAACCCTTTGGCTGTTTCTCTTTTTCAAGACAGGTGGACAAACCTAGTCTCTTTGGGCTGTTGGAGCCGAGTGTTTTGCCCTTAAAAAAGAGACATCATGAATTTTGCAGGTAAATCGATGGAACTGGAAGCTGTTATGAGTAATACAATCACACACAAAAAAAGCCAAACGATGTATGGTGTCCCTCATTTGTGGATCCTAGCATCAAACCCTTATAGGATTTGTTTGCCTGAAGAGAACCCCTTACCTCCCTTTTCTGTGGATTTTCTTTATTTCAGACCATTCTGAGGGATTTCTGGTCTATCTCCTCCCTTTCCTGAGGTCAGGGGACACCTTGTCAGAATTAGTTCTCTCCTTTCTTCATGTGGATCCTGAGGATGAAACTCAGGTTGTCAACCTTAGCAATGAGCTCCCTTCACTCACTGAGCCATTTTACTGGTCCTGAACCTTTTCATAGTGGAGGTGTGAGGTTCTTTATGGATTACAGGTGCAAGCCCTTTATTAAGTTATGATCTGCAAATATTTTCCCTTTGATGTGTGAGTTCTCTTAACACTTCTTTAAAAAAATTCGATTGGGGTGAACTACGAAACTACAGAAACATAGACTGGACTCTTATTTGATCAACATGATAGTACATATAAGCTCCCCCAGCTGGACAATGGGGGCCTCGGGTTGTATAAGCTTGGGCATAGCTACTTGCAAATTGGTTTTACATGAAGGATGCCTGTATTCATTACTTATGACCTATTATTAAAAAATAAAAATAAAAAAATTTTAGCTGGAAAATTATGTATGAAACATATAAAATTCAATAAAAAAGACCAGTCACATTCTTTGTACTTAATCCTATGTATAAGTGTAAGAAAAGAGAAATGAATACGAAAATGAGTACATTTGTGTCAGCGTTAAAAGATTCAAAAAAACTGAATCATTTCAGTTTGGAATAAGATGCCATGAAAAACATCTTTAGGTAGAATCAGAGTAAAAGCTGACCACTGTTAAGATTCTTATCTAAATATGCAGCAGTGGTCAATGTGTGTGCCACAGCTGACCTTACCACCTGACCAACCCAGCTGCCGGAACCAGCTGGGCTTCTCCCTTCTCTCTGGCTCCTTCCTTTTCTGCCAGCTGATTGTGAATGGCTCCCTTCTTGTCTTTAACTCCCTCTCAGTTCATCCACACCACCACCACTGCAGGTGACTTGTCACGCAGCAGCAAAACCCATGTGGCAATAGCAATTGGAAGGGACAGAACTAAGATGCTATCTCCCCGTTCCATGCACGGGAACTTGTAGGCATCATCCTCCCCATCTTACAGCCCCTCCTACGGCTTCTTAAGGCTTTACCCCTCCTTGCAGGGATTGAATGCCAGGACAGCAGAGTCTGGTTCCCATGGTGGTTCAGGATGGAGCTTTGTCTTTATTTTTCCTTTCGTGTTAGCAATGAAAGCCTTTAGAAACCTTCAATAGTCTGGGGACACTTCAAGGACTAGGAAATGGAGGAAATCATTGAGACCGTGGATTTATGTAGTACTCAGCCAAAGGAGGAGAAACACTGGCCAGAAGCAATAGGTGGTTCAACAGAAAATGAAGCATAAAGGTCCATTATGGAGACGTAGGAGAGGAAAGAAACAGCTCTGGACAAAAATTGGGCTAGTTACACAGCACATTTTACAGATGGCCTGGACTCCTTGCTCCAAATCCACCCAAAGGAGATTCTGACGTGATCCCGGCAACCTGTGCAGAGTCCTGGTTCTGAGCATGTGTAGAACCAACTAGAGCGGTCAGGTTGTTTCTCCTCCTTCACTGCTTAGGTGGTAAGGGGATCGTGTCTACACCAGCTGCAGGAGGAGAGAGAGGATCCAGGCATCTCTAAAAATGCTTTATAGATTACAAAAATCTGGGGTATTTAAAAGGTTCTTTCTCTGTATTGACTCTCAAACGAGAAAAGACAGAGAAAAGAGAGATAAAGAGAAATGAAGGATGAAGGGAGGGAGGGAGGGAGGGAGGGAGGGAGGAAGGGAGCTTAAGCCTGTTCTGATATTTGATAAATCTGTCGAAATTTAATATTATTAGTCAACTTATTATAAAATATATTGAATAACTCTTATAATTAATTTTTTATTTTCAAATGAGGCTAATACAAGGATTTTTTTTAAGTCTGTCTTACTTTTTAGTTCTGAATTACAGATAAATTTTAAAGTTAGCATTTCTCCATTCTTTTAGGACTTAGGTAAGGACCATCACACAAAATGGTGAGGAGCATATTCTATGATCTGTCAGCTCAAGACACTTAGCTGTATGCTGGTTGATTGCTGAGAAATACAAGCTTTCTGGTATGGGATTAACAGCACTGAGCAGAGCACTTCCCAGGATCTGGCACCCCTAATGTGAGCTACCATACCATAAACTCTCCAAAGAAAGCTGGGTCAGATGGGCAGTGCTTGCCCTTCCAGGAGTCGACAATAAGAATATTCAGAAGGTATATAAGAAAGCTCTGACTGGAGTCTGAGAATAGTCTTGACCGTGTCCTTCCTGCTTTCCCACGTGTTTATATTCTAGTTGCATCTGGGGTGCCAATACTCAGATGTAGCTTCTTTGTGAAGAGATGAATAGCAGAAGGTCCTGTGGCCTATGGCTGCTGTGGAGAGAACTCCACAGCACGTCCTAGTTTCTCCACCTTTGACATAGAAAGCCAACTCCACTAAAGGGGGCTGAACTTCCTTCATTTAAAGGAAATGTCAAACATACATTTTTTTTCTATAAATCCCTAGTACATAACTTTTTAAAATAAACATTAAAATCCTTCTGACTCCTCATCAGCACTTGAGTTCTTAGAACAGTCTGAAGCACATCTGTTTAATTCTTCTAAGAAAAAGCAAAAGAATTTTATGAGGCAATTCAAGAGGACTTTGCATAAAGTATGAATAAACTGTATTATAAGAAGGAGTCCTGGATTTAGTCATTAAAAAGTTAAACTTACATACATCACATAGAAAATAAAACTACATGATATGACTGACTTGCTAATTAACCAATATTCCTATGTTTACAGAAAAAAAAGTATTTCAAAGTGAAAAAATTCAAATTATTATTTCTATTTCAATAACATTTTCACACATTTTAAGCACTTTGAACAGAAAATGCAGTGCAGATAAAGGGATTTTACAGTTCTTCAGAGCTTCTCATTGTTCATGTCTTTAGTGTGCAAAATTCAAGATATTTTCATGTATTTTAGTTTCTGCTTATTTTAAAAAATTGTACAAATCAGGCATGGTGGCTCATGCAGTTAATCCCAGCACGGGGGATGCAGAGGCAGGTAGATCTCTCTGAGTTCAAGGCCAGCCTCTTCTATACAGAAGGTTCTCTGACTTCTTCTCCAGGCCAGCTAGAACTACATAGGGAGACCCTGTCTCAAAAAACAAAATTAATACTACTACTACTACTAATAATAACAATAATTTGTAGAAACCACTAAAAAGCCTGAAAATGTAATTTCTTCTTGGTTAAATAAATTAGAACAGATGAAAATTTCCAAGAAAACTCTCAGGTAAATTAAAATACTGCTAAAATAAGTAACAAAAATTTGATAATTTTTTCACTGTAGTTATTTACACAGGAAGATAATTGTTGTCAAGAATTCTTCTACTCTCCAAAGACTGGAATTGTGGGAGTAATATGAAATTACTGTTTTCTGACCAAAATTGATTCAATGACAGGCAGTCTTACAGAGACAAAGCTAATATTTGTCAGGAAGGAGTTTTCCAGAATGGGCACTCCTCCAACTTCCTAAAACCAATGTGGGGAAACCAAGTTAAACAACTTTATTGTATTTCTGAAGCTCAACTTACAGAAAGCAGAAAGCAATCAGAAAGAATGTATTATTTTATAAAATAATTGAATTTTATGAAGCTTTCAAGTAATTTGTTCAAAGTGTTCTACAGAAAACAATATAAATAATGTACTAGCCCTTGGATGAGCAACATTTGTTACCATTTTCACAAGTAATCATCACATTATGGAGCAGGCTGAGTGTAGTTGAGTGAGTTGCCCAAGGTACTCACCCAGGAAACTGAAGATTGTATGTCAGTTTAAAAATTACCTTTCAGAGCTCCTTTCATGGAATGCTGTAGATTTCAAAAACTATTTGAAAAAAAAAAATAAACGTGGAATATTTGGACAGGAGGAAGAAATGTTTGCTCCTAAGTCCGAGTTATGTTCTAGAACTAAGACCAAAATATCTCTAGCATTTTATTTACTTTTTTTCTGAGATAATGTTTCACTATGCAACCCTAGCTGAGCTGAAACTCACTGTGTAGGCAAGGCTGAACTCCAATGCACAATTTGTCTGTTTCTGCCTCTGCTTGTGAATGGGTGGGATTAAAGACATTCTACATCACTAAGGCAAACAGAATGACTGAGCAAGAAGACTCCAAGAAGGCTGAATTGGCTCACTTGATCCACTTGAAAGTGTGAAGGAAAATTTTAGGTAAAATGTTTCCTTTTTAAAAAATTAAAAAAATATATGTGTATAATGATTTGCATATGTGTATGTAAATGCACCCACGTCATGCAATGCCTATGGAGGCTAAAGACAGAGTCAGATCCCTGAAACTGGTGTTACAGATGGTTGAGTCACTGTGTGGGTACTGGGAACCACACCTGGGTCCTTTGCAAGAGCAGCCAGTGCTATCAACCACTGCGCCATCTCTCTAGTTCCAGTAAAACATTTCTTCTTTTCTTTTCTTTTCTTTTCTCCTTTTCTCTTTTCTTTTTCTTTTCTTTCTCTTTTTTCTTTCTCTTTTTCTGTATTTGTTTTGCATGTGTATGAGTAGATTGTCTGCATATATGTAAGTGTACCTATGTTGTGCAATGTCCATGGAGACAAAAAGAGGGTGTTTGATTCCCTGGAACTGGAGTTACTGATGGATGTTAGCTGCCACGTGGTTGCTGGAAATTGAACCTGGGTTATCTGGAAGACCAGCCAGTACTCTTGAACACTGAGCCATCACTCCAGCTGCCCCTCCTTTTAATTTTTATTTATTTATTTAGTTTTATCTTATGCATATGAGTGTACTGTCTTGATGTAAGGGCACCCATGTCATACATAGCCCATGAAGGCCAGAAGAGAGTGCTGAATTCCCTGGAATTGGAATTAGAAATGGTTAATCGCTGCCATTTGGGTCCTGAGAATTGACCCCGGGTCCTCTGCAAGACAAGCCAGTGCTCTTCACCAAGAACCATCTCTCCAGCCATAAACATTTCTTAATAATTGAATATTTTTATTGTTTCTATAAAGTTGAAAAAATTCTTTACTGAAAAATTAGTCTCAACATTTTCCCTAATGTTACTTACTTTCCCAGAGGTCCAGAGAGCACATCTAAGAAATATTTACCCTACTTTAACATCAAAAATAATGAACAGGTTTATAGCCATGGTTATCCACGGGCTCTGTAACTGACTGAAACAAAGAGGAGGTTATTTTATCAATTTCTTGCTATCTACAATTTAAAGGAAGTTGTCCATTCTATTCACCACTCATAAGATTTTGCTTCCTTTGTAAGTCATCTGAGATTAAAGGACAGCTTTGTTCAACACCAAATAATCTGGCAGATGAACTGATATAATACGAATTTGCTCTATGAAGCACACTTACCCTTTCATTTTAGCTATAAAATATAACCCTGATAAAATGTTATTTATTCTCTTTCATACATTTTGGACAGTAAATCTCTCAAGAAGTTCATAGTGGGCTGAAGACTCCAGATCCTTTATTATCTGAATCAATAACAAGTAGTAAGAAACTAAGTACAAGATCAAATACCAATTTTTAAATAAAGTGTTTTATACTACAGACTACGAGGAAAATAGCTTTTCCTAAGACCACCACTTTGACATCTATAAAGAGGTCATATATGCAGCTGCGTGGTCTAATGCCTAGTATCTAACTGATATGAATGCCAGCACATGAAGCCATAGCTTGAACCATCCAGCCTTTGTTTGGTGATTTGCTGGCTGGAGTTCCTCATTTAATGCTTTCTAAAATGGTCAGGCTGTTTGTAAGCAAACACACAAATATAAAGGAAAAAAAATTGGGATTATGAGTCATCATGAAGCATTAATTCCATCATTTGGAATAGTTGTATTCTTTAAGTGACATGAGAGAAAGGTGAAATACCTTATTATTTCTTACATTGTCTAATTTGTCTATGGTTGTCAGAAAAAAATCCATACTTCCTAAATAATTGTGATGTCGAAATTTTAATTTTCACAATAATATCATTAAGTTATAACTCATGCTTATTTAAAACATTTGATAAGGATATGATGTCATAACTATTTCAGTTATTAAAAAAAACTCTTTCAAAATTCTCTCCACTAAAAGTGTTTTTAAAACCCAAGCTCAAAAACCTCCAAACCAGAGCAACCAAAAAACCCCTCACAAAATCAGCATAGTCACATCTGATACCTCCCTGGCAGCCCAGACCAAATATACAGATCCAATTATGCTTCATGAAATACATTAATTTTTTTCTTCAATATGAAAATATAATTCTAATATTAAAGCTTACAAGAGTAGATCAAGAAAAGTGTAATAAATAAATTCATAGCACTACCAATAATACATCAACTTCTTTTTTTTTTTTTTTTTTTTTTGTTTATTTTTGGGGTTTTACAAGACAGGGTCCCCCTGCAGCCCAGCTGGCCTGGAACTCACTCTGTAGATCAGGCTGGCCTTGAACTCACAGAGATCCACCTGCCTCTGACTCCCAAGTGCTAGGACTAAAGGCATGAGCCACCATGCCTGGCTAATATATGAGTTTACTTCTTAAACTCACTGAAAAACTTATTAGTTACTCTATTGATAATGTCCAATAAATACATTATAAATTTCTGCCCATCACTAATTCAATTTTACATTTTGCATATAAAGAAATAGAGACTAATTCAAATATCATACCACTGAGCTAGCCTCAGCTCTTGGTTCTTTGAGACAGGGTATTGCTATGTAGCTCAAGCTGGAAATAAGCTCCTGATCTCCTGGTTTACCCTGTCAAGTGCTGAGATTATAGGCAGACAAATGCCACCATAATTGGCAGGAGTGGCATTTTCAAACTACATGGTTCAATTTAGAAGCCAGAAAAGATTTGTAGACAATTACTTTTCAATTAAGATCAGGAAACAGTAATAATTCAACTCCTAAGTAGCAAAAGCCACATTCCACATAGTCATCAACTACCAGCTGTGGCTATTGGTCACCAGAACGAGCCAGATAATGAATATTTGTATCATCACAGAAAACTCTATTGGGTAGCACTGGTAAGAATTTTAAGGGAGTGTAAACCTCCTTGTCAATATCTATTAAGTTGTATATGTTTTATTATTTCTCTTCATTAAGAGAAACTGCTTAAATTAATAATACTATTCTAAAAGAAAACATCAATTTACATTAGATGTGATTATTGCGTTTGTGCAACACAGAACTGTGTAATGCTTCTGCATTACTTTCAAAATAATATCAATAATTAGGAAATCATTGTATAGAATTTCATTGTATTTATTTTCTATGCCTTTGACTAATTCAAACTTTTGACAGTTACTATCTTTTTCATTACAAGCCTTTTCTTTAAACCTCATAGCACCACATGCTGAATATACATTGTTTATTAAGTAAATTCAATGTGGGGTCAGACTTGGTAAAATTCACCCTCCATTCCACTGTAATATAATTCAAAGACCTCCCTTCTGATCAGACAGACCTCTTGTCAGTATTCCACCATGGCAAAGTCAACCAAGTAGACAAAAGAACCAAATTTTTATAGGACAGAGACACATATAAAATAATAAAGGCAGCTGCATGAACCTTGAGTTCACTCCCTAAAAGGCTTGCCAAGGGGCTATTCTGTGCAAACAAAGGCACTTTATTAAAACTGTGAGTAAGAACAGAAATATAACCTTGGAATTGAAAAGAATTGAGGGATTGTAAAAGAGAAAGAGCAGCAAAAGTGTTCAAGAGATGAAATAACTGACTAAAAATTGTCACATGTAGAATGAAAAAAAAATGGGGCTACAGAAATAGCTCAAGGGGCATGCAAGTATGAGGGATGGAGTTCACATAACCAGCACTCACACAAAAGCCAGGCATGGTGGCATCTATCTATTATTCGAATGCTGGGGAATAAGGTCACATGGATCCCAGGGCCTGTTGGTCAGCCAGCCTGGCAAACAGGAGAGCCCCAGGTTCAGTGAGAGAGCCTGTCTCAAAAGAATATAGGGGATCCAAGGCCCCACAAAAGGTAAGGGCTCCTTGCCTCTAGGTTGGGATACCTACAGGAGGAGAGGCAATAAGACCCTGCTGCCGAAGACCTGACGTTAACATGGGAGGGATGTATTGAGACCACACATGCAAGTGTACAGATGGCCTCTGGAATGCCAGAGTGTGTTACCAAAGGCCACTAAACCAATAAAGCAAATATGGGTCTCCCTGAGTCAAGCAAGACTCCACCGTCAGCACCAGCTACACCTCACCTGCCTGGAAATACTGTGCAGCAGAGGCAGCCATGTGCCTGTATATCCCAAATCTAATTGGCTATTGGCTCTCCCCTTGGAGAAATAACCCATGGCTGATGCCACAAGCTTACATCCTCTACAGGTTAGGAGATGTTATAAGCCACAGTAAGACCCTGTCATATTTAACAGGGGGGAAAATTGTAATTCATGGATTAACATATCCAAACATGTGTCGATGCTAAAGTAACCTACCATAACTATTAGTGCTGCTTAAATACCTATATATCTAATTGCTTGTTCTTCATTAGTAGGATTGAAAGGTTATTCCTGGACAAACTGTCAGCCCATGAAAGGAAACAGCCAGAATTGACCAGAGTCCAAGTCAACAGCTCCAGAGAGAGTGGACTGTTTTACCTCTCATCCACCTGTGCCCCTTTTCTAAGCCTAGGGAACAACCTGCGGAAGAGGGGGCATGGTAGAATGTAAGGGCTGCGATTGGGGTGAATGGTGAAACTACAGCAATGTAGTCTGGACACTCATTTGATCAACTTGATTGAACAAACAACCTGTCACCCCCCACTGGATGGTGGGGCTGTAGGTGTTTGGGCACAACAGCCTGCAGATAGGTTTTGCATGAAGGATGCTTGTACTCATGGATTATCACTTATAGCTAAAAATGAAAAAAAAAAACTGAGAGAAAGATGCAGGACAGTTATGGCAGAATGCATGATCTGGGATGAGGTGGGGGTGGGGGGGGGGGGAAGGGAAATAAGCCTGAACTGAATTGGAAAAAAAGTAAGAAAAGCAAAAAAGCATCAATAAAAACTAATTAAAAAAAAAAAAAAGAATATAGTCTGTACCACAGCCTAGGTATGTAGCTACCTGTATCATCTAGGTTTGTTAAATAAAGTCTATTATGTTTGCACAATGGTGAAAAAAAAAAAACAGTTAAGTGAAAAGCAGCAGAACGCAATTGACATCAACCTTTGGCCTCCACTGGTGCAAGAATGAACATGCCCTTGCCTACACACATCCACCACACACCAACATAAACACCACACACATGCACACAAAAGTGAAAGAAAAAGAATGAATGAAAATACATAACGAAAAGTTTAATTAGACACGCCAAGTTTATATTCAGGAACTAAAGAATTACTGAAATTAAATGCTGTCCGCTGGTTAGCAAAAGTGCCATTTTTCAAATCTCCACCATTACACAGTAATGGAGGAGGCAATGCAAAAATGGAAATAAAAATACATTTATGGCCACAACCACCTACAAAATAACATTTAATTTAGATAGCCCAAGCACAGGGGCTGTTGCCAGATATATAAACTAAGTACTGAGATGACCAATTATCCCACTGCATACTGAGTTCCTCAACTGAAGTTCAACCCCACAGCCTTAGAATGGTTTGAAAGAGATTACACAACACAATAGGATATTTGTCTTGGTTATATTAGTCCACAGACAATGGTAAACAAAGTCAATGTCCTTCCTCTACACATTTTTAGTTCTTGTACATCCAGGGAAGCTCGCCTGAACATAAAACATTAAATATGGCACATATCTTAACAGATTTCTAATATTCTTTACTAGAAATAACATTGTAATAAGTACTAAGGAATAGCTATATGGATTAGCTAACAGCTGCTGGTATAGGGTATGTGGAAGTACATAAACACTTAGGCAATACTATCATATCTGAAGAAAATTTTGTTCAAAACACACAACACTGAAAGGAATAATCTATGAGGAAAACAGTGAGAAGACTGTGGATAGTCACTATTTCCTGAAACACTAAATAAGCAGCTTCATCTTCAAACCATGCTTCTCTTAAAACAGTGAGGTAGGGGCTGGAGAGATGGCCTAACAGTTAAGAGCGCCGACCGCTCTTACAGAGGACCCGGGTTCGATCCCCAGCACCCACATGGCGGCTGAGAACCGTCTGAAGCTCCAATTCCAGAACTCCAGTTCCAGGGGAATCCGAGACCCTCTTCTGACCTCCGCGGCGTTGCACGACACGGGTGCACAGACTTGCATGCAGACAGTACATTCATACACATACAGAAATAAATAAAATTAATAATAAAAAAAAACAGTGAGGTAACTGGGACTAAGTTTGAATGAAAGGATAATTTTAATTGTTTACAATGAGTCTACTAATAAAAAAAAAGATCAAAGTGAAATTTGTAAATAATGTGAAAATATTGGTACAGTGAGGGGAAAAATATTACAATAAATGGTCAGAGATAAAATACTATACCAATATCTATGTAACTAGAAATTTTTGCAGAGCTTTGACCTTCCCTCCCCCCAAATATACAGTTCCTCATGGTTTCCTGTCATCACCTGAACTTGGGAAAGGAATTTGAAAGAGGAGACTACAGTTAAAAGACATCTAGAGCACTCTGCCATATGGGTTTAAAGAGTGTGGGTGGCTTTTTAAAATTAACGTTAACAATATTCCATTTACTATATGTTTAAATCATTCCATATACTCTTTGTGGCTCACCATAATTTTTTAAAGTTTAATAAATGGCATATTGTAAGGCATTGTATATATAGGTAACATCCATTAGATGTTATGTTGCTTTTCAAATTTGTTTATTTTTGTTTAGAATATGTGCTGTGAATGTTTCACCATGCTCGCAATGCCCACGGAGGTCCAAAAGGGCATCAGGTCTCTTGAACCTAGAGTTAGGGATGGTTGTTAGGCCCCAAGTGGATGCTGGGAACCAAACCCAGGTCCTCTCCAAGAGCAGCCAGTGCTCTTAATTGCTGAACCATCACTCTGGCCCCCATGATATTATTAAAATTAATGTTTCCATATACAAAAGCAAGGCTCCTTATTATAGTCCCTCAGCTGTCTCTTCTCAGTGTTTGGAATAGTACCAACACACACACACACACACACACAAAGTTGCATGAGAAATATATGTTTTAATGTCTTATTTTATTCTTACATCAGAAGTAAAGCACTTTAAAAACTAGAAACATTATTTGTGGTTAAAAAAAGAGATATTAGAATTTGTTGCATTTAAATTATCGGGTATTTCAAGAGTCATCAGAGCAGCATTTCCATCTGCTTTTCTCCATGGGTCGCTATTCCTTAAGTAGTACTGGTGATGATGGTGGTGATGCAGAAAATAATTATCACTTAAATTTCAAAATGCTTACCCTGGTGTAATCTCATTTAATTAATAAACAGATATAGTAATTATTGCCTAAGGAGTAAGAAAAGATTAAGATACAAGGGGTACAGATATTGTGTTTTATTCATCACCTTATATATATTTTAGCACAATGCCTACTAGGTGATAACAATAAATATGAAATAAATGAAGGATGATTTATTAAACTGCAAAATCAGATCTTTAAATCTCAAATCTCATATTCTCTCCTCCACTGAGATTTAGAAAAATTCTAATTAGTTGGATATGCCCTAAAAGCTTCCCACTATATTTACAAGAAGTATGCTATTCAAATTTTTTAAAATTATGTAGAGATAACTTAGTGAAAATAATAGTTTATCATGAATCTTCTTTGGAAAAATCACCTGTGAAATATAAGCATAATTTTTGCATTGTAATTAAATTATTTAATGATATATTTAGTAACAGATCAATAAAATATTTTAATCAAATTAAATTATTATTATGAAGGTTTGAGTCCATTTTCTAGATAATTTGAATGTACTTTTTGATTAACTGTAATGATATGCAGGCGAGATAGAACCCAAACCACAGACTTTTACTTTTTTTTTTTACTTTTATAATTTTCAAAATTCAGAAAGCTTCTTAAAATGGCATTCTTTGCATTTTGAGCTAAATTGTTATAAATTGTTAAATCTATGTTCATTCACACCCTACCTGAAGTGTAAATATTAAATGCAAACATTGCATCAAGTTAAAGTAATTCAGCACACGTTGAATATGCATAGGAACTTGTTTTGACCATATTTAAATACTACATCCTGTGATGCCAATCTGGTGAACATCACAAATGCTTTCTGCTTCCACTGTGTATGGAGGCTTATTATAGTTACTCTCATTCTGGGGTAATTTCCGGCATGCAGAACCAAGTGGATCATCTGTGTACAGAATCACAATCGTGAATTCATTGTTCAGTGAATTCCTTTGAACATGTCACTGAACTGATTGTTACAATCCATACTAGTGAAATGAGATTGATCCCATCATTTGTAGTTTTATTTTTATTCATGGCTCCTAAAACCCTGCATGATTATTTTTCTAATAACCAATCAACTTAAGGTACAAGTTCCTTAGAAATTCAGAGTTTTAGACTTCTAAAACTGAAATGAATATTTAACAGGTAACAAAAATCAAAGGCCCAGCTGTATAACACAGCATAACTTTGGTTACCTGCCCTTGAGGTTTCAGCTTTGACTACTACTCCATGGAGAATAAAATCAGTAACCACCAAATCATAAAGAAAAGAGGCTTCAGAAAAGAAAACAGTTTCCTTTTTGGTTTCTCCACAAATTAGGATTAGTTATGCAAACATGGCTAAAATGTTGGCTTTCTATTCACATTAATCTTAGATTAAAAACTGGAATTCGAACTTTCTTGGTAACAGATTCCAAAATGAAAGGTGCGGAAAGGTAAAAGAACAAATAACACAGAAAAAATGAATTAATCAATACTCATTCACCCACCAACAAAAGCACATTAGAAACCACACACTCAGGTATTTGCATTTTAACAAAATAAATGTTAGTTTGGCCTACCTCAAATGGAGAAGGAATTCATATATAACTTCATTTGACAGATGAAAAATTTTAGAGCAGAGTGGTTAGGATACTAGTAATTTAAGTGTCACTAACAGCCAGAAATTCTCCTAAATATACTGATAGGCACTTTCTAGACCAGTGTGGCCCACAGAAGCCTCTGTAACAAAAGGAATGACTTATCAAATGGAGGATTAATTTATTGCCCTGACAATGCTAACTTGCTGTTTTGCATCTAGACCCATCTAGGAAATGGGTCTTCTTCACTCAGGCCTGAGTGAGAAGATCTGAACAAGCAACTGTCATCGCAATCGGAATTCCTGCTTGTTAAGACTGCTGTACCCCTCAGATCAGTCTTATGTGCAAAAGCAGAGACCAATGCACTGTGGAGTAAATGCTGAGAAAATAAAATATTTGGCAAGGCGTCTGGGAGTGTGTTAGAACAGAGGAGGGAAAATTCCATCCGTGCATTTTTCTATTTCTTCTAAACAACTCTTTGGCACAATTATTTAAACAAATTTTATTTGTTGGAAGGTCAAGGCACTTAATTTTCAACATGTGGTGGGAATGTGTTCCAGAGGACAAATGAAGAACCACTTTGTGTCTTTGACAAAATCAAGACTGGATTCAGGATTCTAAATGCACAATGTTTACTTGCTTTGTTTAGAGAGAATTCAAAAGGAACTTGTAGGTCTTATTTTACAAGTGAGTTTTCCCTTGACTAAAATAGTAAACAGGATAATCTTGTGCTATAAAACCCTCAATGTGTATTTGTTTTGTCAACTAGTATACGATATTAAAGACATGTCTTTGAGAAACAATCCAGCTGTAGATGAACTGATGCATTTTAGGTACTGTTAGAAATAAATTAGAATGGATTTAAAGCTATGTCTTGTGATTCAAAGTTCTAGCCACACTCCATCACAAATTGGACCTTCAAGTGCCAATGGGAAGGTCCTTCTACATGCGAGCCACAGATTGTCTCTCCTTGGAGACATTGAAACCTACCTTAAAACATGATTACAGATTAGTAAGAATCTTATAAACTGCATACAACATATATCTAAATACTCCTCTAATCCTGTTAACCAGTTTTCTATAATCAAATGGGGGAAGTACTTAAATGAAAGTGCATTTTAATCTTAACACATTTAAGAATTTTCTTGCCCTATACAGTACTTCTATCTAGCAAAAGGAAATAATACACTGAGTAAATTGAGAATCTGAATGCCAACTGATTTCCAAAATGGTGCAGTATAATTAGGAAATTCATGAGTCAAATTCCTGTTTATGCCTGTACTATAAAGGCTAATCATTTGTTTGTTTTCTATAAGAAGGACTTGATTAAAGCCTCTAGCAGCAATAATTAAATAACCTTGCACTTGAAGGACACAGGCTCAGCTACTACTGCAGTGTGCTAAGCCCATAATTAAGGCACAGGGATGTGTGTAAATTAACAAATGAGTGCCATTTACACCAAGCACAAACTGTGGCTTCCTTTTTAGGGAATTACTGCTATTCTGTTGCCCTTTATGTATTAAAACACACAGTGCAATGTAAACATTTTAACATCTACGTACATCCAGGCTATGGTCTAGATGAGGCATTCATAAACTTCTCTAGAAAGGACCAGATAATATTATTTTAAGGTTTTCAGGTCATTTAGTCTCTACTGCAACTATTCAACTGTGTTAAGGTAGTGTGAAATAAAAATATAGTTATGATCATGTTCCAATAATAATTTAAGGATAGGCAAATGAAGTTACTCACATTTCACCTGCAAGAAAATTTGTCTGACTTTAGCTTGGTGACCTCTAACCTATATCCTAATTCTTAGGTATTCAAGGTGTTATCTTAGAACACACAACACTAATACAGGAGCTAAGGTGAATATAATATAAACATAACATGAATACTACTAGATTTTAGTATTAGTCTGCTTCCTCACACATTAATGAGGAAAACAATGTCAAGTTGAGCTATATAAATGAGTTGGGATAAGATCCAGTGATGTAACATCTGAAGCCATTTTGGAAAACAAAGCATATATACCCTTGTGACCCATCCTTATAGCAATGCTATTATTTCTTAGTACTACTTTTGACTGTATGTTACAAATTTTCTGAAATTCACATCCACTCTGAGACAAACTCAGAGGACACATATATATCACTCACATCGGATTTAATTAGGTAGGCTGGAGAGAGATGGATCAGCGGTTAAGAGCGTTGACTGCTCTTGCAGAGGACCTGGGTTCAAATTCCCAGCACCCACATGGCAGCTAAGAAACGTCTTTAACTCCAGTTCCAGGGGAATCCGATGCCCTCTTCTGACCTCCATGGCATTGCACAACATGAGTGCACCATCCTACACGCAGAGAGTACACTCATACACATAACAAAGTGAAATCCTAAGTAGACTTGGGAATGCAAGACTGTCACCTAAGACACAGTTCTTAAGTAGGTTCTGAGGTCCATTAGTCATGAGTTGTGTGTAGGGAAGTCCTTGACCACAGGTTTAGGACACCAGCAGCATCAGCTGACACTATGAACAAAGACATGGAAGAGACATTGTCAAGAAGTTCTTGACAAATGAGTTTGGAGCACGTACATACCTCTTCCATTGACTCATAGAGGGTCCCCATAAATTGAAAATGCCAAGATGACACAAAGAAACCGAATATGCTTATGCAACCCAGAGATTATCAAATTTGTTTCTATAGAGATATTTTATTTTGTGATCAAGAACTAGTAACAAAGTTGTCCAGAACCCACACTGGGACTTTTACTATTACACTCCCTGACCTTTGATGTGAGGAAACATCTGTTTCAAAATCATATGTAACAATATGAGAGCAAAGACAATTATTAACTTCCATTCTATTCTATTTATGAATGATTATGGTAGATTATTTTTTACTTATATATCAGAGTATGGAATCTAATCAGATTTCCTAAAGGGCTTAATCAGAATGAGACTTACACTTGCCTCAGTCAATATGCTTTAAAGAGATGTAAAATACATTCCAAATATTTATACATTCCATATAAATATTTCTGAATTGAATGTTAAAAATGACACAAAGTATATCCACTGAGGAGACTGTCAAGACACGGAGACTTAAACAGCTGTGCCAAAGGTGCTAAAATACATTAAGATCCAAATAATTTTAACTTTTCTGAATATTGCTTAAACCATCAGCAAGAAAGAGGATGGAGAAAGCACTGAGTAGGTCTTCACTTCCATGCACATAGCTATGTTTTCTTGATGAACACAGCTCAAGGCAGCCCTGGTCTTCTGACCGAACTTACTGGGCAGCAAATCCCTGAGATGATTATTTTAATTCCCTCTATGTTTCCTTCATTTGAAACTAGAAATTTTCTCTAACACAAAGACAAATGTTTCTGTCTAACCCTGAGTTGGGATATCAGCAGCTGAATTCTAGGACTAAACATATATATTAACAAAAATTAAGTTATATCTAGGGGAAAGAGAGGACACAACCCCTTTCTAGAATCTAGTCATCAGGAACAGTCCCTGGCATGTATCAGGCATCCAGTAAATATTTGGTGAGTGAATAAATGAAAAAACGAGTCAAAGGCATTTACCAACTATATCTTGCAATAAGTCGATTACTTCAAAATAACTTTTATGAGCTAATATTAAAACATAATCTTAAATATCCAAGCTTTCAAATATACTGAAATAAAGAAAATAAATATTTTGTTTCAATTACTGATCCACCCTCAAGACCTTTGTTTATATATGGAGATGGAAATCTAAACTAGACAGAATATTGTATATAATCATGACTCACAGATACTAGGGAGAATGAAAGAGTTGTTGTAGTTCTTAGGTTACACTGTAGAATCCATTTTATTACTCCAAAGTCTTAAAAATAAATCACTACAAATCAAACATCATAAGGAGAAAGTACATATCCAAACAGAGACACCAATATGAATCTATGGAGGTCTCCCTAGGCCTAATGACACATGCATGCATAAAATCTACTTAACAGCATATTTTGAACATATTATTTCAGATTAGTAAAAAGAGAACAATCTACAATTTATTTCATTTATCAAGACAGTTAGCATGGCTCCTAACATATTCCTTTATAATTCATGAAACATTCACTTCTCAAAATAAAAGATGATTAGAAGTCTTTTTCATATTATTTACGGGTGATTTCACAGCATATTAATATTTTAAAACCCACATCCCAGGATGCTCTGATTACAACAGGCTACAGAAGCGGCATCCTATACCTGTGACAATACTTGTCACTAACAAAATTTTCACTGATCTGCAGAGGTGGTTTGTTATTCGGTTCTTATTTTTTTTTTGAGACAGGGTCTCCCTGTAGCTCCAGCTGTCCTAGAACTCACTCTGTAGACCAGGCTGGCCTTGAACTCACAAAGATCCGACTGCCTCTATCTCCCAAGTGCTAGGATTAAAAGCATGCGCCACCATGCCCGGCTGTTATTCAGTTCTTTACTAATGCATATATTCAATTTTTATCACTGATAAATCACTGTTTCATTATCATATGGTGCTTCTCTTAAGGAATAATTAATAATCTCTTTAAATGGCAATTTAAGGAAATTTTAAATTTGACAAAACTAAATCAGACATGATGTCTATGTATCTATATCCAGTGAGCATTGATAATTTGTGAATGCAAGATGATAAATTAAACAACAAAGAAATCCACTCTGACACAATTAAAATTTTAACTATTTAAAAATACAAAAATTGTTTCTAATTGCTGGAATAAAACTAAGTAGATATGCAATACTAATGTACAAATGTTTAAAATATACTATTGGGGTATAAAATGAGAATAATATCACAATTATTAATATTAATGTTATTTTCCATATATATTTGCTCTTTTGAGGGTCACTAATGGCCCTGGATTTACTGTAATATATGCTTTAGAACTCAGTTGTATCAAGAAAGATTCTGAGCACTGAGAGAGCCCCTGACACTACCCTATGTCTTTCAGATTACAGTTCAATTATAGCAATGAGAAATCATAACTCTTTTGGAGCCTCAGAGCAGCTACACATTAGACAGCTCTCCTTCAGGCATTTGCTAATTGAGTCCAGTTCCTTTCTCTCTGTCCTGCATAGTCCAGAAACTAAACTATACTGCGGTTAATTTGCCACCCTCTTTAATAAGAATGAGCAGATGATTTGCAAGTAAGGATAATGAAAAGATAACACCCCCCCCCCCGAGAGTTCTCCAAAGTCTTAGAGACTCTTCATGAGGCATTCCACAAAGTCAGTATGGCATGCCCACCAATTTTAGTTCTGCTTTTGGGAACACCAATAACATTCGAATACAGAAACAAAAAATCCCTAGACATGCTCTGCACATCTAAAGGAATATCGGCAGCCAATTAGTCCAGAACTGATATTAATTACCAGATTTTCATTGGACTTATGCTAGCAGGAACTGAATGAGAGGAACCTGAGAAGATCAATTATCGTTGTCTCATTTGGTGTATTTAAATTCTAAATAAATGAATTTTAATTGACAATTCTGTTCCAACAACACTTGTTCTCAAAAACTGGAAAAAAAAAACCACTGCACTAAAACATAATGCTGAATTGAAGGATTTAATTTAACAAACAGAATCAAAGTGTGTTTGGTTTCAAATGTATCTAATTTAGTCACTTACCTTTCATATCAATTCTGATGCTTCCAAGATGCAGAAAATGACATCAAGTAATACACTGGACTGAACAGTTTACACATACTCATACTGAAACACACTCTTTAAAAAACATCATTGTTAGTACAGGTAGCAAAATCAAACCAAGGAATATGAACACTAGAGATGGCCACAGCTCTGACTTGGTAATCCCGCTGTGTCCCAGGGAAGAAAACACCCTTTTCACTCTCCCTTACTCATGGTGCAATCCAGACACCCAGCAACTTCTGCCAGGCTACATGCTAGGATTTCTTTCTTACTTGAGCCTCCATTTTACTAGGAGATTCTCACTGTTTGTGTAAGTAAAGAGTCTTCTGATTTCTTGGAAAATCTGAAAATGCAAAATCTTCCCTGGAGAGCTTTTGCTTCCACAGCCGGAACTTGGCATGCACTACCATTCCTAACTTGGCATTTCACAGTTCAGATGGTCCCTCAGATTAGTGGTTCCAGAACCCCGAATGGACTTTATTCATATCATTTATATATGTTTCACCTACTTCTCCTCAAAGTACACATATGTAGGAGGAGGCTTGGAACTTAAAAAAATAATTGAACTTATTTTATTATTTTTATTTTTTGTGTATGCATTTATTGCCTGCATGTTTGTAAGTGCACCCATGACAGGCAATGTCCACAGAGGATAGAAGAGGGGATCAGATCTCTTGGAACTGGAGTTATGGGACAGTTGTTAGCTTCCATGTGGGTGCTGGGATTAGAACTCAGGACTTCTGCAAGAATAGCCAGTGTTTTTAACCACTGAGCCATCTCTCTAGTCCCTACAACTGGCATTTGGTACCATCATCTAGGCATCATCTAAATTACAGTAGCATAAATGCAATCACAGAGATAATTAGTTAAAACTAAGATGTGCAAAAACATGCTATTATATGGTAACCAAAATAGCAATACTAGAATTACCTCCTCGCCTAATATTTGAGGCAACAGAAATACTCCATAATTCTTTGAAACATTTCTTTTTTAAAAAGTGTAAGAGAACACACTGTATTATGTAGTTTTATGTAGTATATGAATCTAGCATATGTATGTTTTATGTAGTATATGAATCTAGATATGTACCAAAGAATTAGCTTTAAAAATAATTCATATAGAAATTCTATGCAAGACGGAAATTGGAAACTTACGGACTTTAGACAACAACCCAAAGTTAAAATAAAAACTCGTAATCTTGTCAAATTATAACCTTGTTCTCCTTGGTCTCCTAGGTTATTTTTATGACAATTCAGGCTTTTATTGAAGAAATAGGCTCTCTTGGTGAATATGAGTTAAACACATGAGCTAAGTCTTAAAGTCAGATATTAACTATTAATTGCAGGTTTCCCTCTCCTCTCTCTGTGTGTGCAGTTTTATATATAAATGTGGACTGAAAATTATTTCTTGTAGAAACTATTCTGTACCTTTTATGACAATAAATAGTCTCCTTGACACATTGCATAAAATGGCAGTTGTACCCTGCTCCCAAAAGACTCAATTTTAAGCTAACAGGCATAGACTTTTTGGTAACCATAAACACTGCCATCAAGTATACTAGAGTTTTATGTTAGAATCTGTGCAAACAACATTTTATAAAAGGCATTTTGTAACCGGGAGTGCTGGAATGCGCCTGTAATCCCAGCATTTGGGAGGCAGAGGCAGGTGGATCTCTGTGAGTTCAAGGCCAGCCTGGTCTACATAGCAAGCTCCAGGCCAGCTGGGATTAAAAAGGGAGACTCTGTCTCAAAAAGACCAAAAAAAAAAGGAATTTTGTTTAGTATGTACAGCTACAATAATTATAATTTAATTATTGTTTCTATTTCAGAATTTAGGGAATAAATATCCCTAGAGTTCTGGTCTGTAGAAACTAGTCAAACTACACAATGACTTTACAGGCAACATAATGAACCATTTCCTGCCCAGATACTTGGTGGAGGCCTGAAATTTAACCAGAGCCCAAGTCTGAACCTAGTCAAAAAATATGATGTCCCTATATGTCAGTAGTAACAAATTGGTGGTTAATTAATTAGATTTTTTGAATTGTTCAATGATAGTGCCGGGTGTGGTGGCACACGCCTTTAATCCCAGCACTCGGGAGGCAGAGGCAGGTGAATCTCTGTGAGAAAGTTCAGGACATTTTCTAGAAGACATCCTCTGAGGAGTGAACTCTGGAAAGGGCTGGAACAAAGGAGACTCACAGAAGGCCAAACTATCAATGAGTTTGTTTATAGGGGGAAATCCCAAAATTGGGAAGAAGAGTTATAATTTTCTCTCAGCTCCTGGTTTACCTACAGCGAAGGTTCTGCCTTAGGGAGTACTACTGCCGAGGCACAAACTGTCAGTTTATGCTCAGTATTAATGCAGGGACTGCTCAAGGGTGAGAGCTGTGCTGAATCCAATGAGCAATAGTTATCCCCAACTGAAAAGCACAGTCCACTAGGCTCCTTGTGGTTTCAAAGATCTCGCTAAACATCCATCTAGAATAATCATTTCTTTGTAGTTGGAGAAGTAAGCACCAAGGCTTTTTGACATACTTTTATAGGTAACTGGCATATTTTATTCAGAATACAACTAGTATAGAAACCTGGAAAAGTTTAAAATATAATTGGTTTAGAAGTTTATCAGGAGTCTTGTCACTGTCTCAAAAGTACACATCATCAACCAAACACCTGTCACGACATGAGCCACTGTATTAGTATGCAAATGTATGTTCACAGTCATGAAGCTTCTATACTTAGGAAAGCACCTGACTACCTTACTTTGCCTTCTCTTAGAGGAATGTCGGCACATTGTGATACACAGAATTTTATAACAATTGCATTATATTTATTTCTAAAGCTAGCCTGCAAGGTCAATGCTAAATCATCTAATAGATTATCTTATCTATAAATTTCATTTTTAGGACAGTAAATCAAAGCCTTTGTAAATATACTTTTACCAGACATGGTGGTACACACCTTTATTCCCAATACTCAAGAGTCAGAGGCAGACAGATCTCCTTGAATTACATGACAATTTCATCTAGATAGTGAGACTAATAATAAATAAATAAATATTTTGATTCACCGAATGTGATATCTTTGTAGGAATAAACTTTCTCACACATAGAACTTGTCACCCTTTATAGAGAAACCACAATTTGCGGATTAGCATACCATCCAAGCATCTGTGTCTATGCTCACAGCTTAGCTTGCCATAATAATTAGTATTACTTAAATGCCTGTACATCCAATTGCTTGTGCTTTGTTAGTATGACTAAAAAGGTATCACTGGATAAGCTGTCAACCCATGAAGGGAAAGAACCTGAACAGACTAGAGTCCAAAATTACAACTCCAAAGAAAGTAGACTGTTTTCTTCTCACCCACTTGTGCCCCTTTCCTAAAGCCCAGGGAACAAATTGCGGAAGAGGAGGCGTGGTAGAATGTAAGGGCTGTGGAGAGATAGGGATGAATCATAAGACTACAGCAATATAGTCTGGACTCCTAACTGATCAACATGCCTGTGCATACAAGCTTCTCCAACTGGACTATGGGAACCTTGGGTTGTTCAAAATTTGGACATAGATACTTGCAAAATGCACCAATTACCTAATTGTATGGCAAACTGAGTAACATCAATGTTATCTGAAAACTACTGTGTTATTATATTGTAGAATCCCTTAAAAATAAACAAACAAAAAAAGTTAAAAAAAAAAACTATAAAATGTGATAAAATGAATAGTACTCATGATTTTTAGGATTCAACCAAATAATTTAGGAGGAAAGACTTAAACAATTACAAAGTCCAGAATCTGAGCTATTTCAGTGAAGGAAGCCAGACTGCAGGCTGCTTTGGCCTGCCACGCCCACCCTTTCAGTAAGGTTTACTAAGTACACAGAGTCAGAGCTGTGGGTAGGGAGTTACAGGGACAAGTCAGACATGATTTACGGCATCACGGAGTTCCCATTTAAGACTAGGGGATAGAAAATAAATTTAAAACACTAGAAAAACAATCTGTTTCTAAGGAGTGTTTGGAAACAGACTTCCAGTCATCTACTGTGAGGTAAGTGGTGAGCATCCAATTGGGCTCCAAATCTCTTCTTCAGTGAAGGGATCATTTTTCTAGCCTGAATTATATTTCTCCTTTCCTCACTGACACCAGAGCACTGTGAGTATCTAGTTTATTCTCCCATTTGACACAGTCTTCCACTCAAGTGATATTTATTGTAAATTGGAGATAGTTATTATAGAGGTAATCTCTTATAAAACTGGTAAAACTGCCTTCTTTAATTGACTAATAGACATAAGAACTGTGAAAAGGATTATTCTCTGTTCAGAACCAAATATAACACTAAAGTCCTTAAACTATGCACTTAAGCAAAATATATCAATACAGGAGCTCTCACATCAGTAATGGATTATTCTACCAGGGAGATGTTGGCCAGGGGATCTAAGGCCCCACAAAAGGTAAAGGCTCCTTGCCTCTAAACTGGGATACCTGCAAGAAGAGGGGCGATAAGGCCCTGCTGCTGAAGACCTGACGTTAACATGGGAAAGATGTATTGAGACCACACATGCAAGTGTACAGATGGCCTCTGGAACACCAGAGAGTGTTACCAAAGGCCACTAAACCAATAAAGCAAATACGGGTCTCCTTGAGTGAAGCAAGACTCCACCGTCAGCACCAGCTACACCTCACCTGCCTGGAAATACTGTGCAGCAGAGGCAGCCATATGCCTGTATATCCCAAGTCTAATTGGCTGTTGGCTCTCTCCTTGGAGGAGTAACCCATGGCTGATGCCACAAGCTTACATCCTCTACGGGTTAGGAGATCTCATAAGCCACAGTAAGACCCTGTCATACTTAACAGGAAAAAATGTAATTCATGGATCAACATATCATCTAAACATATGTGTCTATACCAAAGTAACCTACCATAACTATTAACGCTGTTTAAATACCTATACATCTAATTGCTTGTGCTTCATTAGTAGGATCGAAAGGTTATTCCTGGACAAACTGTCAGCCCATGAAAGGAAACAGCCAGAATTGACCAGAGTCCAAGACAACAGCTCCAGAGAGAGTGGACTGATTTGCTTCTCATCCACCTGTGCCCCTTTTCTAAGCCCAGGGAATAATCTGCGGAAGAGGGGGCGTGGTAGAATGTAAGGGCTGCGATTGGGGTGAATGGTGAAACTACAGCGGTGTAGTCTGGACCCTCATTTGATCGGCCTGATTGAGCATACAACCCCTCACCCCACGCTGGAGGGTGGGGCTGTGGGGGTTTCGGCACGGCAGCCTGCATATTGGTTTTGCATGAAGAATGCTTGTACTCATGGATTATCATTTATAGCTAAAAAATGAAAAAAAAAACTGAGAGAAATATGCAGGACAGTTATGGCAGAATGCATGATCTTGGTTGGGGTGGGGGTGGGGGGGGAGGGGAGAATATGCCTGAACTGAGTTGGAGGATGATGTGTGAAATGCACAAAGCATCAATAAAAAAATGTTAAAAAATTTTATTTATTTTTTATAATCTTTTTTATTTTATTTTATTTTATTTATGTGTATGAATGTACTGTCTGCATGTAGGTTTGTGCAAACGTGTCATGCTACGCCTTGGAGGTCAGAAGAGGGTCTCAGATTTCCCTGGAACTGGAGTTCTCCTGGAATTGGAGTTACGGACGGTTCTCGGCTGCCATGTGGGTGCTGGGGATAAAAGTCCTCTGCAAGAGCACTCGGTGCTCTTAAATGGTAGGCCATCTCTCCAGCCCCTCAAGTGATATTTAAAGAGAAAGTTGACACCCTCCCTCCCCCACAGTGAGCTCCCAGAAGGGAGCAATGCACTAGGCTCAATCATGTTGCTCTAGCACATGCTTTTTCCAGATCCATGGAGACCAATGTTCATGGAGGACTAATTATTAAGAGAGATAACCATTGTCTTCCTGCAGGAACAGAAAAAGCTCATGGAAGGTTTGAGAAGTAAGCTGCTTCACCTTGAATAATTCATCTTCACATCCTGACAAAATGTGCAGCAGGTCCCACTGGATCTGCTCTGAACCTCAGCAACACTGAGCGAAGTTCCAGTTCTAGTTCAGTTATATATGATCATAATCGAACACAAATCTCCAGTGTCTCTGAGTCTTAGAGACAGACAGCACCACAAAACTTAGGTCATTGTTTCAGTCATATTCCAGAAACACTTAGAAACCTGTTGGAAGCACTGTGACAGGCCAGCATGTGCAGGTCCTTTCCAGTTCAAGGGCTTAAGAATTTGGGCTTTCTGGGCTGGAGAGATGGATCAGTGGTTAAGAACACTGGCTGTTCTCGCAGAAGACCCAGGTTCGAATCCCAGCACCAACATGATGGCTAACAACCATCTGTAACTCCAATTCCAGGTGATCTGATGCCCTCTTCTGTCCTCTGCAGGCATTACAGGGCACAAGAGTACTTACACACATGCAGGTTTAATACATATAAAACAATAAATAAGATTTTTTTTAAAAAAGTTTGGGTTTTCATAATTGGAAGTACACGGTTTAAGTATTGCATACTTTTGTCAAAAAAAAGCTATGTGGACTGTGTAAAATTGGAAAAAAAAAACAGTTACAGAATGAAAATAAGTCTCATGATGTGTCTAGAGAAAGTGATCAACCATACCAATTATCACTATATAGATTAAGAAACCAATTTTCAAAAGTAGGAAGTCCTCTTTTGGGTACCTAATGTAGAGATTGCATGCTACTGAAACATTTAATGGTTGTATCATTGCTCTCTAATAGCACATGTAGGAACTCAATTACCCACAGTCCCTTACAAATATAAAAAAATGCACATATTTTAAAAGATGAAAATCAGAAGCTTAAAATATTCATAATAATTAAGTTAATAACTGCTTACTTTTCTTGTGGAGAAATGGTGCATGCCTTCTATAGAAATTATATATCACTAAATCTTACTGCTTATTTCCATACACACACTTAAGACTATGCCTTATTTTTACTAATGAAAGTCAAATACCACAATGAGACTAATGTTTAAGTACCGCATTCATGAAATTATTTTAATGTTATTTTTTCAATTCATTTGACTCAGTTAACTCTTCTTTCATTACAGAGACCACTTGTGGATATTTCAATAACCATATTGTCTCCTTGATTCCTGCCATCCAATCTCAGTTTACTGCAGAGCTTCTGGGATAGACTTCCTTGATATAAACATTGTCCATAGAGTCTTCCAATGGATTGTTCAGTAGTTTCCAGAGCTGAACAGGGGGACATACCAGAATTGGTATATGGATAAACTCAGCTGAGTGAAATAAGTATTTGAGAAAGTTCCAGCAAGGCTGGGAAGTCAACCTGCAGTTGTCAGCTGGTACCAGGCCCACTCAATGTGAATACAGTGTGAGCAGAGCTCCAACGAGGTAGGAACATTAAACCTAGGCAAAGTGCTCTGGGAGTCAATGCGAACTGAGTATCAAGTCAGAGATGGCATCCCTGCACTCCATGGAGGACTTTCTTCACAAAGAAAGGCCTTCGGTAACCAAAAGCAAATAAGACAGGGTCATGATCAGAACTTAAACAGAAAAATGAAAAACCTGATGTTGTCACTTGACTTCTATGGGGTGCTGATGGTCCCAGGACCCACCTGATGAGTGTAAAATGTGGGTGTTCTTAGGACCAACCTGACGAAGGTAGAGTACAGATGGTTCCACTGTCCATCTGAGTAGGTCAAGGAGAGAGTGGTCCCAGGGCCACTAGTGTGGCCACACCACACCAGATCAAGATATGATCCCAGAGGAATCAGTGGGGGGCAGGGTGACATAGTGGATGGAAGAGCTACCCACCTCTCTCCTCTCTCTCTCCCTCCCTCCGTCCCTCCCTCCCTCCTTCCCCTCCCTCTATCTCTGTCTCTGTCTCTCTCTAACTTTCACACACACACACACACACACACACACACAGAGTCATGTTGCCCTGGGTCACTAACCATATAATAAAAGATGTACAATAAAAGCTTCACATGACTATATACTAGAGACATTGTGAAGAAGATGCAAACTATAATACTGGAGTATAGGCACACACTGGGTCTGTCTGGCACCAGCCATATGAGGTTATAGCCCTTCAGTGAAGTTCAAAGAGCAATAACAGAAAAGTTGAGTTAAACTCTGTATGTGGAGGTTATACCATATTTAATAAGATACTTCTTTCTGCCATCATGTTCCTTAAAAAGAAAAAAAAATTAGCAAGGATTTTTTTTTTGGTCTTTTCAAGACAGGGTCTCCCTGTAGCCCCAGCTATCCTGGAACTCACTCTGTAGACCAGGCTGCCCTTGAACTCACAAAGATCCACCTTCCTCTGCCTCCCAAGTGCTAGGATTAAAGGCGTGCACCACCACGCCCGGCAAAATCAGCAAGGATTTTTAAAAAAAATGGTGTCACAAACATAATATCAGTTCATAAATAAATCTTATTTTTTAATCTTACGTGAAATGTTGACTTAAGCTATGTCAGAGATCATAAATAAATAAAAATAAATAAAACTGTCAGTGATAGAACAGTGTGCTATTGCTATATGAGGAAATGGCCCAGAGAGGTGAAGCAACTGATGAATAGCCCACCAGCTAGAGAATGCTCAACTTGGGATTTGAGAGCTATTCTGCTGCATGGATGCAACACAGCTGACTATCATATCTCCCAAGGTCATTTTTACAGGCACAGCAACACTTCATTTTCACCCAGCACTTAGCATAGAATATACTACAAAGAAAGGATTTGATAATTATTGAACAATGTGATAATTAAAGAGATCAGTATCTCTTTTCTGTAGTCTCTCACGCATATTTGCAGCAGCACACTGGGGAACATAAACACAGTTTTCCCAGAGATCCAGCAGACAAGACCTGGATTAATTAAACATAGGAATATTTCTGTGGCAAAGCAGTGTTGATAATGACATTTGTCCTATACCCCATTCGGGTGTTAGATGAGAAAGTCTCCAGTAAGTTCTCACAGGAAAGCAAAGCTGGTATATGCAACTAGAATCTAACTGATCAAAGATATAGGCTTAAACAAACAGGTTTAAAGCCGAGGTCAGACATTCACAGAGCTGTAAGGACCTTTTACATTTGTCTGTGTTTTATATATCTTGCCACACGTCGCCTAATACAAGCTCTGTGCAGAAGTTCTAAAAATCAGCTCCTTGCAGGATAGAAAGATCAGCTCCTTACCCCCAAATTCATAGGTAGACAAAATGTGACTCCCACATTTTTTTTTTTTTTTTTTTTTTTGTTCTTTTTGAGACCAGGTTCTCCCTGTAGCCCCAGCTGTCCTGGAACTCACTCTGTAGACCAGGCTGGCTTTGAACTCACAAAGATCCGCCTGCCTCTGCCTCCCAAGTGCTAGGATTAAAGGCGTGCGCCACCACGCCCGGCTATGACTCCCACATTCTACTCTTTCACTGTCACACCACAGTAACCCTTAACATGAAGTGAGAGAAGGGTGGATGAGAGACAAAGCTAGATGAGGTCAAAGTCCTTGAAACATTTTCTGTACTTGGAATGTCAGGGAAGTGCTTCAAAGGCTTCTTTTAAGATCCAAGTCCTTCAGTAAAACTCCACTGCATTATCAAAAATAAAAATTCAGTAGGAGAATTTGTTGGTGAAGATGGTGAATGAAGGCACTGGGATGAGCTTAAGAAGTTGACGTTGGTTTTGCATTTATTAGCTATGCGTTTTGAGAAGGCCGTATGATCTCCCCCAGCTTTATACATTAGGAATATAAGAGAGGAATCGTAATCATACCTATATAAAAATGAGGTGAAGTTATAAAGTTCTCACTTTGGCAAATGTATTCTGCATTCTGACTGTTGTAGCTGGGATGTTACTGCTACCAGGATATTAGTTATTGCACTAATTATTCTGCTATGCACAGAGCAGTCTCCACAAAACAATAAACATTACTTAGCCCAAAATGTCGATAAGCACAATACACTGGAAAAACATGCAATATGCCTTACAAGTTATTAGTAACAAACAAATAAATGGCAGCCTCTCGTTCTGGATTATATTTTGGACTAAATGTGGGTAGAGTTTAGAGGGCTAAGATACTAGGATTCTTATTCTGTCTCTGATGTAGGAAAAGGAAAGATCCTCTCCAACTATGTGTTTAACTCGTCTTTTGAATTATTTTCTATGATTATTTCCTGCATACATGTAACTGAATTCTAAATGACATTTAAAATAATAGATAAATTAATCTAGCATTCTTGTCCTGAAGATTGGTGGTATACAACTGACATAAAATATCTATTGGAAGCAATGGGGTAATGAAAGGGTGAATCTGTGGTGAATCCCTAACGACCCATCTCTAACCTAGGAACCATTAGTGACATTACTTTAAGAAAATACTAGGAATCAGAATCTTGTATTTACTTTTCTTGTTAAATTGTTCTCAGAGTCTGTATTTGTGGCCAAAGTTTTTCAGGTTTTTTTTTTTTTTTTTTTTCTGAAAGGATTAGTCCCAGAAACTGGACAGTTTTCCTGGAATAGTTGGAAAGATGACAATTAGGAAGCAATGTCAGCGGAACAGAGGGTCCCCACATGCAACAGAGAAAATGGTTGCAAATAGCACATTCCATCCTTTGGGGCCCAACACCAACAAGCTCTCTTTGTCTTTCCAGCACTGAGCTAGATATGTGTAAGTACCAGAGAATCTCAAACAGCGTGAGCTTCTGAAGCATGATCTCTAACCTTTTGTTTTCTCAAAAAGTTAGCATCAGGGCCTGGGGAGACAGCCAAATGGTAGACCTCTCACATAGCATACACAAGGGCCTGAGTTTGTTCACAACTTCACACCATGCACACATACAAGTCTTTGGGCTACCTCTAAATGTATATAGCTTTAACAGAAATCTTAATTCTGATAAAACCATGTATTAAAAATTAGAAAAACTAGCACATACTACTATAGGTAGAATTTTAAAAATTATTCAAGGATATTTATTGTTATTTTATGGAGTTCACTCATTTTGTGCATTGTAGTATATTTTGCTCCATTGATGAATTCATTAGCTGTGTTAATTCCTGTTGGGAAGGGGTCTCCCTAGAAATTTTCTTTTTAGATGATAAGGTGATCTGCTAGCAGATATAGTTGTATTTTGCTTTTCCAATTTGTGTGTGATTTTTCCTTTATCTAATTTCACTGGCTAGCTCCTAGAAGCCACAAGAGTAACTATTCTCATCCGTTTTCCAGTCTTAAGGGCAATAAAAACCTGATCAGATCAAAGTCTGATCTCAGTTGTAAAAGTTCCATTGATGCTCTTCACCAAGTTGGGAAATCCCCTCTATTAGTTTGTCACCAAAGAGTGCTTCACTCACAAAAGTAAATGAATATTACATTCTAAGTCCTGCGTAGTTGTAGTGTGATACAATTTGTATATGTTGTTGGATTCTATTGCAAAAATATTGTTTCAAATTTTTATATCTCTATTTGTGACATATGATGATTTGAAGTTTTGTTTCATTTGAAGACTTGGTCTAACTTTGATTGAGTCTAATAAAGACAGCTGTGTTGGATAGTTTTAGTGTCAACTTGACACACCTGGTTCATGCTCTGAATTCCAACCTTGGGCTCCCTAAGTGATGAACTGAGACCTATGAGATGAAAGACAAATTTGCCCTTTCCTCCCCAAGTTGGTATTGGTCAGAGTATTTTGTTGCAGCAATTGAAAGGGAATAGAACAACAGCTAATAACAAGGCTGATTAGAAGGTAAAATGGTAAGGTCAATTTGGAAAACAAATGGTGGATTTTCAAAATGTTGGTTACAATATGACCTAAGAAATTTATATTTAGGTGTATAACAAAGTTTACTGAAAACACATGTTCACATGAAAATGTTCCTGAATATTTATGGTAACATTAGTGATAATACGAAAAAAACAACATGAATGTCCATTAACTGATGTATAAGCAAAGTGACTTGCTTCCATGTAATAAGAATTCTGCCACAAAACGGCAGAAGTATTTCCATTTAGCACAACAGTAAAACACTGCACTAAGTGAAAGACACCACATACAATGGTACAGATTCCATGATTTCATTATGCACCAAGCTCTGAACAGGGAAATTCAAAGAATTAAAATGTAGTTTAATGGTTCCCAGGGACTGGACAGAGGAGAGACAAGGGAGTGACTCTAAACAGTCTTTCAGTTTCGTTTGGAGTGGTGAAAATATCTAGGAATTAAACAGTAGTGCTCACGGGGAACAACTTTGTGAATACCTTAAAACCTCGTGAAATCATTTTAAAAACAAATGTTATAAAATGAGAATCATTTCAGGCCACACACACATGCGCTGTGACCTTATTTTCAAGGAGCATGGTATTTAAAATTAAAAGTAACATTTCCTAATAACACATTCTGCTTTAACAAATGAAACCTTTCAACTGCAAGAATTTAAATGGCTTACTCAAAATCACAGTTACATGAAAAAAAAAATGTTTAAATATCACTTGTCATCTTGGACTGCTTCCACAACCATTTTCTTTGCATAAAGTTTATCTAAAGTAACTCTTTGATTCCTCTGGGTTCCCATAAGACTTTTTGTATATAATTTTGCCTTTGCAAAAAATTCAGTTTTGACAAATGTCCTTTATTTCCCCTTACCTGACACATGAGCGGATAAACAATAATCACCAGGGAGGGATCTGTATCCATAAAAAGATCAGTGAAAGGAAGGAGCATCGGACCTACTTCATGAGGCACTAATTCTCCTTATTAGATGGAGACAGAAACTCTGCAATCTGTGTAACTGTTGTTTACCCAAGCTTTCCTCTTTGCATCCCCCTTTCTTCTCTCCTCCCTCTCTTTTTTTTTTTTTTTTTTTCTTTTTGAGACAGGGTTTCCCTATAGTTCCAGCTGTCCTGGAACTCAATATGCAGACCAGGCTAGCCTTGAACTCACAGAGATCCATGTGCCTCTGCCTCCCAAGTGCTAGGATTAAAGGCATGAGCCACCACACCCGTCCCTTCCTCCTTTTTTTTGTCTCCCTCCCTTTCCCCCCTCCTTCCTCTTCATTTTCTTTTAACTAGTAATCTGTCTTTTCTAGCTATCTATTCTTAGGATTAATACAATCAGAACGTACCAACCATCTAAACAATGTTAAACTTATAAGCCTAATTTGAACAACATATTTGAGTTTTTAGGAAGGATGATTATAGAAAATAATGAGTGAAAGAACCAAAAGCTAGTGAAGTCTGCACAAAGAAGGAACAGACACATATCTGTATAAAAAGCATATGGGCAAGTTGAACCATTCACTTGGCTGATGAGGATGTAGAAACTCAGCATCCTCAGAATATTTGCATCTAGGTCTTCATCAGAAGATGGCTACCTATGTTCCTGACGGTTTCTAAGAATCTGTACTGGAATACATACTCTCCAACAGAGTTTCATGGCCAGCAAGATAACACAGCAGGTAAAGGTACCCACCATCATGCCTCATGACCTGGGGTCAATCTCTAGGTCCACTGAGGTGGAAGAACTCCTGCAATAAGTGCTTACAAACTTGATGTTAAAGTTCTTTCTCTCTGAAACTGTCAGATGCTTGTTTTGAAGACTATATTAGAAAGGTTCTATTTTAATTAGTCTCAGAAATATAACCTTGTTCTACTTTAACCCTATCATTGGAATGTATTATTTTCTATTTTGAAAATTCCGAAGTTTGCATGCACAGTCAGAAACTAAGAGCTCTGCTTTAATGTGCTGCACACTGGCTTGTTCAGAAGAGAGACAGGCCTTAATCTGGTGCATCACAAATATTCACACCCCATGCAGGTGCAAAGATCAATGAACAATTAAGTAGATTATATGGCTATAAAAGCCATCAGAACTTGGAGAGTCTGATTGACCATAATTTATTTAATGGAGAAAATATGCACTAGTTTTCAATTTCAAAGATAAATAAAAGAAAGCAATAAATGCTCAGGTTATTTTAAATGTCCTTTCTACAATGATTAAGACTTACAGAAATATATTTCTCAGACATTTCATGTTGATTCACAGAGAGTTCCTTTGTATTTGCTACCTGTGTCATTTAGTTTATTAAATTTAATAAACTGAAGAAGTTCTTATTAAGTCCAAAGGTTGCATTTTTGACACTAATATGCATTTAGATATATAGTAAAAATTGGACATAATAAAAAGTATATTTATTAATAACATTGTAATGATTTACAAAATATGTCAAACTTACCCCTAAAGATATTGAAGAATAAAAACTTACTTGGATGTTTCTTACAAATGTAATTCCTGCATGTCAGGAGACTAAATGTAAATGTTTAACCAACACAATAAAAACAAAATCAAGCACAAACCAAAAGGGCCATCATATATTTCTAATCAAATTACCATTCCCAGTGAGTTTTCATAATTTAAACTATAACTTCAAAGTCAAGCTGTGATATAAAAATGGTAAAAATGTTTCATCTACTAATTAAATTTCTTCCAATGCTTCATTTTCAGGTAATACATAATTCTAATAAGCTTTTGTAAATACTAGGTGCCATATTTGGGACAAATTAGCCAGTATGTTTTGACTCCCACAATTTACATATTTTCTGACATGGAGACAAACTCTTTCAAAACTATATATCCACCGGCAGAGCTGCCTCTTCATATTCACTATAATGCCCTTTTCTTTCATAGTCCTTTGAAATGTCAGGCATATATCACAGCATCCAGGTTACAAATAAGTTTGATACTGAATACAGAAAGTACTGAGATTTCCTGATAAATGTAGATTTTTTTTAGGGGGGTGGTGTAGGTTTGGCCAAAATGTCCATTTCTATCAAAGATCTATAAGGAATTTTTTAATCCTGAAAGGATGACTGAAAGAAAGGCTACTTATTTATTTATTTTTATTTTATTTTATGTGTATGAGTGTACCGCCTGCATGTATTTAAGTGCATTGGTGTCCTGCAATGCCTGAGGTGGATAGAAGACAGCATCAGATCTCCTGGAAATGTAGTTATTGACAACTGTCAGCTAATATATGTGTGCTGGGAACTGAACCAAGGTCCTCTGCAAGAACAGCCAGTCCTCTTATATGTTGAACCACCTTTCCAGTCCCAGAAAAAAAAAATGTTATAATAGAATATACCATCTGTTACATTTAGAAATCTAGAAATTTTTCCATCTGCTATCACAGTGACCCAATTTGTATGGTAGACATGATGGAGAAAGATCAGGAAGAGGAAGAAGAGAAGAAGATAGCAAAGGAGGAAGTCGAAATGTGAATCCTTTAAACATGTTTTGGAATTGACCTACAGTTTATGTTAAGACATAACAATTTTGGTATACGTGTGGTGTGTATGTATGCATATTTTGCTGTGGTGGGGTGGGGAGCAAGGAAGGGGGAATGGATCTAAATTTGTTTAAGAAATGTTGTATGGGTCTGGAGAGATGGCCTAGTGGTTAAGAGCGCTGACTGCTCTTGCAGAGGACCCGGGTTCAATCCCCAGCCCCCACATGGCAGCTGAAAACCATCCTTAACTCCAGTTCCAGGGGAATCTGACACCCTCTTCTGACCTCCACAGCATTGCACAACACGTGTGCACAAACCTACATGCAGACTGTACATTCATACACATACGAAAATAAATAAAATTAAGAAAAAGAAATGCTGTATGAAATGCACAAAACCCCAATAAAAATTGGTTACAAAAATAGAATGTATTCCTCAATTCTCACCAGTGAAGCCTCCTTATACAGTGGAATGCAATGCACACAGAAAGCCCCAGTTGACCAAGTTTCAAGGAATGGGCACATCCAGAGTGTGTGTCTCTGGATAGGACTCCTGTGTTAAGCCTCACCTACCCACAGCTCAGGGATCGTTGCAAAAGAGGGCGTGGAAAGAGTGCAAAAGCCAGGGATGTTCCATGGACAGAGAGAAGCAGAGGCTTACAGACATGTGCTGAAGGTGGTATTAAGCAGGGACCAGTGCCAACTCAGATAAAGTCCCAGAGTGGAACAAGAGAAATGGGTGAAGGGCCGGCCCTGGAGCGAGAACTACTGAGCACTGATTATTGCTGGGTGAGGAAGAATATGCCTTACTTATGATTTCTAGATGTTCTAACTAGACTCCAGTGGATGAATTTTCACAAAAGGATATCTGGGTTCAAAAGCTTGAATGGATAAGACATGGATGGTGTAATGTGTGAGTTCTGATGGAGGCTTGGGGGAATGGGGGGTGCTTAAATTTGAATAGCAGCCATGGTATGAGATGTACAAATGTTCAATCAGTTTCATCCAAAGCAGGTAGGTGGTTCAGAGTGATGAAGAAACATTTTCTACAGAAAATCAGGGTATTCTTTATAGGGAAGTTCACAATTGCATGGACAAATCAGATACTTGCAAATGCAAGTAGCAAAAATCAATAAATAATGGTAAAGTAAAAAAAAAATTAAAAAGTATCTTTTCAAATACAAGTGACATTGAAACTACTATTGATTATTTCAAATAACCAGCCTCCTATCTTCTTCAATTATTTGAAGACTTCTCATAGCTGTATAAAATAAGTACTGTGCAGGTGTTCCTTGAAACTCTGTTCTGTTCCAAAATTGATATGTACTTGTAGTTAATACCAGCCAAAGGCCCACCTCCTTTTGGTTTATAATTCCTTCTATCCCTATTTTTATATTTACTTTCTAATTAAATATCTGATTATCTTCCAGACTCCCCCTTAAGATTCCTGTTTCTTTTTATGAATAGCTGCTAGATGAGCTCTATGCAAGTATTTGGACAATTGGTGACTACACGTAATGTGTACTATGGAAGGTTAAGCCCAGCCTCTGCACAATATGGTTTTTGCTCTGTGGCCAAAAATCCCAGAAATTTCTGTGCTGGCTCTTTCCTCCAGGTATACCTGTAGTCAAGATCCAAGACCCACTCTTCTTCAAATCTCTGGGTATTGATCCTGACTTCACCATATATTTTGTCTCATACAGTGAACTTTGCATGGAAAAACAGGGTCTTCAATATTTTGGATTTTCATGAACATTGTGCGAACAAATTATGCAAACAAATCAAGCACACTAGTCACTTCATTAGGCGTTTGTGACTAAATGATTTCAATTTTCCAAAATACAAGTCAAAGAGTTCCAAAAGTTCACCCAATATTACTTAAATCCCTGAGTGTATTGAAACACTTAACCCTTGAAAGGCTGCGAGTGAGGGAATTTACCACCACATTACCCCAACTGTGAAAATGTTTTAGCCCTGTCATTACAGAAGGACTCCCTAAAGTCAGTTCTAGGACATTCTTCAAGGAAAAGAAACACTATTCTCTTCATATTAACGGTGCATAAAAGCGTATGCTTAGCCGTGAAAATGTTGAAATGGCATATGTTGTAAATAATTTCTTTTCTTGTCATTTAATCTGAGTAGTAATTAAACCTCCTCAATCTCTTAGTTACCACTTTATTAAAAAATCTGCTAAAAAGTAGTTTCCTGGAAAATCTGTCCTAGCATTATCTAAACTCTTCTCCTCTCCTCCCCACTCCCTTCGCCTCCCCTCTTCTCCCTCGTTCCCCTTCCCGTCTCTTCTTCCTCTTTCCCTACTGGAAAATGGTCAAATAGAAAAAGAATGAAACAAATGCATACTGCAGTGTTCACTGCATCTTCCTTTATTGCCATTAAATTCACTGCCTCTACTTACTTTCCTCCAACAGCTGGCTATATGTATCATGTTCCCTACCTGATAAATTTATCACACACATACAGTATTTTCTTATTATTTATTTATTTATTTATTTATTTATTTATTTATTTATTTATTTATGAGTGCTATGCACATGCATGGGTGTAAGTGCACCCATGTCACCCAGTGCCCACAGACGTCAGAATATGGGGTCAGATCCCCTAGAACTGGAGTTATAGATGGTTGTTAGCTGCCATGTGGGTGCTGGGATTAGAACTTGGGTCTTCTGCAAGAACAGCCAGTGCTCTTAACCACTGAGCCATCTCTCTCCACCCCTCCCCAATGCCCAATGCATTTTTAACCAAGTGTTTACACATAGAAACATGGAAAATTCTTCTGCTGTTATTAGTAATGGACATGCTCCCATTTGTTTGACAATGGAAAATATAGATCTTCATATCCACAGTGAAAAAAGCATGATATGGTGATATTTCCTCCCATAATACATAATGTGGCAGAGCGGCTCATTGGTAGGGCTGTTAATGTTTCCTAAAACCTCTGGAAGATCATTAAAGACTTTATATCTTCCCAAGAAGGTTGTATTTGAATAGAAGTTTTCTTCTATTTACTGAATAGGTTAGAAAGCAGGGTTTGCTTCTTTTTATTCACCATATACAAAATCTTGCAAATAACTGACTAAATAAATATTTGTTTAATGAATTATGACTTGTATGAACCAGGCACCATTGCAGTTTAAATTGAACTCAATACTAAACAAAAGATATGTCCTTCCCCTTCTCCCAATGAATAATACAGCAATATGCTAATTAGCATTTTAACTTTTTGCCAACTATATATAGGAGTTGGGAATGAAGGAATTAAAATCCAGTTATGATATTTAGTCAGGCATCATTATACAATACTTGCCCATCTGAGCTTCGGATACATTTAAAGTCATCACATTGGTACAGCATGAAGCCTGTGAACAGAAAAAACTTCCATTTTATCAATCATTTCAAGTGTTACTCCATAACAAGACTCAAATTTAGACTGAGAGTCTAGTAGTATTTAACTCTGAGCAATGAAGAGGCTGTGATCATCTTCAGAATGAATTGACATGTGCTGTGTGACCACTGAATCAACAGAGTAATCCACAGGGCAACATCATAGAGAACCTGAATACTATCTGTCCTCTCTTTCTGGAGGATAACCCAAACATTGTTCTGGCTTTTCAATTATAAAATACAATCTGCAGTTCTTTCCTGTCTATGTACTGTATATTCTGAAAATCTGCTTTACAAATACACAAAATAATTCTGATTACTCACCGTGTCTCTAAAACTATTTTGCATTTTTAAAGGCTACTGCCATAAATTTCTTTTGAGAAAAAGAGTTTGGTATCATTCATTTGACATGAATTTAACTGACATTTTTTTTTCATTTCGATCCAGTTTCTGTTAGGGATTATCATGTGGAAAACAGTCATAAAAAGCTTTACTTCAGGTAGGTTTGTGCAATAAGGAACATTCATTCCCACATAAAATACATGTAATCATGTATTAAATCTGGTCTGGTTCCAACTTCCATGTTATTTACTGTAGAGAACAATTCCCATTAAAGTTTGTATGAGAGTTCAATATTCATTTTAACATATAGTCGGGAACAATGAAAAATGTGTAGTCAGTGGAGATTTGTCGAATGCACATAAATGCATTTAAAGAGAAGGATGAAGTTAAAGTAATTTCCAGTTTAAATTTTGAGAGTTATATATACACTGATTACATGTCCTTTTCATTACACATCGGAGATCAGTTGTGATTTCAATTAAGAATCAAAAGAAATATCTGACATTCCTAGTAATTCTATTCCTACAAAATTGATAAAAATCTTTAATGAAAGGAATTGAATATGCATATTTTACACATATTTACAGATGAAATGTAAAGTTATCCAGTTGAATCAATTTTAAACATAAAGAAATTTTGAGATCATTTATCCCCTGAGTCATAGCACTCTTCTTGGACTGTGGCATGGGGAACATTAGCTACATTAATGATAAGAAATTCGATAGTTACAATACAACAAAATAGTAATTAGCATGTTGACAGAAAACTTGGACAGGTTTATCTTCAGACCTGGTGAAGTGAAATCTTTGAAAGACTTTTGTATAGAAACCATTCACTTACACTTACTAGCAATAAATTTTACACAAATGTTTTGTACGGACTTGTGGTATTAAAAGTTTACTTCTACAGCTGATGGCTATACGACAAAAATCACATGGGAAAGCTCTCTTTGAACTGTTGCACAGGATTGAGCTAGAGGTTCCCAAAATAATACAGGCTATTTCCACACCCCTTGATTGCCTTCTAGAACATGAAGGTAAGACCCTATTACTGAAGTCATGATATACTTGGGACACAAGACTTAGGTAACTGAGCCAGAACTGACCTGGAAGCCTCCTCCCTGAAGCACTCTCATAGTATAAGAAGATACTCTGCAAGTTGTCAATGGAGAACTGGAAAGCACACAAAGCAAAAGGATCTCTATTGGTCCAGTAATGGCCTTTTTACCCTGGGGGTAATCAACAGCTTTCTAATTGTATTTAGAGCTGCTCAATGAGAGGAAAATAAAGTGTGGTGCTGAAAACATGGCCAACTACATATGGCTGAGGAGGTCACAGACCCTAGAAGAAAACCAACTTCTGTGACTTCCCTATACCAACATAACTTCATATTGTATTCTAAATATGTATCCTTACATTTATAGAAAAGTGCACTTCTCATCATTCATCACAGAAGCTTTCTGCAACAGACAGAGAATATTACAAAATTATACAACTGGTCAGAAAATAAGTGACTGCCAGGTGACCATCCCTAAGTGACATTTCTGCAGTGAAACTTCTACACCTAAGGCTCAGGGAACTTCCTGGAAGGTGGGGGGGTGGGATTCTAAGAGCCAGAGGGACAAGACATCTGGTGCTAGCTAATGCATTCTAGATATGATAGGGAAGTTGCACCAATGAAGTATCTATGGTGTGGTAATCTAATGAGATCTGTATAACGACAAAAGCAGTTGGCATGCCAAGGTGGATGGGGAAATTTTATGGGGTCCCACCGCAAACTGAAGAGCTAAGGGAATTAGTGGAGAATGAGGGAAACAGAATCAGTTTTCTCCAGAGACTAGCTCCCTTGGATGTTATGTAATCCCAAGTGGGCTGCCACAAACACAGGGGTACACAAGAACCACCAAGTATACTCAGTGCAGTATGTGTGTGTGTATTGACTTATATATGTATGTATATGTAACAATAATCATCAAAGAAGAGGACAAAATATTAGAGGGAGTGAGGAGATGTGGGAAGGGTTAGTGGGGTACAGGACACACTAAAATGATGCAAATATAAAGCTCATGTATGAAGTTTTTTAAAAAACAAATGTTAAAAAATTTAAGTTGAATTTGTAAATGGCTTTAGAATGATTAGCTAATTGCTCAGATTGGATCTGCTTTTACTTGAAATGTTTAAAGATTTTATTTCTCTTTAGTTTTATAGAAACAGTATGACTTTTTTTTTTTTTTTTTTTTTTCAAGACCGGGTCTCCCTGTAGCTCCAGCTGTCCTGGAACTCACTCTGTAGACCAGGCTAGCCTTGATCTCACAAAGGTCCACCTGCCTCTGTCTCCCAAGTCCTAGGATTAAAGGCGTGCACCACCACACCCTGCTTGAAAGTTTGACTTTTAATGGTTGTTCTTTTCCTTTGTTTTGCCATGTTCTGTTTCTGTTTGTTTTTGATGTTTGGTTTTGAGACAGGGCCTAGAACTCTCTGGTGTCTGGTCTTGATCTCATACAGATCTACCCGGCATTGCCTCTATAGTGCTGAGATCATAAGGTGTGCAATACCACACCTGACTCCTTATTGGTTTTTTTAGCCATGCTAGGTATGTGTTAAACCAACAGATCCTGATGAATCTCACAAATAAGTAGCTACAGTAATATAGTCAAAGGAATCAACTCTTTTGTAAGAGGAAAATTTTTTTTTTTTTTTTTATGTGTATGAGTGTACTGTCTGCATTTGGTTTGTGCACCCGTGTTGTGCAATGCCCCGGAAGTCAGAAGAGGGCGTTGGATTCCCCTGGAACTGGAGTTAAAGATGGTTCTCAGCCGCCATGTGGGTGCTGGAGATCGAACCCGGGTCCTCTGCAAGAGCAGTCTTAACCGCTAGGCCATCTCTCCAGCCCTTGAGAGGAAAATTTTTAAAAGCTTATCTGTAAATATAAATTTTCTATAATAGTTAAAATTTACCTGTGTGTTCATCTGAGTTTTACATTTTTTACATAAACATAGGTTTTAATTTTACATATTCGTTTAGACCATTTTATACGAAGCTAGTGATAGGTTTATGACTACTTTTTTAAATTTTTTAAATTTATTATTTTTTTATGTGTATGAGTGTACTGTCTGCACGGGTGCATGCACCCATGTCGTGCCATGCCGTGGAGGTCAGAAGAGGGCATCGGATTCCCCTGGAAGTGGAGTTAAAGATGGTTCTTAGCTGCTATGTGGGTGCTAGGAATCGAACCCGGGTCCTCTGCAAGAGCAGTTGGTGGTCTTAACCACTGAGCTATCTCTCCAGCCCCATGACTACATTTTTGTACATGAGACTTTCCCTATAAAATTTTGTTCTAAACTTCTTTATGTTTTTGATTTCTACTTAAAAATGGAGACCAGAAAAATGTTGTAGCATTATTAGCTGTTCATATTTTTCTTAATAACAAAAATACAGTGGAATACAAAACTGCCACAATTTTTCTTTACATAAGCTTTTTGACCACCTTCTACACAGTATTTTCAGAAAATCAATGGATTTAATACTTTTAGGCATCTTATTCACATAGGAGTGAATGAGATATACTCATAGTCCTTAGCTGTTATGAAATGTCAGATGTTGGAAAGTCTTAACAGAGTTGTCCATAAGCCAATTAAATTTCCTACATGGCGCCACCTCAGATTTCTCCCCCTCTCCCAATAGGCATTTAAAAAAAATAAAAAAACTAACAACATCTATAATTATTAGCATTCTGTAGCCTGAAGGTCTCACGTGCTACTTTGGTTTTCCCATGACAATAATGGAAGTCCTTATTATTCTGTCTCTCTTGGGCATTATTAAGCTTGATGAGGAAAAGTCATATGTTCGGTGGAAAAGAGCACAGTTTTCAACTCTCTTCCAAATGTGACTCTTTTTATTGTTTAAAGAGTGAATGTGATTCAGTGCCTGCCCTGCTGATGGCAGGAACTAGCCCAAAAGGCTGCAATAGAAACTGTGACTCATGGGCCCTGTACCTCTAGCCTAGGCTCAGGGATAATGCGATGTGAGATATTGAAGTAGGCTAGTATTCCTCCCTACATTTGCAAATCTGAACCAAGTACTGCTCTTCGTGCTATGTTCAAAAGCTTTGTTTTCCTGGGTAAATCATCATCATCTATAATTCTTACATGGAAAAATCAGTCCAAAGTGTAATCAATATGGAAAAAGCTGGTACATGACATTCATTAGCTTATTATTTTAAAAAATAAAAACTTTCACCAGAATGTTGCTTCTTTCGCTGGTTTTATTCATTTCTCCTGGATGTTGTTAGGCAGTTTAATAACCATATGAGGTCCTGGCATTTTCCTAATGCAACACCAGATACATAATTAAATCTGTGATGATCAAGTAGAGATGCTGAAATTTAAGCTGAGTGGTTTATCCGGACTCTTTTGGTGCTGTGTATTTACCAAATAAAGCTTCATTCAAAATGATTTTCAATCTGTGTTTTCACTAAAGATTTCTTTGGAGAAGTTTTGGTTAAATTAACTTCTATTAGTACTTTTGCTAGTTTTTCTTTACCTTCTGGCTAGCATATACTAATTGTACATTCTAATGGGGTTTGATATGATATTTTTAATACTTTTACTGATGATTTGTGTATATCATACATTAGCTTTCAGTCCAATTTAGACATATTCCACTCTCCCTGCACCCCCCACCCCAATTCATGTCCTCTGCCATACATGTCTTGCATCTTTCTCTCAGTCTTTCCAAAGTTTTTCACTGCAGAGGCTTGTTGTTTGGGGCCAAATTTAACTGTTATCAGTCAGTTATTTGACCCAGTCTTTATGTTGTTGTAGTTCCTTCCCCTTTGTATTGCTTCAACATATGTCTATCTAACCATCACATTATCTATCAAAATTATGACCTCTGAGAATAAATTGTATGTTAATTTCAGAATGTTTAAGCATTCACATTTTCCCCTTTAATTTTATATTACTCTAAGATATGAATATATACCTTGCACCCATACACAGTAATTACAGCCTCTGAAAATAAGTGGTAGGTCATTTCTAGAGCCCTTTAAGAGATTCACATTATAACAGCACAGGTGCTTTCAGATAAAAAGAAATAAAACAATAATGTTGTTCAGCTTACCTTTCAACTGGGGATTTGGTGTTAGCATCCACAAATGAGGGTAACCATTCTTGGAATTCACATTTCCCCCTTTAATTTTATTTTACTCTAAAGTATGCATATATACCCTCCTCCCACATACCACAATTACAAAGTCTGAAAAAAAGTGATAGGTTAATTCTAGATCCCATTAAGGTGTTCACATTATAATGTTACAGTTGCTTTCAGCTAAAAGAAAAAATAATTGCTCAGATTGCCTTACTACTAGGTATTTGGTGCTAGCATCCACAGATGAGGTTTACCATTTGTCCTTTGTTTTTCTGGGACTGTGTTACTTCACTTAGAATAATATCTTCTAGTTCCATCCATTTACCTGCAAAGTTAATGATGTCATCTTTCTTTATTGACATCATGAATTTTGCAGGTAAATATGACATCGGTATGATATTTTAACAGATGGTCACACACTGCACAGATCAAAACAGGAATGAGAATCCTCTGCTTTTATCTGCTCCCCTAGTCCTAATTCTTGCTGATCAATATTTTATTACAGGTAGACTTTTTTTGCATGGCAAGGATAACTTGGAAGCTAGAAGACCATTAATCATTGAAAATCCTTCCAAAAATACTGAGAAACGTGCATCTGTACAGTCATTAGTATTTCAAAATATGAAATTATTTACCATAAATATATTTACCATTTGCTGCTAAGTGGATAGAAACAATACAAAGTGCTAGAATTTAGAATTTTTAGTGGCCTATTTTTATAATGAATAGAGGTAGTATTGGGTAGGTAAGTCAATTTTCCCTCTGGACGTTTTTTCTGTCAGGCAAAACTAGATGATCTGAATCATTTTCCTAGGTCGTTACCTCTAGAAATTTGATGAGTCTGTATTGTTCTGGTTGATGTTTACTCTGCTTGTCCCAAAGTAGGCTAAGATTATGAAATAAAAATATCAAAGGGTAAACCTAGCCTGGTGATAATAGCAATACTGGGAACTCATGAGTAATGATTATATTCTTTAATAAAATAATTAAGGAACTCTTTGGGGGGGGTGAAATTTTACTTTTAAAAATTAACTCTAGAGGAGATATTAGATTGCAGATTTGAAGTAAAATGAAAACAATGGTAATTTGGATTCCAGTAAATCCGTTGAAAAGGTCAATATGAGAACCAGACAAAATGTCTCAGAACCTTTGGCACCACTTGTTATCTGTGACCATGTCCTGCTAGCTTCCTGAGCTGTGCAGATCAGCACATGATCCAGCCAATACAATATGATGCACGTTTCAGATTCACACAATGCTGTCGACACTTCATTATGGATATGATTCGTGATCATTTATATTTACTTTCTATTCTTCTCAAATCTTTAATCCCTAATGCTACTCATTATCAACTGTCAGTCACAATAAAAAATATGCATAGAACCTGTAATGCATGCCTCAACTCTGTGAGCCCATCTCTACCTTTGCTGTGCGCTATGCCTTTTATGGTACACAAATTCCCCCCTCACTTTTGCTTCTGCAATACCAGTGCATTGTGAGGTATGCTATCAAATTCTGCTGCAAACTCAGCATGAAGCCTGCTCCCTTGAGTCACAGTTATACCAGCCTCTATGTGTAGACCTCAGGAAAACCCCTCTTAAACACTGTTTTATGAGCACAGTAGTATTTCTTAGGCATTGTCAGTTTACTTTTTCTTCTTCTTTTTTTTTTTTTTTTTTTTTGGTCTTTTCGAGACAGGGTCTCCCTGTAGCCCAACTGTCCTTGAACTCACTCGTAGACCAGGCTGGCCTTGAACTCACATTTTCTGCTCTACTGCTTCCCAAGTGCTAGGATTAAAGGCGTGTGCCACCACACCCGGCTACTTTTTCTTCTTATAAATGAATTTGCATTTTCACAAGACAGCGCCTTTAATCATGTGGGCCTTATTCTCCAGTGTACTTTTCCTCTTGTTCCAGTACTGTGCAGGACATTTCTCTTTAATGGTAATAATCTTATTAACATTCACACCTGCTTTCTGAGTCTTCCTCATCTGAAGGTATTCCTTTCTGTACCAAATGACACACTTTTCATATCTTTGGTTGCATATTTTGGCTCTTTCACTGTGGATCTGGATCAGAACATGATCAGTAGCCATGCCACAGTGTAAAAAAGGTCTTATCTTGCAATTTCATCCACCCAAAATTAGTCTATTACATTTTGAATTCTGTCTTAGCCAAATTCTCACTAAACAGGGCCTTTTCCAGAATATAGCACAAGCATCCCGACTCCAAGTTCCTGCTGGAGCACTGGTTTCCTTCAAAGTCTCAGGAGCTGGGCCTCTACTGTCTTCACCAGAACGGACCAATGATTTTTTTTTTTTTTTTTTTTTTTTTTTTGGTCTTTTTTGAGACAGGGTCTCCCTGTAGACCCAGCTGTCCTGGAACTCGCTCTGTAGACCAGGCTGGCCTTGAATTCACAAAGATCCGCCTGCCTCTGCCTCCTGAGTGCTAGGACTAAAGGCGTGCGCCACCATGCCTGGCATGATTGATTCTCAAAGCATTCTGGGGCTTACAAATTCTTTTCTACATTCCTCTGACAAATCAGTTCCAAAGGCCTGAACACCAGATGGTCAGGTTTATCAAAGCAGCAATCCAGTTTTTTGAAACCAATTTTCTGTCTTATTGCTGTGACAAAATACCTAAGGAAAGAAACTTGAAAAAAGGTGGGCTTATTTGGGGTCAAAATTCAAAACCACACTTCATCACAGCAGGGACATCTTGGTGCAGGAGCTGGCTCAGCAGGTCACTCTGCATAGTAATCGGGACAGAGGAACCCTGGGACTCACTTTCTGTCTTCCTTTTTAGTAAGTCCAGGACTGGAGATCAGCGGTGGTGCTACCAATCTTTATGGTGGATTTTCTTACCTCAGTTAACTGAATCAAGAAACTCCATCATGTACGTTCCCACACGTTTATCTCCATCTAATTCTACCTCAATTTGGAAATATTATCTACCACAAGGATGAGATCCAATTGCAGCCATTTTCTTGCAAATGACATAATCTCATTCTTCTTTATGGTTGTAATAAAACTTGACTCTATAAATATACCAGGTTTTCTTTATCTATTAATCTGTAGACAAATACTTATCCTGATTGCATTATTTGGGTCTTGTGGATAGTGCTGTGGTAAACATAGATGTTCAAGTATCTCTTTGAAATGCTGACTTAGAATCCTTTAGGTATATACCAAGATGTGGGATAATTAAGTCATGCGGTACTTCTATTTTGAGTTTTGTGAAGAACCTCTGCACTGATTTCACAGTGACTTGATTAGTTTACATTTTCATCAGCATTGTTCGACGGCTCCCTTTTCGCGGAATCCTTGGCATCATTTGTTATTTCACACAGATATTTTTTGAGAATGGCCCTGTGGTAGTTTTTGGTGGTCTATATACACTGTGCAGTTGATATATTTTTCCTGGAAAACAACTTTTCACTATCATAAAGACACCAATAAAACTGTTTATAGAACAAGTATTTTCTCTCACTTATCTTTATATTACAAAATCTATTTCCAGTATTCACTCTACCTGTTTTTGGAACTGCAACATTTGCTTAAAGCAATATGCACTACATTTTCTCAAAGAATCAAGACATTATTCCTGTATTAGGGATTTCAGAGTGAAGGAGAAGAACATATTATGAAGTCTCAAAACATGTTTATTAGTTATTACCAAAGGACTAGATCCAGTCTTCAGAAAGTACACATAAAATATCTTTGTATAGTTCCTATTAGGGGAGCTAATTTTCCAAGATTAATTATATTTATTAATTGCAGACCCTAATTAATAATTCTTATTTGTATTAAAGGTAACTAGGCTTAATCCTTTACACAGCAGCCACAGTAAGTACCAAGGACCACCCAGTCCTCCGATTGCACGTAGCTGTCATCCAACTCAAGAATGATGGGGAGAGGGACTTCAACATTTTTGTTTCCTCAATCTGTAACCATAAGCCAAATCATACAGTCTTTAATCATGTTGTCTTTTTGGCTCTAATATTTCCCATCATTCCTCTGAAGGAAAATATTAAGCACAGACAAAATTTAACATTCCCAGTGAAGTAAAATTAACCCAGAGTGGAATAAAAACCTCTACTTTGATGCTTCTTTTAGTTCTTCTCATGTAGAAAAATAATTTAATTAGAGAAGAATGCACATTCAAGTCATAACCATGAGCAAAGACACTGCCATTGGTAATCTGTAAGGCCTCTGCTATTTTCAAGTATCCAATGGCAGCATAGGGAAAATTCCCTTAGTTGACTTCCATATGTGTAGAAAGTATGGGTGTAATGCAAACTGCCTCATGGCCAATTTTTCCTTTGTAAGACTTTTGCCATTTATCTCAGTCATTGTTTGTAGAGCCTAAGAAAAAACATTATGACAACTGAGGCACTCTAGTTTTTCATATATAAAGATCAGGTGACATTTTTAACTGAGCCCTACAGATCAAAAACTGGTTTGTAGTGTGAGCACACAGAAAGAATCAGGTACATCGCCCTGGGCACATGAGATGATCTCTTTCTCTCTCTCCCTTGCAGAAAAAAGTCAGAAAATTAGCATGTAACAGGGGAGAAGAAGGTGTGAAGTGTTCTGTGTGTGAGTGATTCAAGTTAGCAAAGTAAAGACAGCTGTACAAAGCTCTCTAACTGAAATTCACTGGGTTATTCAAATTGCCATCATTTTCCTCATGATGTGAATACAATCTGACTGTTTCAATAAATGCTGTGATGATTAATAAGGACTTTTTGTACAAAATGCCAGGTCAGGAACAGGAAATGAGCTTCAATTCCATATTCCTCTCATTTTGACTATGATTCACTCACATCTATAGGACATATGCCTGACAGATCTTTGCGCTTGGAAGTTAGAAAAATACAGTACCTGGGGATTGTGCTTTTTCAAGCTTACACAGCAGGATGTGAAAAAAAGAGGTCAGAATTTGTGCTTAAGTAACTGTAAAGAATAACATATTTATCAGAATATGAGACACAGTTTTACTCAAGGAAAGGCTGCTCTGAAATTGCTGACCATTTCATTGTCTGACCCAAGAGCTTTTATATCACTCTAAACACTCAATTTTTATTCTGGTTACAGATATACAAGAGCTCTCTTTTAGATTCAGTTAGTTCTTCCTCATAATGACATCATCTCAAGCTGTCCCTCAAGGTCATATGTGGGTATTAACTCTAATATCTTTCATACTCCACTTGAAAACATACCTTCTAAAGGCTTCTTGCCTGTAAACTGAGATACCTACAAGAAGAGAGGAGATAAGACGCTGCTGTAGAAGACCTGATGTAAGCATGGGAAAGATGTATTGAGACCGCACTTGCAAGTGTACAGTTGGTTTCTGGAATACCAGAGAGTGTTACCAAAGGCCACTAAACCAATAAAGCAGATATAGGTCTCCTTGAGTCAAGCAAGACTCCTCCGTCAGCACCAGCTACACCTCACCTGCCTGGAAATACTGTGCAGCAGTGGCAGCCATATGCCTGTATATCCCAAATCTAATTGGCTATTAGCTCTCTCCTCGGAGGAATAACCCATGGCTGATGCCACAAGCTTACATCCTCTAGTGGTTAGGAGATGTTATAAGCCACAGTAAGACCCTGTCACATTTAACAGAAAAAACATAATTCATGGATTAACATACCATCCAAACATCTGTGTCTATACCAAAGTAACCTACCATAACAATTAGTACTGTTTAAATACCTATATATCTTATTGCTTGTGCTTCATTAGTAGGATTGAAAGGTTATTCCTGGACAAACTGTCAGCCCATGAAAGGAAAGAGCCAGAATTGAGCAGAGTCCAAGACAACAGCTCCAGAGAAAGTAGACTGTTTTGCTTCTCATCTACCTGTGCCCCTTTTCTAAGCCCAGGGAACAATCTGAAGAAGAGAGGGCATGGTAGAATGTAAGGGTTGTGATTGGGGTGAATGGTGAAACTACAGCAATATAGTCTGGACACTCATCTGATCAACTTCATTGAACATACAAGTCCCCCCAGCTGGATGGTGGGACCCATGGGCTGTGTGGGTTTGGGCACAACTGCTTGCAAATTGGTTTTACATGAAGGATGCTTGTACTCATAAATTATTACTTATTAAAAAAGAAAAAAAATAAAGAAGTAATAAAAAAGAAAACATACCTTCATCTCAATAAGTGTAATTCTAAAAGATAATTTACTAAACGTTAATAAAACTTCAGTATGAAATAAAAATGTATTCTATACTCTGACAAGATACATATGGACTCAAATGACCAAAAATGCACAAACCAAAATTGTAATTGCATAGAAAAATATTTTTGGCTTCTTATCCAGAATGCATTCACATTTTCCTCATTTTTATCCCACAAATGGAAATAATAAACCACTAGAGTAATTTCATTATTTTTCCTTTTTTCTTTTTTTGACACGGTCCCCCTAAATCCCCAGCTGGCCTGGAAGTCACTCTGTAGACCAGGCTGGCCTTGAACTCACAGAGTTTCTCTCCTGCCTCTGCCTCTCGAGTGCTAGGATCAAAGGTATTCACCACGACACCCAGCTTAAAGGCGGTTCTTAGCCACCATGTGGGTGCTGGGAATCAAACCTGGGTCCTTTGCAAGAGCAGTCGGCACTCTTAACCAAACTGCTAGGCCATCTCTCCAGCCCTTAATTTCTTTTTTTTTTTAATTGATGCTTTGTGTATTTCATACATCATTTTCCAATTCAGTTCAGGCATATATCCCTTTCCCTTCCCCCCACCCCACCCCTACCCATCCCAGATCATGCATTCTGCCGTAACTTTTCTGCATCTTTCCCTGTTTTTTTTTTGTTTTGTTTTCACTTTTTTTTAACAATAGGTGATAATTTGTGAGTACAAGCATCCTTCATGTAAAACCAATTTGCAAACAGTTGTGCCCAAACCCACACAGCTCATGGGTCCCACCATCCAGCAGTATGTTCAATCAAGTTGATCAAATGAGTGTCCAGTCTATATTGTTGTAGTTTCACCATTCACCCCAATCGCAGCCCTTACATTCTACCTCACCCCCTCTTCCGCAGATTGTTCCCTAGGCTTAGAAAAGGGGCACAGGTGGATGAGAAGCAAAACAGTCTACTTTCTCTGGAGCTGTTGTCTTGGTCTCTAGTAAATTCTGGCTGTTTTCTTTCATGGGCTGACAGCTTGTCCAGGCATAATCTTTTGATCCTACTGATGAAGCACATGCAATAATTTCATTATTTTTACAGTATTGATTTTCTTTCTTTTTCTTTTTGTTTTATGTATATGAGTATTGCCTGCATGTGTCGTGCAATGCCCACAGAGTCAGAGGAGGGCATTGGATTCCCCTAGAACTGGAGTTACAGATAGTTGTGAGCTGCCATGTGGGTGCTGGGAATCAAATAGGGATCCTCTGAGAATGCACCCAGTGCTCTTAACCGCCTAACCATCTCTCCAGCCCCAGTAATGATTTTCTAAATGTGACATAATAGTCCCTGGGTACCTGGGTACACCCATGTGTCTTTTTTAAAAACATATTTTTTATTGTTATTAAACACTTCAAACATCATACATCATTTCTTAATCCAATTTAGACTCATTTCCCTTTCCACGGCCCCCAACCCACCCGAGTTCATGCCATACATGTCTTGTATCTTTTTCCAAATCTTTCCGGAGTTTTTTTTTTCAAAGCAGAGGATTATTGTTTTTAGGAGAACTTCACTGGTTCAGTTTTTTTTGTTTTTTTTTTTTGTCCCGGTTCTTTTGTTATTGTTGTTCCCTCCAAGTTGTACTACTTCAATGTAGTACATATTCAATATATGATATGTGTGTGTGTGTGTGTGTATGTGTGTGTGTGTGTGTGTGTGATCTATACTAAACTTATGTCATCTAAAAACAAACTATGTTATATCCACATCATAGTTCAGGATTCAAATTTTTCCATTTTGACTTTATATTACTTTAAAATATGCATACATACCCTCCACCCATATACCAAAATTCCAAAGTCTGAAAATAAATGGTAGGTTAATTCTAGAACCTGTTAAGGGAGTCACAATATAAGAGCATAGTTGCTTTCAGATCACGAGGAGTATAACATTAACATTGCTTCGTTTGCCTTACGACTTGGTGCTTGGTACTAGCACCCACAGATGAGGGATGGCATTCATCATTTGTTTTTCTGGGACTGTGGTACTTCACTTAACATAATATCTTCTAGTTCCATCCATTTACCTGCAAAGTTCATGATGTCTTTATTTACCATTGCATGGAACCCCATTGTGTAGATGTACCACATTTTCTCTATCTGCTCATTGGTAGAAGGTTGAGGGGCACTTGGGTTGTTTCTAGCTCTTTGCTATTGTGAAGAGAGCTACAATGAACATGGGTGTACATGTATCTCTGCGGTAGGATGAGTCTTGTGGGTACATACCCAGGAGTGGTATGACTGAGTCAGGTGGTAAACTTGAGCACATAAAATTTCAGTCACCTCATATTTGACAAAGGGGTCAAAAAGACTCAATGGAGGAAGGACAGCATCTTCAGCAAATGGTGTTGGAAAAACTGGATCACCACTTGTAGAAGAATAAAATAAAACCCCTGCCCTGTATAAAAATCAACTCCAAATGGATCAAAAACTTCAATGTGAAACCGGAAACTCTGAAGGTGATAGAAAAAAAGGTTGGCAGCAACCTACAAGACATAGGCATAGGAAAAGTCTTTCTAAATCAGACAGCAGCTGCGAAAACAATAAAATCAACAATTGACAAATGGGACCTTATTAAACTCAAAAGCTTCTGTACAGTGAAAGAAATAATCAAGGAAGTGAAAACCCACAGAGTGGGAGGAAACCTTCACCAGTGATACATCTGACAGAGCATTAACATCCAGAATATATAATCTACTCAAAAAACAAAGAACTAAGAAAATGACTCACTCAAAAGATGGAGTAAAGAGTTGAACAGAGACTTCACAAATGAGGAAATAGAGATGGCTGAGAAACATCTTAAAAAGTGTTCAACATCACTAATAATGAAGGAAATGCCAATTAAAACCACTTTAAGATATCTCACTCTGATAAGAATGGCTAGGATCAAGAAAACAAATGATACAAATGCTGGAGTGGTTGTGGGGAAAGGAGAACATTCATCCACTGCTGATGGGAATGTAAATTCGTACGACCACTATGGAAAGCAGTGTGGAAAACCCTTAAAAGACTCAAAATGAGCTCACCCATGTAACTTTTAGGAGCTCCAGGAACACAGCATTCTATTTATAAGGAAATGAAGATTATATTTAATGTTCACTCTTCATGACATGATGATATAATCAGTCAGTCTTATAGCTAAAAGAAAATATATCTGAATGCTCCTTTCACTAAAAAAAATTTGTTGGCTTTAGTTTATAATACAGCAAATATCAAAAGCATGACCACATATCAAAAGTTCTTTAGACTTCAATGATTTGCAAGCCCGAAAATAGAACTACTGATATAAAAACTCAAGCCTCAGAAATACTGATTCAAATTGTATGGACACACACACACACACACACACACACACACACACACACACTTATTCTCTTTCTATAACTTTCTATTCCTGCTCAGCAAATATTAACTGGCCCTAAGTGTCTTTGGCAAGACACTCAGGATTCTATACCATAGGAACACGTTTTGCTCTCAACTTCTATTCTAAGTATCCTGAATATGTCATGTTTTCTTCTGCCTTTGAGTCTCTTTCTTATGTTGTTCATAAATATCCTGATCTCCATTTTCTTCAATGCTATCAATCTATGTAGACAGGTTCAACTGTTCCCCTCTGTGTTGCTTCACTTTTGCAACTGACTCTCAAGTCGCCTTGTTTTCATATAGGAATGCAAATTATATTCCTCTAAATACCCACAGTCCTAAGGATTCACAGCAGTCAATCAGAGAACATGATTCTCTTTTAGGCACAGCTATAGTGGTGCGAAAATAAAATGAAATGAGCCATCCCAGGAGCTGACCAGAGAAAAGAATCAATGCCAAAGAAAGAAGAAATGATGCTCCTTCCACTGAGATAACTCATGACCAGAAAGGCAGCAAAACACTAGCCTGAATAAACACAGCCTTGTGGGACCATGGGGGAATCCCTTTTTAAATCATATTTTGAAGATATTGTACATGTTTCCTCTTGACTGAAGATCTCTGTATAATCTCTGTCCCTTGCCTGACATTACTCTCAGTAACGCCTGTGTGTTCTTGCACTGCCCTGTGGAGTCTCTATGTTCTGGGGACTGTTCTCTTTTTGAAATCTCTCAGTGCAAATATTTCCTTTGTACCTTTTTTATTCTCTTGCAGAATTAGAAAGTATACAGAGGAACTCATACTGGCTCTGTGGCTAAGTGAAGATCCTTGTTTTTCCTAGACTGTAAGAGGCTCCTACCCTTTACTACTCTTGGAACCTGTTTAAGTGTTTTCCTTCTTTCAGGGTTAAATAACAAACTGAACAACGGGCTATCTTAAGAGTTTCCTTATGTCATTCTGGATTGCTTTGTCATGCAAAATTTTTCTTCATTTATGTTTTTAAATGATTTATTTATTATTTTATGATGTGTGTATATAGTGAATTGTGTACATGTATATAAATGAACCCAAGTTGTGCAATGCCCATTGAGGTCAGAAAAGGGCATCTGGTTCCCCTGAAACTGGAGTTATGGAAGTTTGTTAGCTACCATGTAGGTCCGGGGAATCAAACCTGGGTCCTCTGCAAGAGCAGTCAGTGCTTTTAACTGCTGAGACATCTCCCCAGCCCCCTTCATTTATATTTTTAAAAGGAAATGTTATATTGGCCAAGTTATTCCTTTATGATTTGAAATGATACAAACAAAACTTACAAATACAAAGTAAAGATACATTCCATGAAATTTAATGCAAATTAAGGCATCTTCTGAATTAAAAATATTGGTGCCTCCCATCAATGTACTAACCAGGCCCCAACCCTGTTTAGCTTCTGAGATCAGACAAGACCAACAGGTTCAGGAAGGATGGCTCCAGTGGTTAAGAGCACTGACTGCTCTTGCAGAGGACCCGGGTTCAATTCTCAGCACCCACCCACATGGTGGCTAAGAACCGTCTTAAGTCAGGAGTGGTGGCACATGCCTTTAATCCCAGCACTTGAGAGACAGCGGCAGATGAAGCTCTGTGAGTTCAAGGCCAGCCTGGTCTACATAGCGAGCTCCAGGCCAGCTGGGACTAAAAGGAGACCCTGTCTCAAAAAGACCAAATACATATGCATATATATGCCAATTAGGTGATGTTCATATTAATGGGAAAAAAAACCCAAGTACTTCCTCTATATATGCAGAAGATCAACGCAATCAGAAACTGTAAGCCTTGTGTATTTCTGAAAGATGAACTTAGCATACCACAAACCACCATCAATTAAATGTCATTGTAAATGTCCTAAGTGAGCCGATTTCCTGTACATGCCTGGGATACCCACTTAAGACACAGCCTAGAACAATTCAGGGATTCCATTATCTCCTTCAGAAATTAAAAAGAATGCTAGGCAAAGGTCAAATATGCCTTTCAGGTTGAAGTTAATTATTTAGCAGGTCATTAGAAATTTTCAAGGCATAACTTAGTATTTGTAGAACTAACTCTTTTAATTGCCCAAACAGCATAAGAGAATGACAAAGGTAAAATAGTCAGTTAAAATCACATAACCAGTAATTCGTGAAAGCTCAATAGCCTTTGGCCCATCAGCCATGATGGGTACTTCATTATCGTTTAAACTACCACATATAAAAAGAAAAAGAAAGAGCTCATCAAAAGCACATTCATTATGTCTACTTTACAAATGTAATTTTAGTTGTATTTTGGGGTCAGAGTAGGTAATTTTGTTCAATTTTCCCCAGTGAAAAGAAAGTCCCCTTTATACCTTTATGCAAAGCATTTAGTATGCATTTAGTTAAGTTTTTATGCTTTTTTTCTAGAATTTCATACAGTTTATTTTTTATCATGCTCATTGCACTTCCCCCATCTCTTCTCAGGTCTTCTCTGCCTACTCAACTTTGTGTTTTCTTCTTTAAATTGTTTTAAGGTCCATCAAGTCTAGCTTGTGCTATCCACATACTCTTGGGTATGTGTCCATTCCATGAGCATGATCAACCTACCTCGAGTGGCACCCTTAAGGGAAACTGACATTCCCTCTCTTAACAGCTATTAATTGCCAAGCGTTCCTCAGACAGGGGTAGGACTTCATGCTGGGATTTTTTTTTTCTGGCTTGAGTTTACTCAGGTGCATGTTGTCATGACCTCTGTGAATTCATATGTGCAACTACCCTGTTGTTTCTGAAAATCACTGTTTCCTGTAGTCATCCACCACTTCTTGCTCTTACAATCTTTCCACACTCTTCCACAAGGATTCCTGAGCTTTGTGGGGGAGGAGGAAGATAGATGTCCCATTTAAGGCAGGGTACTTCATAATCTCTTAATCGCTGTTAACCAGTTGTTGATCTCTGATCTCTATGTTAATCACCTATTGCAAAAAGAAGTTTCTCTAATGAGGGTTTAGAGATACATTAATCTACTGGTATAACAATAGGTCATTAGGAGTTGATTTACTACTATGCCCATTTAGCAGAATAAGGGTAGCATGTTTTTATTTCAAATGCAATTATCTTTGAATCTTCAGATACATTTGTTTCATTTGGAAAACTCATAAGGTCAGGAAACTAGTAAAGGGAGATTGTAGTGGGGCTTTCAAGGAAGAGAAGGTAAGATATCGAGATGTAAAGGAGAAAAGAGATATGATGGAACAGAAAGTTATAATGATGTCGAGATGGAAGAGAAGGAAGGAATGGATAGCTAAGATCCATTCTGAAAAAAGATGGATATCACAACCTACTAAGGCAGAAGCTTCCTAAAATATATACATTTATGTATATAAAAAAACATTTAAATAGAGTTTCAGGCTGGCAAACAAGAAGCTAAGAAGGGGTTAACCTTTTTGGAGTTGTTGGTTAAGGACTATTCCATAGAACCACCCCTTCCCCCAAAGAACAGTAATACCATTGCTCCTTGATAACTCTCAGGAACTTGATGGTAAGAGTCTACTCTTGAAGAAATTACATCCTTCAGTCATAGAACATGGCAAAATCAAGCCAGTACTAATCTCAAAGCTTTATCCTTTCAGGCTAGCTTTTACAGTTATGGATGGTGCTTACTCATGTTACTGGGAAAAAAAGGTAATCATCAGTCTTACCCTGTGAGTTTTGAACCCTGTGAGCTACGAACCCAACAACTAGGCGGACGAGATACACCCAGTGGTGCAACAGTGGTACAAATTTCATAGGAATTTCAGATTGGGTTTAAGGCCTGCTCTAAAATATGAAACCTATACCTGGCATGATTATCAAGGCCAAGAATCCAAGACAAATCATAGACCCTGGGGGAGATTCTATTACTATTACACTGCATTTAGCCATAGTTAATCTGAACATACATCATTCAATATATCAAGCTGTAATACATAATCTTGTTTTGCATTTATAGGCATTTTCAGTGAATCATGATTTTTGTCTATGCAATTTAATGGCTTTTGTTATTCACAGAATTCAGTAAACATCACAATAAAGAATACCTTCGTTTTCTCCCAGAAAACCCTCAAACCCTTTAGGCATCCTTCCAGTTCTATTCTCTCTAGCTTTACACCATCTCGATCTACTATCCATCTCTACAGTCCATTATGGAGACATCATAGGAATGGGCCTTAAAATACATGGCTTTGTGTGACCACTTTTTTCCACTACGTACAATGCCACTAAGGTTCACTCCTGGTATAGGCTAAATCATTACTTTCTTATCTTTTTCATTTGTATTTAATTCTTCTGATTTTCCTACAGCATAACTTGATAGTACTTAGATCCCTTCTCTCATCTTCATCAACCCCCTCCCCTGTCTCTCCAATGTACTCCAATACAGATACCATACAGGCTATAGAGTCTGATTCTTGTCCCCCCATGTCCCTGAGCATGAATCCATGTTTTGGAGCCTGGTCAACCTACCACCACGAGTCCCATATCTTTAAGAGACTGTCTCTTCCTGTCTCAGGAGCCAAAGTTCCTCAGATTGGGTTGGGCTTTCTTGTCCACTTTCCTGTGACTATGCTGGGATTTTGTCTGGCTGCTGTGAGTTCCTATGTGTAAACGACCCGCTTGTGGTGGCCATCAGCCACCTCTGGCTCTTTCCATTGCAAACTCTTCTGCAAGGAACTCTGAGACTTGGCACACAGATCAGGTGTCCTGTTCAGGGACGAGTACTCTGCAGTCTCTTATCCTCTGCACACTGTTGGTTTCTGTGTTATTCACTATCTACTGTGTAAGAAAACCTCTCTGGTGCTGAGTGTTGAAAGATGCATTCGTCTTACATGTAGAGGTCATATTTAAAGTGTACCACTTAGGGTTATGCATCTTACAAATAATTATAATCAGCATGAGACCAGTCGTGGAAATCTGTTAGTCTCCACCTTTTGCAAACAGAAGCTTCTTTAATGTGTGATGAGAGGTATAGTTGTCCATAAATATTAGGATGCATATTTAGAATACAGTAAGAAATTATATAGGTCTAAGGATGTGGCAACACCAGGTGTTCTCTAGGTTCTATGGCTTCTCCAGCCATGCATATTTGACTATGTTTACAGCACCACACATGAGTACTTTTCCATTGAGTAGGCCTTAATTCTGTCTATACAGCTACTGATTACCTGCAAGATACAAGTGCCACTACTGCACCACTACTCATAGTATGCTGGTCCAATCATTGTTCTTTATTAGGTTCTACAGCTGCGGTTGGACCATTGTTTGGTTTTCACCCTCAGCAGCTTGTATAGTATCCCGATACCACAAGAGCTAGTCTTCAGGGAGAAGGCTTTCAGGTCACTTCCAGATCCATTGTTTCAAATCTTGTGTCCAAAAGATATAGTGTCTTTTCTTCAAACTATGGGAGGCAATCAATGGCTGTGGCAACAGTCTGGAATCACTTATAAATGTTAAAGTACCTCTACATGGGCCATTTAAGTCTATGCATACCTCAGTAAAGAATAAGAAGTAAGATCAATCTCTCTCATGCAAGAAATATTGTTTTAATGAACTAAATGATAGCTCATGTTAATAAAATAGAACTTCTCTACCAGATGAAATACTCTATTAAATAGCTTGAAAGTAACATAAGCCTGTCTATGGCACTAAACCCCTCCTACCCTCTTCTCTTGCACTTTCCAGGATCTTGGTCAAGTTACATTATTTTGAACCATCATCACTTCAAACCCGTCCATCTAAATTCAAAAGCAGTGTGCACTCCAGGTTGCTCCTTCGCTTGTGTTACTTCACAAATCTTCTCCTTTGAAACAAATTCACATTATGCATGAATATGTAAAACGCACTTCGCCCTACTCAAAAACATGGTCATTGGTAGAAATGATAACTTCAGTTCTTATTTTCATAGTGTTAATACAGTAGCAGATCTAGAGATGGAAAAAAAAAGATCAACCAAAGAAGGGACATAGTGAATGGTTGTCTCATCTTCTGTATGACTGTTGCAGCATGTTGGTGACTTCATTAAATCATCCAGGTCAGTTCCTCAAGTGTGAGCCAAACATCAGAGGACACATATTTTTCTTACCAAAATATAATGACGTATATATTTCTAAGGGCTTTATAATAGTTCCACAATATAGGTCCATTTTAAGCACATTAGAATTTACTTAATAAAAAGGATATTATCTGCAGCTGGGATGAAAACACCATGAAAATGCTGGTGCAAATCCCCAAGGAAACTGGACAATGAAAACCAAAGTAATATTGGCCATATTGAGATCTATTATGATATTTGCAATATTATTCCATAGTATGCTTTATTCTCTTGGAAACAGTAACATGGTTTCTACGAACTGTATCAATGCTTGAAGTGTTTGCAAAATCTATTACTAATGACCATATCATAATTCAGAAAAAAACTGTCCCATCAGACACTTTGTCTCTTTCCTTCTCACTCTGATATTGTTTTTAAAACTGCAAGAATAGCTGGAGGCATAGTGGTGCACGCCCGTAATCCCAGCACTCGGGAGGCAGAGGCAGGCAGATATCTCTATGAGTTCTGGAACAGCCTGGTCTACATAGTTCCAGGACAGCTGGAGCTACAAGGAGACCCTGTCCCTAGCTGAAAGGCAAGCTGAGCAACGTTGCTGTTATATTTCTTTTTATCTGAAAGCAAATGTGCTATTATAATGTGAATCCCTTAACTGGCTCTAGAATTAACTTATCATTTATGTTCAGGCATTGTAATTGTGGTATATGGGCGGAATTTATGTATTCATATTTTAGAGTAATATAAAATTAAAGGGAAAATGTGAATTCCTAAATATATTTTGAAATTAACATACAGCTTATTTTCAGAGGTCATAATTTTGGTATATATGTTACATCTATATAGGCACACTTTGGAGCAATATAAATGGGAGGGTACAACAAGAACATAAGGACTGGGTCAAATAACTGACATGTATGGCACAATGCATGAACTGGGGTGGGGTGGGGACATGGAAGGGGAAATGTGTCTAAATTGGACTAAAAATGATATATGAAATACACAAAACATCAATAAAAGTATTTTATTGAAAAATTTAAAACACCCCAAAACTGCAAGAATAAATATCTGATTACTACAATTTCCATATCCTTTTATTTTTTAAAAACATTTAAAATTTTTATTTATTTATTTATTTATTTATTTATTTATTTATTTATTTATTTATTTTTATGTGTATGAATGTACTGTCTGCATGCAGGTTTGTGTACCCATGTCATGCAATGCCACAGAGGTCAGAAGAGGGCATCGGATTCCCCTGGAACTGGAGCTAAAGATGGTTCTCAGCTACCATGTGGGTGCTGGGGATCAAACCCCGGTCCTGTGCAAGAGCAGTTGGCGCTCTTAACTGCTAGGCCATCTCTCCAGCCCCTCCATATCCTTTTTTGTTTTGTTTTGTTTTGTTTTAAGTACTATTCTTGGCTCATACAGGTTGTCAACAAATATCTGTTGCAAGAATGAGTAGATGAATGAATAAAAGAATAAATGTGTTTTTAAATGCTTACATAAGGGAGCATACCTATTTAGCAACCATATTTTGAGTCAAGTAAATTCGTAGATTTTTGCACTTTCCCTTCTGAAATAAGATGAAAGGAAACACCCATGATCATGAAGTGACTTTCATTACTGATGCTTCCTTGATGTGTGAAACCTCCTAGGATTATTCATACTACTGGGAGATAATATATCTAACCAATGTCTAACAAAGCAAAAATATTTTACTGTTTTTAAAAGTAAGTTTAACAACACAATGTAATTTAAATTTTTATTTCTTACTATACATATACAGTTATGTAGAAAACACTTTTCCCATATAATTGATGTGTTTCATACTCTTCATTTTCCAAATTTGCTTTAATATGTATTGGCATTTTTGCTTAGTCATCATAGAAAATGCATAAAATCCTCATGAAGCACAAACATCATTTTATAGGGCCATTGGTATATTGACAACAAAAAATAAAATGGTGTGCCTCCATTGTGAGAAAGACTATGTGTTTTATTCTGCAGCTGAGGCAAACAGAAGCAATATTTACAGCAGCGGGAAGGAAGTCAGAAGACCTTGCCCAGGGCCAGGGTGGTAGCAGCTCCAACCCTGTTCTCTGCATGGTGCTCTCCTTGTTTAACAAACACCTTGCAAACCCTGCAGGTTCCAGGTTTTCCCGTCTTGGGAGGCTGGCCAGTTATTCACAATGAAATCGGAACAAGAGGTCAGATGTATAGCATCTAAGAAATATTTCCCCTGTGATTGACTTATGGTAATGGGGACTATAATTTATGTTTCCAACTGTCAATTATTTCATAGACAAAGAATTTACCAGAGCACAATTGGATTTTTTAAAGGCTATGCCTTTGAAAGTCATGCATGAAAAGAGAAAGAGCTTGCTCTATGTTTCACTTATGTATGGCAGTAACTCTCAATCATACTTAGAGGCCCTCCCACATCCACACACCTCATAACACCCCTCTACCAGATTTTATGCATTCTGTTATATGTGTTTGTACTCAAATGTCCCTGGGTGCAAGTTCATCCAGTGGAATCTAGCCAACCTATCCAGAGTCACTCCCTTAAAGATGAGCTCTCCCTCAACCTGCAGTAATTAGTTGCCAGTAGTTTCCCAGATAAGATTGGAGCCTTCTCTAAGTTTCCCAATGTCTTCTTGTGTGTGTGTGTGTGTGTGTGTGTGTGTGTATGAGTGTGTGTTTAAATTTTTATTGAATTTCTGTGTACTTCATACATCCCAATCATCTGTAAATCCCTTCTGTACTTTCACCCTCCTATAGTCCCTGGAACTATCCATAGTATTCATACAATCTCTCATTCGTGCAAAGGCCCATCATGTCAAGTTAGCATCCCCAGATGTTCCTCAGAACAAGTTCATCCACTGACGTCTAGTCAGCCTATCTAGAGTGCCTCCCTAAAAGGCTTTTCCTCACCCAACAGTAATCAGCTGCAAATAATCTTCAACTGAGATTGGGGCCCGCTACCCATTTCCATAGTTCTATGCTTGGTTTTTGTCTGCTTGAGTTTGCATGGGTGTTGTGTATACTGACACCATTGCTGTAGGTTCATATGAGCAGGGTCCCAGATCCCTGTAGGACACTATTTTCATATGGTCACACACCTCCTCCCTGGCTCTTACAATCTTCGGCCGCCTCTTCCATAATGGTCCCTGAGCCCTGAGTAGGTGGAGTTTAATGCAGGAGTCCTGTCTAAGGATACACACACACACACACACACACACACACACACACACACACACTCTGCAGACTCTTATACTCTACACTTTGGATATTTGTGATCCTTTTTGTTCCAGGCCCTCTGTTGCATGAGGGAGCTTCACTGATGATAACCGAGAGATGCATTAGGGTTCTCCTTACCCCTTGATCTAGGGTCTTGGGTGCAGAGATTACACTGTAGATGTGCCATTCTGGCTTGGTTAATTCACAGACAATCTCTGTGTATGACCAGTTGTTGAACTCTGTAATAATCTCCATCTGTTGCAAAATAAGCTTCTTTGATGAGTAGCAACTAGGTGTCCTAATACTTGTCTGTATATATAAAAACCCATATTTTACACATAATAAGAAATTCCACTTGTCTAGAGATTTGATAGCCTTGGGGCTTTCTCTGAGTTCTATGACCTCTCCAGCCATGTGTATTTGACTATGTTTACAGTACTACACATGAGTTTCTTCCCACTAAGTTAGTTTTAAGTTCAATTGCATATTTGGTGATCGTCCCCAAGATAAAAATGATATGTGGTAATAAATCTTATTCAACCTATAAGCACCCACGGATTTTCAATGAACACGATGCACAGTCCCTCAAAAAGGGACCTGTTTAAAATGTAAGAGGTTATTTAAAAAGAAACCAATGCTATTCAATATATTTAATGAGACTTTCCTATGTTATTTCCCTAAAAATTGAGTTCATTTTTCTGAAAAAGTGTGGAGAAAACACACACTGGTCTTCAATAGCTTCTTTTAACAAACATTTACCATGAGAAGTCAAATATTTGAGCAATTTTTGCTTGTTCTTTGTAAAGAATGCAGTGAATTCACAAAATGCTGTTTAAAAAAGTAAGAGGTAGCCAAAACTACAAATAAATATAAACCTTGTAAGCTGCTTTTAGATATTCTTAGTTTTTCTACTGTTGGTTTCATATACTACCATAGCTAGGAAGTCATACTGAATTGTTGCTCTATATAACATACTGAGAAGTTTCTTTAGTTTTTGTCTCTTAAATAAGTAACAAATGCTAATTGATTAGAAATCAAATTGGTATTATGAATATCAAAGCAGGATGTTAAGCATTTAATACATAAAACTTATGAAGCAAATTTAGGAGACTAACTAAATGCATTCTCTTTATTCCATTAAGATGATATGTGGATACCAATAAAATACATTATGTATCAGAGTTGTACTACACACTAAAATAGTGAGGAAAATCAAACTCGCTAAACCTATTGCCCCGAAGAGCTTTTCTTTGTTTTTCTATAAATGCATTTATTTCATCTGAGACAATCTTTTTTTCAGTTTTACATCTATAAAGATTGCCTACAGCCAGGCGTGGTGGTGCACGCCTTTAATCCCAGCACTGGGAGGCAGAGCCAGGCAGATCTCTGTAAGTTCAAGGCCAACCTGGTCTACAGAGTGAGCTCCAGGCCAGTTGGGACTAAAGGGAGACCCTGTCTCAAAAACACCCCCCCCAAAAAAAAGATTGCCTACATTTGAAGAATCTCTATAGAAATCTCAACACATACCACAGCTCTATAAGAAATTACTCTATAAACAGCACTTCAATGCACAAAAATCTGAAACAAAATTATGATACTTATATATAAAGCACCTTCAGGCATCTTCTCTATCTGGTCACCTGTAATAGAAGATCTAAGCCTTTTTAGAGAGGGAGATTCATCCAGAAGTTAAAACAAGATTCTGAAATAAAATGCTTAATTCCTGATATTTAAAGAAACATAATTATATTCATTGTGGAAAATTGTCTTTTTAGCTATTTGCATTATATGTTAATTGTGTTTTAAGATATGGTTTCTATTTTTGTCACTTATCCACAAAAATGAGCTGATCCAAAAGTTTTTAACAAAAGAACAGTCTGGCAAGAAAAGAAACCCTTTGCTTTACAATGTCTTTGATAGCTTTGGGTTCAGAAATTACAAATGGAAATGATAACTAGCAACAAAAGATTCTGGCGTTGAGTACGGGTTTTCTTCTAATGACAGACATTTCTAAAGCTCAGAACCTAATAATTATTTGGATAGAGATTGGGAAGTGTAATTAGAAAGACACAGGAAAAAAGAGAGAATATCTTCACTTTCATCATTCTTGACAGGTAATAAAATCAGTCTCATTTCATCATGGATATAAGAACAAGTGACAAAAAAACGTAAAATAACAGATATCAAGCAGGCAAAAAATTCATGGATAAAACCTTTCTGATTTAATGTACGACTTATCCTGCCAGGTTCCAGACAGTTACAGAATCAGGTACAGTATTTCTTGACATTGGTTTAATAATCAATATTACTATAAATTGGAGTAGAATCTCTGAAAAATAAAATTAGTCTAAGAACTTACCTGTAGGAACAGAATACTTTAGGCAATTCTGCTACCCTTTTGGATGAAAAGCTTGTCCTGAAGTTCATTCTGTTTTCATGCTTCATGAGCAACTTCTTTGTACTTTACAGCATAAAACTGATTATTGTTCCAAGTTAAGGCTATTGGATGACTGTAGCCTACCATTGAAAATGGCCTTTCGTGTTCTTCATATTACTACCACCCTGTATACATTCGAGGTGCTTCACAGACAGTGGGCCATGATTAATAACAAAGTTTACATGGAATTCACCTTTCAAAAACCAGCAAGACTGTTCTCAACTCAAAATAGTATTGTCTGGAATTACTTTTCTTTTTTCTCCCCTTCACATTCACACATTTACTTATCAAAATATCAGAGCACTTTTCTTAGTGTAGGTACAAGAATGAAAATGTAAACAAATGAAAAATTTAAAACCTGTAACTGAAAACATGTAAACCTGTTCATTTCCATGGAATGCCTTTCCTCTCTTTAATCTTTTAAGATGAATATTATCCATGAAGGCAACGTTTATGATGATTCCCACCTTTCCTTTTTATTTTCATGTAAGAAAATATCTTATATGCAATTGATACCTAGCTTTTAGATAAAGCCCTCTGAATATTATGATGGATAAATATTATCAAAAGCTACCTACAACTATGTGTTGGTTAGGGCCCATTTCCAAAATGAAAAATCTGTATATTAAGATGTATGTATAAAACAATAAAGATAATCAGAATATTCATTTCTAAAACTGAAAATTTTTAAATAAGCCATTTAAATTAGAAAATGAGCAAGAAAATCAGTGCTTTGTTATCACATGAAAGCATTTAGGTATTTTATAATGTCATTTTAAATACATTTTAAGCCGGGCGTGGTGGCGCACGCCTTTAATCCTAGCACTTGGGAGGCAGAGGCAGGCGGATCTTTGTGAGTTCAAGGCCAGCCTGGTCTACAGAGCGAGTTCCAGGACAGCTGGGGCTACAGGGAGACCCTGTCTCGAAAAGACTAAAATAAATAAATAAATAAATAAATACATTTTAAAAATCCTAAAATATGAGTTATAGTTATATAGTATATTTATAAATATAGTTATATGTATAAAATGGCTTTGATTATAGGGGCAGAATTGTGACACTGTCTACGTTTTAGTCAGGTCATACAGAACCTCTGTCTCAGGCTTCATTATATCCAAAGACCCTAGGAATATTGTCCTACTGACCACTGGAGAAGGCCACAGAATTCTTGATACTGTCCTGCCCTAACCTGTTTTTACGTGAAGTTATACCTGAGATTGTGTCCTGAAGGTTTATAGAAAATAAAATATACAATGTTGCCTAGCCTATTTGCTATCTGCATCTTTCCAAGAAAAAATCTGGCCAATTACAACTTCAAATATATACATTTGACTGTGTTTGCCTATCATGTACAGAGTATTTAATTCCCAGAAGAAAGAAATGAAAATGAAACTACTTCTATTTTTCTGTTGAATCAGGTGAAACTGAAGTTTCTATTTGAGATAAGGAGAGATAAGCATTTCTAATACATTTAAAGCTTAAATTTTTCTTACCTAAAAGTGTGTGCTAAAATATACTCACCATATCTTCCATATGGATAAAGGCACTAAGGTACTACTCTTATTTCATCCAAAATTCAGTACTGCAAAAATAAGCTTCTGTGGTGACTATTACTAAGTCAACTAAACTGCAAATGAGGTGAAAAGAAACCTTTATAGAATGTTTGGTTGGTATTCTTTGTCAAATTCTATTTGAATCTGTACATAGTCTACTCTCTGTGCAAATACTAAGCAGAAATATTTCAAAACATTTCAGTTAGATACTTTTCCTTTCAGTTAGATATTTTGACTTTCCACTACAAAACATGAAGAAACTGGGGGTAGAGAGATGGCTCAGCAGTTAAAAGTATTGGCTGCTCTTGCAGAGGACCTGAGTTTGATTCTCAGAACTCCCACACGGCAGCTAACAACTGTACAGTTCCAGGGAAATCCAATGCCTTCTTCTGACCTCCATAGGGGCCTCTACTTAAGTACATTTATATACATAAAATAAAATTAGTAAATAAAATATTTTTAGAAAACTTAAGAAACTATGTCCAGGGCTGGAGAGATAGCCTAGCGGTTAAGAGCATCGACTGCTCTTGCAGAGGACCCGGGTTCGATCCCCAGCGCCCACATGGCGGCTAAGAACCGTCTGCAACTCCAATTCCAGGAGAACTCCAGTTCCAGGGGAATCCGAGACCCTCTTCTGAACTCCGCGGCATTGCACGACACGGGTGCTCAGACCTACATGCAGACAGTACACTCATACACATACAAAAATAAATAAAATTAAAAAAAAATTAAAAAAAAAAAGAAACTATGTCCAAATTATAGAATTAACACTTATCAATTTTTCTTTCTCTAAATCCCATGGAAAGGCAAAAAAACATATTTGGAAAATCAACAGGTATTTTATAAAACAAATGAGAATGAGACCAAAAGATGACTGATCTTTTCAGTAAATTAAACACATAAAACATGAAAAGACATGTAAGGTAGGTCTAGAGATTACTCGGACTGCAGTATATGCAAGACGAACATGAGGAGAACCTGGGCATGAGCAAAGTGCTGTGCTCTGAGGGTTCCAGGCCAGTCAAAGCTCCTCTTCTTTTCCTGATCTGTGCTGACCAACAGGACTGTACAGCTACTCACAGGTGAAGCAGACAGCAGATATGGTGAGTATGTGAACAGAGGACACCTGCAGTACATTCTGACAAACTTGCTGTCATAACTGGTCCTACAACTTCTCTTCCTCCTCTCTCATGAGCCTCACAATTACCATTAACAGCATAGTCATCAGCAGCCATATTTATTCAGCTTATTATATTTCAGGCATGAACTCCATGTAATAAATTTTAGAAACTCAGGCATAGATAAGTTTAGTATTCCCAGGGTTGCAAATATTAAATTATGGAACTGAACTGATAGTTAGGCTAGTCTGGATGAAGTTCCCAACTACTTAATCACTATGAAACACTGTGTTTTGTTTTTAAAATGCAGTCTATAGACTGTGGCCAATACCCGCAAGATCCATGAATTTCTGTTACATCAAGTTAAGCATAAAATTACTAAGTGCCACGTCTTTTAATAAAATCATCACACTAAAAGATATCAACTTCGACGAAAATCATTCACACTGGGGAAAACGGAAGATGTACAAACAAAAATAGGAAATAAGATATGCATAACTGTGAAGAAATAAATGAAGGCTTTTTATAAAAACCACCTGAGATACTAAAAACAAGATATCCTAACTCTCTATCAGTATATCTGGCAGAAATATAGTGAACTGGAAGATTGAGCTGAGAATTATTCTCATGGAACTCTACAAAAGACTAAAGGAAATGATAAGGGAAGAAAAGTTTATAAAACACAAAGTTCAAGAAATTCTTAATTCCTTCTAATTAACTTTAAGGGTTGAAAAGGCAGGAACTATGACAAAATAAAATTCCTGAAACAAAACTTATAAGCTTTGTTTAAAGGTTATTAAATGTTAAAAATATGAATACTTAAAATATTAGGTATCATGCTAAAACTTTATAACAAAAAGATCAAGAGCATATGCTTCAATAATGAAATTTTTTGAAGATTTCTTCTGTAAATACAAAGAAGGAAATCATGCTGGCAACGGACTTCTTTTCTTCAACAGTCTTCATAGACAGATAGCCTCAAACATCTGATTTTGAATCCAGGCATTTTAAGTAAGCGATTCAACATTAAAGAAGAGGAAATACAACAAACCCATTCAGGACAAAGATGAAAGTTAAGAAAATGTTCCAAAAATATTGGATTGGAATATAAGAAATGATGTCAGTTGAGAAAGATAACCCACAATACAATAAGAAAACACAGGATGGAAATTCTATTCATATAAAAATGAAAGAAGACTGAAAACTTCAAAAGGAAGAAAGACAAACTTCGGTCTAAAAGAACTGGTGTGGTTTCTGGCAAGATGATATTTGCTCGGTATATAAATGGCAAACTATTAGATGGCACATGAAATGGTTTTAAAACATCGAAACAAAAGTATGTAGAAAAATAAAGGCAAATCACAAAAAGGAATAAAGTGATAAAAGTGGTTAAAAGTACGTGACAAGATGCTCTGTTTCACCAATAACCAGGGAAATAGAAATTAAAACTGTACCATGTTTTTTATTCCATTATATCTGGGATAAGCAAACTGTCATAATATTAATTTTTGACAACCATTAAAATGAGACAACTTATTACTGTCTTGAAAAAACAGTCTCATGGAGTACAAGTTGGCCCTTGAACTCCTTCATTATGTAATAGAGGATGACCTTGACCTTTGTATCCACCTACCCTCACTTTCCAAATGCTCGGATTATAGGCATGTGTTACGATCCCTGGTTTTATGAGGTGCTGGAGTCAGAATTCAAGGCATTGTTCACTATTAATGTTAATACACATTATAAGTATTTCTTATAGAGTGGCCTGGCAATAATTAGTTGCTATCAATTTTATTCTTATGAATCTGATATTTTGTTCACAAATGAAAAAGCTGTGTCTGTCTGAGGGCTAAATATTATTGTGAAACAAGAGAAACAATGTACTATTTACCAAAACTGATTAACAATTCGTGTCCCATTCAAGGAATACTTTTTCCAATGCATATTTTTATTGAAGCTTTGTGCATTTCATACAACCCACTTAAATCATATTCATGTCCCCTCCTCTATCTGCACATTCCCCAGACACCTACCACTGGATCAGCGTAATTTGATAAGATACACCAAATTTCTAAAAAAAGAAATGGGAAAAACAACCTACAAAATAAAGAAAACCACATGTGTTTAAATAATAATTATCAATACTAATACTACTAATAATGATAGAACTAAATAACTTAGAGATCAAGAGAACTTCTTGCTCAGGCAGAGGACCCTAGTTTGGATCCCAACATCTATGCGAGGTGACCCCCAACTACCTGTAAACCACGACCACAGAGGATTCTATGTCCTCTTCAGGAGCTCCTGAAGTCAAGAGCACAAACATACAAACCTAACTTAAAAATTAAGACAGATACATTTTAAAAGTAACATGACTATGTATTTATGTGTAAATGTACAGAAATAAAGACTGAAAAGTTGTAACTTGATATTTTGCTATATTTTTACATACAACATTTCTCAATCCAATTTAGAGTCATTTTCCCTTTCCATGCCCCCCCACCCCACCTGAGATCATGCACTCTGCCATACATGTCTTGCATCTTTTTCTGAGTCCAGAGTTTTTTTTTTTTTTCAAAGCAGAGGCTTATTGGTTTTGGGAGAACTTCACTGTTTCAGTTGTTTTTTCCCCAGTTCTTTTGTTGTTGTTCTCTCCAACTTGTATTGCATATATATACATATATATACGCATATACACATACATACATATATGTATATCCATACCTTGATATTATAATAACTTATTAAAGCTTAGCTTTGTGGAGGATGACAAAAAGGGGGTAGTAGTGGAATGTGGGCTTCCCCTGGCAGTCCATTTACCTAAGTAATTAATCTTATAAAATGAAAATGTATTTAACATGACTTGTAGAGTTAAGAACCTCAAGTCAAGTAGATTAAATTATAACAAAAAAGAATCTGTCTTAGTAATTCAAAATTCCCATCTTCCAATGGATGCTAACATTTATTTTACTAGTTATAAGCCAATATGTAAACAATTCCTCAGCTGTTGATGGTTACCAGATGCCAGATTGATAAAATTTGATTTTATAAAGATATGTAGCATGAAATAAAAAAATGGAAATAATGTTGTACTACCCTAATCTAGACATCATTTTCTTCTTCCCCTCATCTCTCCTCCATTATATGGAGTTAGTTCATGTACTAGGTAATTTGTAATAAATAACAAAATAACATCTTATTTTATTATTTTTATATCCCGTGTATGAGTGTACTGCCTGCATGTATGTAAGTGTGCTCATGTCATGCAATGCCCGCAGAGGTCAGAAGAAGATACTACTTCCCACATTCTGAAACTTGAATTTGTGCTGACATACTTTGAACAATAATGATCCTGGAAGATTCTAATACAAACTTGTATCAAAATGAAAGAAGGAGTGGATTATCACATTTATTCATACTTCTGTTCCTTTAGAAAAACAGATTCTCAACAAGGACCAGCTCCAAGTGGGGTCCTCACAGTCACTGACATGCCTCCCTCTGCTCTCACTTGGCATGAGGGCACTTAAGAGGCACTGGAAAGAGGACGCACACGTCCTGACTGATCTTGGTACATGTGACATTTGTTACATTCAGAGGTTCTCTGAGAATCAATAATGATTTAGGAGCTGAACATTTCTTTGGGGATTAATGGATGGCTAAATGGAGCTATTCATGCCAAAGACCACTAACCCCAATTGGTCTTTGTCCAGTTTGTGGCAGCTGCGGAAAAGAAGCAGCACAAAGCCCTGCATTTTTGGACTTCACTTCACTGATCCTTCTTTTGTAAGGAATCAAAATTGATTGATTTTTTTAAAGTCCAAGTTCATCATATTTTATTCAACTCAGAAAATCTATAAGTCTAAATCCAGAAACTCGCTTTATACAGTTCATATCGCTTGGGTCTATGCAGGGAACTCGGGCAGTTCCGTGGAGGTAGTGGCCTGTACTCTATGGGTTCTCTCAGAGAGTATGTAGCTCTGACATTTCTGTGGCAAACGGAATCGACCACAACACAGTAAAGATAAAAACTATTTCCTACTCAGCCACCAGCAGCTGTTTTCTTTCCCCATACTATTTTTCTATTCCACAATATCACATACATGGAATGGCACAATGCATACACCTTTGAGACAGCTAATTTGCTTTATAAAGTATGCTAGAATCTCCCACATCATTGCATATGTCAGTGCTCATCTTTCTGATTAGCATAAATCACATGTTCACTTTTGTTTTAATATTTCATTTTATTAGTTTTATATTCCGTGCATGAGTGCATTCCCTGATGTATGTAGGTGTGTCCATGTTATGCAATGCCCACTAGGTCAGAAGAAGGTGTAGGATCCCCTGGAGTTACTAACTGGAGTTACTAACAGATCTTACTTACCAGGTGGGAACTGGGAATTGATCCTAGGTCTTCTACAAAGGCAGTCAGTGCCTTTAACTGCTGAGCCATCTCTCCACACCACCCCCTGACCATAAATTATACTGATATACCCTAATGGTATTATCCATTCACTGATTTATGGGAATTCATGTTGTATCTAGATTTTATGAAATCAAAAAAATCACAAACTACTGTTTTGGTTTCCACATGGTCTGAGTGTGTTTTCCTGAAATGGTCATATGAAAATGTGGCCTTCAATGGGCAGTGTGAGGTGTGTATGGAACCTTTGGTCTTGACCCCTATTGGGTTGGGTCATAGGAACATTTACTCAGTAAGGATTAATCTCCAGAAATGAGCTAGGTGGGTTGTTACAAAGCGAGTCAACTGAAGGCTCCTGGCTTTTTCTGAACACGGTTGGTTCTCTTCCCACTTTGCCATCTTGTAACACAACCAGTGTGTTCCTACCAGCAGGCCAGTACCAGCTCTCAGACCTCCAGCATCATAGCTAAATAGTGAGCTCTTTAAAAATTATCAGCTTCAGGGATCTTGTAAAGTGACACAAAACACACTATGCAAAAGGAGGATGCAGCTTTTAAATTCCAGTGGTAGGAGTAGACAGTATATTTTCATTTGCTTTTGCTAAAAATCTAGAAGGAAGAATTCTAGGCACTGCATTTACTTTTACTATTTATTTACTTATTTATTTATTTACTTATTTATTTATTTATATGAATGTACTGTCTGCATGTAAGTTTTTGCACCTGTGTCGTGCAATGCCGCGGACGTCAGAAGAGGGTGTCGGATTCCCCTGGAACTGGAGTTCTCCTGGAATTGGAGTTACAGATGATTCTCAGCCACCATGTGGATGCTAGGGATCGAACCCGGGTCCTCTGCAAGAGCAGTCGGTGTTCTTAACTGCTAGGCCATCTTTCCAGCCTGGCACTGCATTTACTTTTATTGACCATTGTCAAACAGTTTTCCAAAGTGACATCGTTTTTTCATTTCCTGAAACAATGCATCAGAATTTTAGTGTCCTATTATCCTTATCAGCACACCTATTGTCAATTTTAATTTACTCATTCAACTAAAAGTTTTGTGTGTGTTCATAGTAATTATAATTTGTTTCTTAATAACTAACTTAACTGATGTTAATAACTACACTTAACTGATGTTAAGTGTATTTTTATACTCATTTAATATTTGATTTACATTTTTATTTTGTGTACGGGTCTTTTGCCTGCATGTATCTAAATATACCATGTACATGTGATGCCCACATGGGCAAGAAGATGGTGTCAATACCCCAGAACTGGAGTTATGGAGAGTTGTTAGCTACTATTTGGGTGCTGAGAATTTAACCTGGGTCCTCTGGACGAGCAGCAATCTTAACCTCTGAGCCATCTCTCCAGCACCATATAGGTATTCTTTTGGAAATTGTTCAAGTACTTTAGTCCTTTTAATAGTTTTTCTTGTCTTCATATTATTAAGTTGTAAGACTTGTTTATAATTATAAAAAAATCATATATGAAATTCTTAAAAACAAATGATATTTCAACTTTTCAACAACAAAGTGAGAGGGATTTTCTTTGTGTCCTATGCTCCACTGTTTTCTGCAAAGGTAATCTCACACACCTTTTCTCTAAGGGTTAAAAGACAAGCACAGCTCCAGTATCTCATTGAAATGGACTTTTGTGAAGATGGGGGACTCATTATAATAAGACGCCTAGTTCAACAAGGCTTTCTGGAGTCCATTCTTGATATTTTATTTAATATAATGTTATTATTGCAATAACTACTGAATAAACCCTCAAAAAACCAGTTCTCTTTCAAAATATCTTGACTCCTGCTTTCATCCCTGTCTGAAGTTTTCTTTTATGCACCCCAATCCCATACATGCCCCTTCACAAGCAAACATCTCACATGTCAGTAAGTCCTTTGCACTCAAGGAAGAAAGGCTTGGAAACAAAAAAGAAAATAGCCTCGTATTAACTATGTACTAAAGTTCCAGAAAATAGGTATGTAATATCTTGGGAATATGATTCAAGGGGCACATTATTTTAACAATGCATGCAATATATGCTTTTTATTATTAGCTCTATTCTCATAACTTCAATTTCAATAAAGGAGCCCACTAGAAATGATTTCTTATGGGGGCAAATGCTCCAGAATATCTGTTGTTATGTTCCAGACATTTTCACTGTTTGTATCTATATCACAGGATCCAAAATAGAAAGTCTGAATTCAAACTATATGCATATGACCCTTCATTCTAATGGCCTATTATTCAGTTCAACAGTGAGGTAAAACTTTAGAAAGCACCCACTTTCCTTCCACCCTTGTAAGGATGTCTGACCAAATCAAAACGCGGGGAAAATGACAGGGACAGGAAAAGAAAATGGATAGAGAGTAAATAAATCTGATTTCTATATATGTTCACAAAAATATCCCCAAGAAGAATATCATTTCTTATAAACTGATACTTGAATCTAATGCTTTCAGCAAATAATGACCAAATAATGACCAATATGAGCAGTGTCCAGTGATTCCTGCCCTTAATAATTCCAGGGTGTGGTTGTGTACACCTTTAATCCCAACACTTGGAAGGCAGAGGCAGATATCTTTAATTCTAGCATTTGGGAGGCAGAGGCAGGAAGATCTCTGTGAGCTCAAGGGTTGACCTAGTGAGTTCTAGGCCAGCTGGGGCCTCGAAACAGGGAGACTCTCTCTTAAAAAGACCAAAAAACCCCCACCAATAATTCCTTATGATTGTTACCTAGTCTAAAAACACCTGAACATAATATTCACAAATGCATACACTCATTCTCCAAAAACTAATATAACTAGTGATAGTATGAGTTTACTGAATGCAATTTTTTCATGTGGTCCCCTATTTCTTTAAAAAAATTTTTTTTTAATTTTATTTATTTCTGTATGTGTATGAATGTACTGTCTGCATGCAGGTTTGTGCACCCGTGTCGTGCAATGCTGTGGAGGTCAGAAGAGAGTGTCAGATTCCCCTGGAACTGGAGTTCTCCTGGAATTGGAGCTTCAGATGGTTCTCGGCCGCCATGTGGGTGCTGAGGATCGAACCTGGGTCCTCTGTAAGAGCGGTCGGCGCTCTTAACTGCTAGGCCATCTCTCCAGCCCCCTATTTCTTAAAGCAATCACTGAAGTTGGTATGAGCATTATGTGTATTTTATAGAAGAGAACATGAGAATTGGAGAAGTTAAATAACCTTGTCCAAGGGCACAGGAAATACAAAAAATTTAATGCAAATAATCTTCTCTCAAGCTTTTCTTTAAGCATGGTAGGACCTTAAAAAGCTAACTCCTTTATCACTTAGCACACAGTAGGCTTATAATACTTATAATTCAAAACGTCAACTGGTACATTAGTGGATCTGAGAGCTTCAAGATAAGCTCAGTGCTTATTAAAAGCACAGGTTGTTGTAGCCAGAAAACTACCTATTATGAAAATAAGTTGTTGGCAGGACATGAAAGAAATCAGGGAGGGCCTCATGAGGGTTAAGAAGGTATAATGAAAATCAGGACACAAGCCTAATGAGAAAGAAATGCAATGTACTTTGCCTCTTCTTCAACTCCTTTTGTGTTTGGCATACTCATATAGGAATAACTAAGTTTGTTTTATTACTGCAGTCTCTCCCCCACATAGACTAGAAACGATTCACACTTCTTTAGTGAAGCATAAAACCAGAATAGTTTATGTAAAGACTATAAAAAGGATGGATTACTAGGGAAGGCAGATGAGTCAAGGTACCATATGGTGTTAAACGCAATAGATATATTTAGAAGTTATTAAGAAGTCTATAGGTACAGCATTCCGAAATAAAAATTGCCAAGTGCCTAAATTTAAAGAATGACTATTTTGTTCACTAAGAATTTCATCTACAACTAAGTTTCAGGGAATATCTTTAGAAGTTATTGAGAAGTCTATAGGTACAGCATTCTGAAATAAAAATTGCCAAGTGCATAAATTTAAAGAATGACTGACTATTTTGTTCACTAAGAATTTCATCTACAACTAAGTTTCAGGGAACATAGCGGAACAGGAAGCAAAGAGAATACGAACGCATCTCTCCACTCTCACCAGTGAAGCGTCCTCATGCAACAGATGGTGATTAACCCAGAAACCCACAATTGGCCAAACTGCAGTAATAGGAGATTACAGAGTGTTTGTATTAATTTTAAAACATGGACTCTTTAAAAAATTCTGAATTTATTTATTGAAAATAAAGTTTGTAAAATGTGGTCTATCTTGCCCTTACATTAAACTTAGCGACTAATGATGAAATGCTATTCCAAACTTACATACGGCAAGATGCCAGTTGCCTGCACTGGTAAATACAGCAGTGAGTTGCTTTAAAAAAGAGATACCTTTCAGAAATTCATCATGAGGCAATACACTTTTGTGAACACTAAAGAGTGTGCTTGCACAACATAAGAAGGCCAAGACATTGCTAAGCAACACACTCTCATGGGATCACACTGTACGTGTAGTCTATTTTGACCAAAACACCATTATGCAGTATATGACTGTTTCTCTAATCAATACATGCACAGACATTCACACACAATCAACTATTTTAGTTTAATTTTCAGATACATTTCACCTTCTGTTCCTCATTCCCCTCACTCACTTCCCAGCTATACTTCATCACCTAGTCATCACGTTTAAGTTGGTACAGGTCATTAAATATTATGATTTTTCAAAGCAGACTAGATGGTTCATTGGAAAAAAGCACTTGGGGCCAAGCCTGGAAACTTGAGTTCAGTCTCTAGGAACAACATGGTAGAAGGAGAGAACCAACTCCATAACACTGTCCTGTGGCCGCCACATATAAATTATACCATGCTCACAACACACACACATACACACACACACACACACACACACACACACACACACACACACATACACCCTGCCACCATACACATATATTAAATACAATGTAATTAATTTTTTAAAAATTTTGTACACAGGAAAGAACTCAGCCAGAGTGGCGCAGGTAGATGTGAATGTGAAGATCTAAGCTTTTAACTGTTCCACAACAAATCTCATCATATTCAGAGAAATGGCTTTTAAAGTGTCTCTTTCTAAGATGAATTTCTAATCTAAATGCAATTCACTGTTGGAGAACGCATTAGTCCTGTACATAATGCCTCCAAAAATGGTCGATTAATATGAACAGATAATTACCAAAATTATAAATTATATATGTTGTCCACATGTGAGGTTTTAAAAAGTACAAGTGCAAAATTGGGATCAAAGTTATATACAAGAACAACTGCAAGATTAACTGCATGAAAGTTACAGAATGCACAGGACACAGGATAACCTAACCTTGCTTGGTAATCTTGGAAATCATACAGAACAATGATGTGGTTATACTGAGGTTTTTATTCTTTTCTTCAAAATTCATTCTCAACAAGATTTTCAGCTTTAATTGATGCTGAAAGAGTAGTACTTGTGTTCAGGTCATTAGAAATATAAAGCAATAGTCTTGAATATAAAAGATTTTATCAAAGAATTATATGGATGGAGGCATTCATACCTAAGCCTAAACAATCAATATGTGACTTACTATTAATTTGAGAGAGAGAGAGCGCTGTCATGCTTCATGGGTTGATTAAAAACTGTAAACTGAAAAGTAGTAAACTGTCAAGTTGAAAAGAATCTTAGGAGATCATTTAGTCCTGCCTTCAAGTTTTCCAGATAAGGACACTGAGAGAGAAACACTGACTACCCCCAAGGTCACACGAGATAAAAATTGCAGAACAGCCTCGAACTGAGAAACCTGTACTTGAAAATGGGAGAACAGTGGAAGGTTTCATGGCTTTCTAATATATTCTGCAGACAAGTCTTGGCTGTCTACACTGCAAGCCGGGTCAGAGATCCACCGCAATGATCTTTGTATGATATCTAATCTCCATGTTGTCATTCTCAGGGAAGGAAGGTACCTCAAAGGTAATAACCTTTAGCTTTGTAGAAAATTCAGATTATTTTGGTAGATATGTATTTAAATAGGTTTGGATCCTCATGCTCGAAACACTGGCAAATAAAGTTATTACAGAAAAGAGTCTTGACTATGTGGAATATAGATGACTTTGATAATGAATAGTGAACAGGTTCTGCAAGGAGATATCTTAGAAAGACTGAGATTCCGTGACTAAAATGAAGATGGGAAAAATAATTCGGAGCTTGGTATGGGAAGGTGATGAATGGAATATCTGATGGGATATGGAAAGGCAGTACTACTTTTAATCCTTATTTTTGCTGTACAGTGAAACAAATGAGTATGTGCTCTGCTTGAACAATATTTAGATGAAAGGAATTGTCATCTTATATCATCCTCTCAGAGAAGTGTGCACATGCCTGAAGCTGAGATGATGATGAGGCAAGGTTGGCTTACCTCTCCCTACCAAACCAACCTAACCATTTGAAGAAGAACACGATCAGTTTAAACTAGAGCAAGTTTTGAATGCATTCTTACTTACGTTTCTATTTAATTATGCAGTCACTTATTGCCTTCAATTAAGTGTCAAATATAGTAGAGAAAATAGAAAAAAAAAATCTCTGAAATGTAACTCAGAAAATCTGAGTTCAAATTGCACATCTATGTAACAAGAAACACAGTGCCAGGCAGGAGAAACCTCCCTTTGAGTTGTTGGTCACAGAAGTCCAAGAAACTCCAAACATAACACAGACTATCGCCACAGCCCTTTATTGCCTCCCAGAATTTGAATGTAAGGCCCTGTTGCTGAAGACAGAACATACTTCAGACACAGGGCTTGAAACAATGGAACTGCAACTGACTTAGAAACCTCCCTGAAGACTACCTCTCATAGAATAAGAGCTATACAGACTGCTAAGAGGAAAAGAAAAACAACAATCAATTGTAGTATGCAGTCATAAGACCTAATAACCACAATAATGACCAGCACAGCAAACATCTCTATTGGTACAGTAGTGGTGATTTGATCTTGGGGGTGATCAACAGCTGTCTAATTGAACTTAAGGTCCACCCAATGGGAGAGATTCATGTGTAGTGTTGTGAACATAGTCAAATACCCATGACAGGAGAGATCATAGATCCTAGAAAAAAACCCATGTCTATCATGACCCTAGACAAACATATTTTCTTACTGTATACAAAATACCTATCTTTATATACATGTCTAAGTATACCTCCCACCATTCATCAAAGAAGCTTCGTTTTACAACAGATGGAGGCTATTACAGAATTCCACAACTGGTCAAATGCAGAAAACACCGTGAGATGACCATCCCTAAACGGCACATTTCTCAACACCGAAGCTTCCTCGTGTAACAGATGATTAATACAGAAAGCTACAATTGGCCAAAGCATAAAGAATTAGAGACTGCAGTGTGAGTGACCCCAGATAAAACCTTTGCCCCCCAGGTCTTAGGGACCATTGCAGAAGATGGGCAGAAAAATTATAAGAGCCAGAGGTGATGGAACAGAGTTTTTCAGGCTGCTGTGAACTTGCTCATGTGAACTTGGTGGCCACATACACAAAACCCATGCAAACTCAAACCAAAAAAAAAAAAAAAAAAAAAAAAAAAACAACCCAGCACAGAACTGGGGAAATGGATAAGGGAAACCTCAACTTTAGCTGAAGACCTATTGTCAGTGGACCAATGGTGGGTGGAAGAGTGCTGGTCTTCTTTAATGTAGTGACACTAGATAGGTTGACCAGGTGCCAGTAGATGAACTCACATCGAGGGACAAATAGGGACACAAACTTGATTCAATATGCTTTGATATCTATCTATCTATCTATCTATCTATCTATCTATCTATCTATCTATATCTCAGAATGCATGAAGTCCAGTGGGGGGGTATGTGAGGTGCAGATAGGAGAAGGGGGTCTAAATATGATCAAGATGTAATATATAAAATGCACAAAAAATTCAACATAAAAATTTAATGAAAGCAAATTGCACATCTGAATTTACAGGGCTTCTGGCTTTCGGCAAATCAATAGCTTCAGGATTCTAGAGTTAGAAAGAAGTTAGGTATCTGCAGAAGCAACCTCCTCATTTCATAGATGGGGATGTACTTAAACAAGGAGAGCTGAAAACTTGGGTGATCAAGGGCTCTGCCAGCATCCTAACATTCTCCATCACCTGTTACTACGAGAGAAGCTCAAAGTAGAAATCCACATTTCACAGATTCCTTTTGTATTAGGAGTCTTCACATGACCCAGGATCCACGTACTCAGGAGAGTGGGAAGTGAGGGGGTGAGTCACAGCGGGTGTCTCGTCATAACTGTACTCTCTAGATTGCATTTAGGCAGTGAAATGAATCAATGAAGATTTCCCTCTTTCTTTTCATTGCTCCCAGTTTAAAATGTTATAAGATACCAGAATAATAAGACTGTTCATAAAAATATTATAGTGACTAATTATCTTTGATATTGTGACCAAAATTGTCCTAACAAAACATTTCCAAATCATTATTTAAAATGAAGAACACTTTTATTTAGATAATTTAACTTACAACAATCTGAGCAACATTTCTGAAGGTCAGCATTTAATCAAAACAGGGTCTTAAATGGTACTGGATCATTTAAAAAATATGGATTGTGCACACTTATATATATTTATAATTTCAAATGCCAGAAAAACTTCTGGATTTGGAAATGAAAAGCAACAAAAAGAGAAGACCAAAGGAAAAGAACCCTCTAATAAATCAGTTCAGAAAACAGCAGGATTAACAGCAGCACCAGCCACCCAAGAAAGAGCAGAGAATAATGGCATTAAAGATTCTTTCCCATTTCTTTGAAAGTTTATGTATGTGGCCTTCAAACCTTCCTTATATAATCCTTCCCATTATCTGTAATGCTAATATTTTCAATTACTATTGAACCTCGAAGCCTGCATAATTCTAACACTGAGTTATTGGCATGTAAATGTCTAAAAAAAAGTCACTAAAAGTTACACATATATTACTTATATTACTTACAAAGTAAGTAATATAAGACCTTCTTATCTGCTCTGTAATTAAGGCCTCTTCTTCTATCTAGAACATCATTAGAAACAGGATGCTGAAATGTAGGATCCATTTCTTGTAGAGCATTTGAGAAAAATCTTTCCCATTCTAATATCTTTTACATAAATCCAGATGCCAAAATGATTTGTATTTGTTTTATTTCACAAGCCATGTTTTATACACTAGAGATAATGGTTCATATTCACCCCGTGTTTGCTTCTAATAGGTTTTCAAAAGAGAACTTTGGCCAGAACACAGCATAGAGAAATGGTGGCAAAAATGAGACTATGCATTTAGACTGTACTGAATATTTGGCACATATTTAACTCTGCCATTAACGGCAATATACACGCCAGATTTAGAGAAGTAATCTCTGAGAAAGTGAGATTGATGGCAGAAACATATTTTAATATTCCATAACTGAATCATTGATAGTGCAAGTATTTTATAAGCTTTTGCACAATCCTGTGAATGTAATGTGAACTCTCTTAAAATAGAGATCTTATTTTTCACCTATAAGAGGTGAAATGAGCAAGTGTAGTAGTCAGTTTTTGAAATATATTTGGTAATAGTAGGTATGAGAATTTTTTATCTTTGGGTCTTGTGCATCTGCCAAAGCCTTGTTTGTTAAAGGCCTGGTCCCCAGCTGATGTGTCTACTGGGAACTGGTAGAACTGAGTAGGAAAAAGGATTTTGTACAAAGAAACTAGGTCATGGGTCATGTGCTGTTGTACAGGCTGTGGTAACTCAAGTCCCTTCTCTCCCTGCTTTTTTTATGCCACAAGTGGCCTGTTTCATCCATGAGCTCCCTTCATGATCACAAGCCCAACCAGCAAAAGGCTAAACGACTTTCAACAGAAATAGTCTTTGTCCCTTTTCAGTTGATTTTATATCAGCCATTTTATCATAGTGACAGAAACATGAGTGACATAAATATGATTTGACTAGTAATGACAAAGCATCTTCCTGTTAACATTAGGTCTGGAGGACAGCATGGGGATCTCCATCACTGGTGTGACTCCTTTGTGCAACTTGATTCACATGGTACACACAAGCTGAAGGGGGGCGGTGAAACCACATTAGTTAATTATGTGATTTCTATTTATCTGGTGTATCTACTGAGACTCTATACATAGTGGATATTCAGATATTCAGGATAAGCTTGACAGATACATTTCCCACATTCTCCCAGTTGAGTTTAGAAAGGAAGGTTACTGGGAGTGAAGGTATTCATATGTGACTGGAAGATTAAAATTCAATGAAGAGAGAAAAGAGGCAGCACCTCTCACAGATCTCCTCTTTCACTCTTACTCCATAGTACAAACTGTCAATAAATTATGTCACCTTCGAAATATGTATTTTAAACAAACTTCGAATCCCAGTGTTTGCACCTCTTCTACCCTCATCCTGCTCCAGAACGCTATCTGTGCAAGAGAACACTCCTATCCTCCCCCTCTAGTGGACTGTAATCTAGTCTATTCGCTTCCCAAGGATTTACGAAAAGTCCTATCACTCATTTGTTCAAATTTATCTATGGTTTCCGTTATATTTAGAATGAAAAAGGTCTACATTATGACCTGCCACATTCTTAATCTGGCCCCAGTGACCATGCCCGTCTAGCTCTGTGTCTCACTTTTGCTCACTGTTTAAGTGCTAAAGCATCCAAGCAGTTACTCCTATGCCTCTGCTTTAATCCTCACCAACTTTGGCACCTGCTCTGCATTGCTCTATTTCCCCCTTACATTCTGTCCTGTCTGAACATGTCAATAAATGCAGGGCTTCATTTTTTTGCAGGGCTAAACCCACAGTACCTGCAGTATTATTCAGCAGAGAGAAAGAGCTAAAATATACTGTTCCAAATAATAAATATTTTATTTAGTCTGTACGTTCCCAGAAGTTACTAACATGGTTACTATTTATAGACAAAGACAGTAAGGTAAAAGGAGATGACACAACCTTTTCTGGAAAGAGATAAAAGGATTCAAGAAGTGGGGCTAGCAGTTGAGGACTAGATGCCTGATAGAGGATTGAAAAGAAAAATGAGAAAGGAAATAAAGACAACACAAACAGTTTTGACTGTTTGGAAATTTTAATTTCTTGATGGATTCAATTTCAGGATTATAAAACTCGTACTTTGGAAAGATATTTTACTTGTTTCTCTAGTTAGTTTGCTTTGGACTGGTAATTGTTGGCCCTATATTAAGCGCTAAAGCCAATAATCATTATTTATAAAAGACAAGAAAGGAGAGAGAACACAGTTTGTGATGTTTTCCATTATTTAATTGCTACTCCATTTTTCTACTTCCACACCATACAAAAGTTTAGATTCTGAACTGACCATGGTTACACCAGGCAAGAATTATAATTTGAAAGTTGGAAGAGGAGTTATGGAATAGAAATGGATGTAAGAGAGCTTACAGGAAAAGGAACATAGAGGAGTGTCAGGAGGGCCAGAGGATTCCAATCCTTTCCCATTTTGTGGATGGATAGGTTTTGTACTTTATTTTTGCATATCTTCGGGGCTGAATGAACTCTGTGCAATACACTGAAGAAAACTCAAATCAAGTTTATGACCTCCATATGGTCCCAACCACATATACACAGTGGTAGATTCATTGGATGGAGGATAAAGGTATAACTTCTTTTCCTAGAAAAAGCAATCGTGTTGCTAGAACTTTAATGAGCAAAAGTTCAAAGGCAAGCCAGAGTAAAAAAAAAAAAATCAAATTCAGAGTCTCATGTCTTTGGTAGCTTTCCAAAACAGCAATTCGATAAAAGAGCATCTGCAAGACTTTTATCTGGAAAGTTAATTTCATTATTGCACTATATTGTACTTAAAATAAAAAAAAAAAACAGATCCACACATTTATTAAAATTGTAATGAATGAATCACTTAGGCTTTGATCTTGTACAACATCAGTTTTGGTGAGCTCCCCTAAAGAGAGATCAATTAAGCACTGGTTTTTCAAACAATACTCTCAAACAAAGCATTTCTAGTTCACTTTATTAAAATACGGGCACAGAAAAATGTCATAAAAATAAACTCTCCATTATTTGTGTTTTTTTTTAATATAGGCAACAGTCGTGTTTCATTCTTGACACACAAAAAAATAAGGTTTTGCACTTAACAATGATGTGATTTAGAGATATGTTACCCTTAAAACATGTCACATTGACACACTGAAATCTGAGATAGGAACATCCCTGCCTTTCCCTGACCAGCTCTCCTGAAAGAGATTACAACGCTAATGAAAGATTTACTAACCTATTCCTAAACAGGTCATCTTAACCTGATGAAGGGGTGTTCGCCTTAGGGATGAAGAAAGGAACGTACTTAATTTCATTCTATCTGAGTGGTCACAGGAAAGCAATTTGGATGAACAGGTCTTTCTATGTCTCCCTCGGTTTAAGACTATGAGATCAGAGTCTCTGTGTCCTATTTCTCCCCAAGCTATCCACTCATCATCACATCTCACTTAAAAATTCACGAGTCAAACCACTGTTTTAGGTTTTGGTTTCTTTGGCAAGGCTTTGGTGTTATGAAAGTGTATGCTAAAGAGATGTATGTGCTTTTCTCTGGTTTATCTGTTTTGCAGGAGTCTCACTGGAGCCTGGGACAGGTAAAAGATTCATTTTCCCTCCTGTGCGGATTTTCTAATGTCTAATACAATACAGGAAAATGAAACTGCATATTTTATGGTACAATCAGATACATTATTAAAATGCTGTGCTTCTAGGAAAGTACTTTTCATGAACTGACACGTTTTCCTAGAAAATAGAATCATCCTGCATGCATGAAGATTTTGATTTATTTGCTATAAGGCATTGCTTTTGTGTTCCAAAACACAAAGTAAAACTCATATAATGATGAATTTGTTAAAATGACTTCCCAAGAGTAAAAAGACACTCATTTTCCAGTGCTCATAAGGAGCTTTGCTATGAATCTAAAGATCTCTTCAATATACATGGAAAGGAAGTTCCAAATCAGGCCAGGAGAACAGAAGAGAACAAAAGGAGATGCGTCATCGGAAATATTACATCATATGTGCAAATGATAATGTGCAACTTCTGAAGGGGTATTTTCTTTGATATCTAAAACTGGAATGATGAAAATTTTACTGGGCCCATGTCCTTGAATCTGTGAAACTAATTTTGTGACCTGGAGAAATCTTTTAACTTCTCTTCTCCAAACTATTGCCATCTCCAAAGAGAAATGCAAAAAGACAGCCCTCATGTACTTCTAACTCTAAATCTCTATAGATTCTATAATTCAGGCACTTAAAAAGGTGTTTTTGTCACTTAGCTGTACTTCTCAATTTTATGACAAGTTAATTCTGCATTCAGGCCAATAATATACAGACTTTTCCAGCTTTAATACCACTGAATGAAAAGAAATAAAGAGGGAGATATTTTGCCCATTACTATCTAGGACTAGCTAAGGTTCCCCTCACCTAAGTACCTGTAATACGAAGCTCTCATTAAGCAAACCTAATAAAGGTATAGGGTACTGAGAGAACTATGAATTACTGAAAAAGTAAAATTTAGCCAGTGAAATTACCAGTATTAGCTAATGAGGCAGTTAGAAGCACCAGCAAAGCAACACGAGGCCTGAGCTTGGCTGAATTTCATTTATTATTTAACCTGCACCATTTTAAAACTAAAGTATGGAAAATGCAAATTGAGAGCATTCTTTTAGATCATTGACTGCCACATGTAATTGTAATTATGAAATGCTTCAAGATTAGAAGGAAATTATTAGATTATTTTAGATATAAAATACCCTAAAACATCAAGAATTATTTATTTTTTTTTGGTCTTTTCGAGACAGGGTCTCTCCCTGTAGCCCAGCTGTCCTGGAACTCACTCTGTTGACCAGACTGGCCTTGAACTCACAAAGAACCTCCTGCCTCTGCCTCCCAAGTGCTAGGATTAACGACATGTGCCACCATACCTGGCTTAAGAATTAATAATTTTAATCATAAAAATATCTTATGTTAAACTGATGTATATAGTCATAGATACTTCCAACAAGAATTTCTTTATTCTTCTTTAATTTTTTAAATGTCTTCATTTTATGTGTAGAAATGTTTTGCCTGCCTATATGTAAGTGAATCACATGTGTACAATTCCTACAGAGGCCAGAAGAGTGTGTCAGATTCCCTGGAACTAGAATTATGGATGATGGTTGTTAGCTGCATTGTGAATGAAGAATACGTACAGGATTGCAAAAGCAGCCAGTGCTCTTCCCTCCCTGAACTCACCATCCCCCCTACAGGATTTAGAGTGGCTATGTAAGACATGGAAGAAGAGCTCCTAATTTAAAAGAACAGGCAGACTATAAAAGACAACCAGTTAAACTCGATGTCCTGCAATTAAGCACCTTTTTTGCCTCTGAGCTTTCCTGCATAGGAAGTAATGTATTATATATCTATATAATGATTAGTAAATATATTATACTGACTCTACATTTTCCCCCTATCATTAGGAAATAAAGAAGAGAGAGGGAGAAGGGAACGAAGAAGAGAAGAGGGACTGAAAATTTCTCTTTAACTGTTGTCAAGAAGAACTGAGCTATAGAAGTGAAATATCACTGCTTCCGTGTTTCAGCACATGAAACAACACAGTGGCTGCTATTTTCTCCTCTCCTCTTGCCATTTTAATGGTCATCTTTTTAGGACATTAGAGCTCTCTTTTCTGACCTGATGAAACCAAAGTTAGTGATCCCTTTTCTGTCCTTCACCCTTTACCCTACAAGGACCCTCATATTTCTGGCTTCCTGAGAAAACTTTAGAGAAACCCATCCATTTGTTTCTAGCTCAGGACATGACTGACTCTCCCAGGGAGGCCGCCCAGAAAGGCTAACTGCTGAGCACACACCTGCCTAACTTTACAGAGGGGAGGAGGGGCAACAAGCATAAGCAACTTCCAGGTGTCAAATCCACAGACTACTCAGTACCTGAAAGAGACTCTCCAGTCCCCAAGTAAACATTTGCTTCCAGCACAATTCATTTTGCCTCCTGAATACCCCTTTCCTTGATACTTTTGACAAGTAATTTGCACAATTTTTCAGCCTAGCTGATATTTTATTGCACAAGAAAATTATGTTTTTAAACTTATGGTCATTTTAAAAATTGAGTTTCAGGAAGTTAACTAGTATACAGTTTTGTAGTAAATATTAGCTTTAAAAGGAGTTGGTGTTACATTTAATTCACTTACCTTCAAGTGTTGATGCAAATGTACTTGAAAAAAAAAAGTGCCAGTGACCAAAAGATTCACTTTCCCTATCTAAAGGAGCACTTTTTCTTGTGCTAAAATAACTGGGAGGTTGAATTAAAGTGGAAAGTGTGAATCCTATGCATGAAAATAGATCAAAGAAAGGGCAAAAGAACTAAGGGATGCTAAAGTTTTAATGAATGAATCTTGCCCCCTCAAAGAATTACACATTGGAAGTCACTACCTACAAGGTGTATGTCTGTTTGTAAAAGTACCACAAAATTTTATTGTGGTATTTCACTTCTACCACTTTGGTTTTTCTAAACAAATATATGACCCAGATTACAGAGTCTAACCAGTAGCCCCTCCCCCCATGTCCCTACATACTCTGCATTCCAAATTGTCATTTTCCTAATTATTCAGTTCACCACCTCCTTGCCCAAAGGTAAACTTTCCATTTCTGTTGCATTTCTAGGTATAACATCAGAACCCTCAAAACATGTAGAAATCTATTGGCAGCCACAAATATTTCTTTTTTTTAAATTTTATTTCCGTATGTGTATGAATGTATTGTCTGCATGCAACTTTGTGCACCCGTGACGTGCAATGCCGCGGAGGTCAGAAGAGGGTGTCCGATTCCCCTGGAACTGGAGTTCTCCTGGAATTGGAGTTTCAGACGGTTCTCGGCCGCCATGTGGGTGCTGGGGATCGAACCCGGGTCCTCTGCAAAGAACTTTGGCTTTGCTCTCATTTGAAACAGCAGTATTTATTTCAAATTTCCTCACTCCAAGACACTATTTACCCTAAACCTACCACATCCTCTGGGCATGATTACAATCACTCTCTGCATAGCTTAAGGGGCTTACAAGGGTCAGTTCGAAAATTCGTTCAAAAGATAATATACCCCAAAAAGATGAAGAAACAATGCAAAAATGTCTTTCTACAGAGTGAAAGAAGATGCATAGTTCAGAAATGAATTACTCAATGAAGAAAATAACAGTAAGAAACAAGAGATATTCAATTTATGTTGAGATTTGCCAAGAGTATTCCTATAAAATATTTGGAAACCATGTTCAGAAGGTGGTATCTCTTGGTTTTATTTTTTATTTTTTATTTTTTGGTCTTTTCAAGACAGGGTCTACCTGTAGCCCCAGCTGTTCTGGAACTCGATCTGTAGACCAGGCTGGCCTTGAACTCACAAAGATCCGCCTGCCTCTGCCTCCCAAGTGCTAGGATTAAAGGCATGCGCCACCATGCCCGGCTTCTCTTGGTTATTTTTAGACCCTCATCATTCTATGGGAAAATTTCTGCATAGTTAGGTGAAAAGATTAGGTTAAAAAATATAAAATTCAAGTAAATTAAAACTAAATACAATTCCAAGTCAAAGAAGGAATAGACTCATCAGCAACTGAAATGCTCTGATGTTCACTACTTGAGAGGGCATGTACATGATGGCACAGACTTTCCGTGAGCTAGCAGAGAGCTCTGAGTTCTGGTAATAGATGTAGTGAGGAAAACCTGGGGTACATAGGCAAACTGAGCTTGCTCTGGAACTTCTCCTTCCTTTCTCCATGGTCTGAGCCTTATTTTTCCTAAAGGCTAGGAGAAAATAGCTCAAAAAATCTATTTTTAGTTTTGTCACTGAGATAACATAAACAAAATTAATAAATCCAGCATATATTTATAACTATGTAATATACAAGCAAAAATACCAACCTCTTCCCATACTTGCCTACTACTGTGGAGAGCATTTCAGAAGGGGATTGATTTTCCTTATTGTAATGTATCATTTTAATTGTGTATAAATGATACTCAATAGATCCAGAAAGCTATCAAACTAATTACTCCCCAACTTACAATACATTAACTGCTCATGAATACTTATAACAACAAAATATTTTATTAGTTTATTTTAGAAAATGTGTACTCAAACACATCTATTTTTCAAGAGATTATCTTTAATCTAGAAATTAGAGTCATTTGCTGGGATAAATCATATTAATGTTTTAATATTATGTATTTTGTTTAGACTAGAAATAATCTGAAAGACATAATGAAACGTGGGTCCATGAAGGCAAAGCAAATAGGTTGAAAGCAAAAAGCTAGAACCAATCAACTAACTATTCTAGTGAATATCTTCAGTTACTATGGTTTTATGAGTAGGTAAATAGCATCAACAGTCTGAGCAAATAAAACAAAATCTTAAGTTAAGCTTTTAATCTCCATGCTTTTGAGGTTTCTATGGAAATGCAGTTATGCATGCACCAGAATTTCATCTGCAGTTACCTCACAGCAGATACATTCTTGAGGAAGAAATAAAAGAGCCATTTGGGGTTTGATGTGAAAAATTTGACACACACAAAAATGCATATTAGGAAGCTAGAAAATGAGCATGCAAATCAGCTTATACACACTGAAGAATACATAAAGATGAGCTATTTTCAAAGTATAGACATCACAGTGTAGCATAAGATAAGGGTATAAAAGGAAGGGGAAGGAGATGAATCGCTCAGCTTAGTCATCCCTCTGCAGTTTTTAATAGAAATTTGCAATGTCAGTTTCTATTATGCGGGCACAAATTTAGACAAATTAAAGAGCCAATTAAGTAATTATTGATAATATAAAAGTGAATATAATAGACGAGGAAATTTTGTCAGTCATTTGGAACTTCTCAGATATTTCAGAATTTCCTTTTGGTAAGCAGACATCCTAAGAATAATACATCGTATTATGAAGCCAGTTTGACATACAGGGACTGCCTATGCCTTTACCTCTTATTTAAGATAGAGATGGGTAGGATAGGGAGAAACATAAAATATAAACAAGGGTAAAGAGAACAGGTCACTCTGCAGCAGAAAACCCTTACTCCAGGCTCCAAAATTTGCATCTTGTTAGTATCTTTTCATTAGTTTGGAAGATAATGACCAAATTGGCAGATAGGTGCAAGCTGAGTTAACTTTCCTTTTCTGCAATAGTGTGGTTTTGCACATAGGTAAGTGTTCTGCCACTGAGCTACAGACTCTATCCCATAATTTTTTTAAAAAAAGAATTATACAAGATATATAGAACTCTAGAAGTCTCCTTTATGTCACTCTTCAGAATATATCTTGCATGATCCACATTGTATTCTGTTCTGATAGTCTGAAGATTGTTCTCAAACAGAAAGTTCGTGTTCAGAGAACCACACAAAGAGACTCATTTTCTGAAATGGACTATTGGCTTGACATTTAAAAAGAGACTCAGGAAAATTTCAGAATGGCTGACATTTTTAGTATGGCCTTGCACTTGTAAATGTTGTGTTTGTAACAACAATATACTTTTATATATTTTAATGATCTTCATTCATAAACATAGCCACACTAGTTTATATATGTTTATTTCATATTATATAATGAATCACCGTATATGATTCTATCATGGACTACTTAAAATAAAATATGCAGTAAGTCTGAGAGCTAATATATTTGCAAAGGTTTCTCAAGTATTTCTGGAAGGTTTTAGAAGCAGAATTACTGTCTTAAATGATGTACACCATTTAATATTTGTAGCTACTATTCAACTGTCCTCTAAAGAACTGTAGTGGTTTACACTCTGCAATCATGTTAAAGAGTCTGAGAGAGACTTTTCCCACACCTCAGTCAAAAGTAGGTATGATGGTGCTCTGTCATCTCAGCCAGCCAAGCAAGAGGTAATAATACCTCACTTTATTTATTTATTTATTTATTTATTTATTTATTTATTTATTTATTTATTGGTCTTTTTGAGACAGGGTCTCCCTGTAGTCCCAGCTGTCCTGGAACTCACTCTGTAGACCAGGCTAGCCTTGAACTCACAAAGATCCACCTGCCTCAGCCTCCCAAGTGCTAGGATTAAAGGCATGTGCCACCACACCCGGCTTTACCTCACTTTAATTGTACAGTTCTTTTACTTATTGAGGACAAGCTTCTTTTCATACATTTGTAACTTGAGTTTCTCTTTAAAGAAGTCTTTTTTTTTTTTTTGCTTGATCTTTGCTATTAATATTCTTGCCTCTTAATAGCTTGAAATTCATTAAATTTACTAACAATTACTGAACTCCCTACTGGTGAGCCACACTCTGTTAGCTCATGTGTGTGGGGTATGTATGTGTGTGTGTGTGTGTGTGTGTGTGTATGTGTGCGTGTGGTGTATGTGTGTGTATGTGTGGTGTAAATGCTACTCAAAGGATTTAGAATCAAGTGAAGAAATAAGTGGGACGATACAGAATGTAAGAACAGGCTCTGCACAAAGAAGACCTGGGTCTGCAGGAGGGACAAGGGTAAGGAGAAAGAAGAATCAGGGAAGACTTCACAGAGAAAATATAATAGGTGATTTTTGAATGACAGGTGGAATTTTATTCAATAGAGATCAGACAGAAAGTATGAGGTCCAGAAAGAACAGCATTAAGAAGGCCCCAAGACATAGAAATGAAAGTACTGCTCATAATATCAGAACGATTGGCTTAGTGCACAAGGTTTCTTTCAGGCAGGAGAAAATGATAAGAAATGAGACTGGGCAAATAAAAAAAATATAGAAGTGCTTACATTCTTAAAAATTTGTGCTTGGGGCTGGAGAGATAGCTCAGCAGTTAAGAGCACTGGCTGCTCTTGCAGAGGACCCAGGTTCGATTCCCAACACCCACATGGCAGCTAAGAACCCTCTTAGGCCAGGCATGGTGGCACACACCCCTAGCACTCGGGAGGCAGATGCAGGCGAATCTCTGTGAGTTCAAGGCCAGCCTGGTTTACATAGCCAGCTCCAGGCCAGCTGGGACTAAAGGGAGACCCTGTCTTGAAAAATCAAAACAACAACAACAACAACCAAAAGAAGAAATTGTGCTCTATCCTTTAGCCAAAGGAGAAATACTATCTTTAAGGGATCACACCAACAGTGGAGTGATAACTTTGGTTAGTAGATAGGCCACAGAGCCTAAGATTAGGAAAATGGAAAGGAAGACATCAAACCTGAGGGAAGGAGGCAATATCAACAGAATCAAGTGAACTTGGTCACTAAAAGCATATGATTAGCCTCCTCATCAACCAACTTCTGGTATCACCTCTCATATCTGAGGTAGCATTTACTGCACTGTATGAAGCCACACCTAAGCCAGCCCACCCCATGAGAATATAATTTGTCCTTTCAATTCATAAATCCATACTTCCTCAAAGCCTAGAGTTTGTTCCACCCTCTTCTTGTGTTCACATTTTATGCCAAAAGAGACTCAATATTTGTTAATCCATTGTTTTTTCTTACTCAGTTTCTATAACCTCCTAATGGCTTATTGCAAACTGTTTTCTTTTGATATGGAAGAATCCAACGATTAGAGTAATTTGAAATGATGAAGCCTTCATTCAGAGTGAAAACAACTCATTAACTAATTTTTACAGGATCCTGTTTCTCACTCTTCATGGGTATATCATTGTACTGGCATTTTTTTTTTCAAAAGCTAAGGCCCATTTTCACTGTTAGAGATACATGTTTAAGTAATCCTGACAGCACATGTGTACATGCTATTCTATATCTCCCTTTACTGTGACTAAGAGTGAGTTTTATTCTTATTGTGGTGCCTGATTTTTTTGTTTTTTAGATTTGTATTTGGTTTTCAACACTTTACATCTGCTACCAAACACACAGACTTCTGGTGCTGAGAGCAGTGGTAAACATTACCTAAGAGCTAATAGCTCACCCTTTTATGTATGATTGCTTCTTAATAAAGAGTTTAGAATCATGAATGATGAAATAACAAAGAGAACAAAGATGAGGATAAATTTCTAGTGTGTATCTCTAGTTCTGCTAGATGCATAACCAAGAACACAGCAGGATATCCAGAAACAACTCCCTTTATTTTATGGCTACTTTGGTTGTTGTTTGCCTTTTTTATTTCTTTGTATTTCTGCAAACATTCTTTCAGCCCTCTTGTTTAATTCTTCTAGAGGAAGAATATCAACCAGCACTACAGTCTCTTTCACCCAGTTATATTTTCCAGAAGAATAGTGACCAAAGACATAAATGGAGTAAGGTGTACGATGAAGAAAGGCCTCTAATGCTGGTGGAGTGTGCGGGAGGATGGGACCAGAGCTGCCTACCTGACAGGGACTCAGCACTGGGCCACATCCCAGGGACGCTCCCACAGTGAGCGCGAAGAAGTCCGAGTACAGTCTGAGAGGCAGATAACTGCTGTAACCTGAGCTCATCTAAGTTCAGGGAAACATGAGTCTGGGCATCCTACTGTGTAAAGAGGGCAAGGGCAGTTATCTTAGGACAAACATTAGCATGTGGGTGGAGTACCTGCCCAGAGTGAATTATGGCAAACGTGCAGAACAAGGAGATGAGACAGTGCAGAAATTATTCAAATACCAAGTACCCTGTGACAACTGGCACCTCGTTTAAGTATTTTTTTTTTTCATTTTTTGACAGAGTAGTTTGGGAAGGTACATATGAAGCATGTTGCTTTAAGCTACTGTCAACTCAGGACTTAGGGATTTTTTCATGTTAAAGTTTTTCCAAAAAGTACAATATTGACATAAGAACAGAAAAGAAAATAAGAAATTAAATGTTATGTAGATCAGGCTCCTGACCAGAAAAAGTGAATTTAAACTTAAGATGGGTGATAGTCTGTCTACGCTTTCAGCTATTGCTATGTGTCTTTAAGGACAGATTCACCCACCACTTCTCTTACATTTACACAAGCTCATAAAGGAATGCATTTTTCTATTTCTTTCGAAAAAATGTAGTTTCTGTCATTGGTCTTCTGTGAATCAAAATAACACTATCACTATTCTTACTCTTTGTTTTTCAGTTCACAGTTTTCTAGAAAAATTTCCTTTGTAAAACAAGGCAGTATCAGGACATTTCCTTTTACACAATCTTGGACCACTTATTTAGAAGCACTAGTGAGAAGTGTTTTTTCAGCCACTGGATAACAATAGCCCAAGAATCTTAGGAAGCTACTGTGGTGTAATTTCTAAAGTATGGAGTAAAATTCAAAAGTCCTAGAAGGGCAAGAGGGAGCATGGATTAATGGAAGTGGGAATGCTGTGTGGATGAGCAGAGGGCAATAGTCAGACTATCTGGGGAGACAGGCTGTGGGAGGGCAATTGCCAGTAGTAGGTGACATGGAGGCAAGGCTCCTAAAAGAAGACACATTGAATATAAGACTAGTTTCACAGAAGGTGAATCTAGGGAATCTGGAATATTTATTGCTCAGTGAAGATAGTGTGTGTTCTCTCTCTTTCTCTCTCTCTCTCTCTCTCTCTCTCTCTCTCTCTCTCTCTCTCTCTCTCTCCCTCCCTCCCTCCCTCCCTCCTTTCCTCCCTCCCTTCCTCCCTCCCTGTAGCCCCAGCTGTCCTGGAACTCGCTCTGTAGACCAGGCTGGCCTTGAACTTACAAAGATCCGCCTGTCTCTGCCTCCTTTTTTAAGAAGGAATTATAAATGAAGGAATTGGGTTCCGAAGTCCCACAGCTTTAGCTCACAAGCACTCCACACATTCCCACTGTGTGAATGGGGGGATTTTTAAAATTTGCCTAAGGCTTAGCTTTCTTATGTAACAAGTTGTCAAAATAGTACCTATCTTTGGACTGTGGGTGAGTTAAGTAAACTAATATATGTGAAAATCATTAAACAGAAATAGTATATAACACATGGACAGGATTTAAGGTTTAGCTACTGTTAATGTTATGTGGGAAATTTTCCAACACAATAAACTCAAGATAGAGATAAAGGATGACTATACTTTAGAGAGCTTAATTGCATTTTCTTCATCTCTCCTTTGTGGCTCAAAGAAAGAGTGAAACAGGAAGAAATCAACTTTCTAGTTCTCTATTTCACTAGCCAGATGTGTGAACTTTCTTACTTTAAATCCACAGCTCTCTATCAATGCATCAGATACATAAAATTCGGTTAGATCTCTCTCTCTCTTTCTCTCTCTCTCTCTCATCTCTCATCCCTCTCCTCCTCTCTCCTCCCCATCTCTGTTACCCACCCATTTAAGTGCTCGTTTTCTTCTTTCTCCTCCTCTCTCCCTGTCTCCTGTTTCATTTACTTGACATTTCAAGCTTCTCTGAGAACTCTCTTGCCTCCATCTCCATCTTTTCCACATGGGCAGAAAGCACCCTTAGATACAGCCATCCAAATTTCTCTTTTTTCTTTCTGCTATCTAGGATGAAATACAACTATTTGTGTCCTAAAAGTAAGGGCCATGTTCAGAATAAGTGTCCTTGTTCTACAAGAGGGGAGTCATGCCTCATCCTCCTTTATTCAAAAGGTATTTGGAAGCCAGGCGTGGTGGTGCATGCCTTTAATCCTAGCACTTGGGAGACAGAGGCAGGCGGATCTTTGTGAGTTCAAGGCCAGCCTGGTGTTCAGAGTGAGTTCCAGGACGGTTGGGACTACAGGGAGACCCTGTCTCAAAAAAGACCAAAAAAAAAAAAAAAAGGTATTTGGGAATGTATGAAAAGCTCTTGGCAGAGACATGCAATTCTCCCCCAAATTACCCTGATTCCTGAAACTCTACCTATGCCTGTGCACATGTGAAAGAAATCAATATAGAGAGTAGCAGAATATTGATGCTTGCAATTCAGAGAAGGGGAGGGGGTGTCTTTAAATGATACTGATTCCAACAATGTAAATTGTGCTCAGGGAAAGAAATACTATTTTAACATTGTTCTTTCAATGTAAATAAACACTGAAAGGATAGAGAAATAGAAAACTGATGATCTATTTACTGTGCATCAAAAAATATAATAGACCTAGACAGTGAGTTATGTTCTAGAACTTATGTTACTCAGATATTAAAAACAAAAGCAGGTATAAATTATCCACTGTTGTAGTAAAAAGGCTTTCTTCAGTTTTATTCTATTTTATTTTGCAAAAAAAAAACTATTTGAAACTATTACGAAATTCTAGTAGTTGTCTTAAGTTATCTTAAACTTAGCAAAAGCTTACTAAATAAGTTAAATTCCCTACTTTTCTTGTGTGTGTAAATTCATAAACTTCGATATTATTAAGCATTTTCATTCTTTTTTTACTGCTTTAAAACAGTTGGGTTAATATTAATCAGCAATATAAAAATAATATAACCTACACTACTTACTATGTGTTAAAAACTACAAGATTAAGGATAGACTTAATTTTGCTAATGCTTGCTCTTTAAGGTGTTATATAAATAAAAACAATACTAAAACACTATTTAATTCAGAAAACTATTATAATTTAATGGAATTTTAACCAATATATGTTTTTTTGGGGGGATTTTAAATAATTTTCAACACTTTAAAAATCTTTTTGGTGGAATCATATCACTTTCTTGCAAGTCATATTTTTCTGTATATTTCACACAGATATATTTATAAAGCAAAATAAGTATCCAATTTTTGGGGGGGGTCTTTTCGAGACAGGGTCTCCCTGTAGCCCCAGCTGCCCTGGAACTCACTCTGTAGACCAGGCTGGCCTTGAACTCACAAAGATCCGCCTGCCTCTGCCTCCCAAGTGCTAGGATTAAAGGTGTGCACCACCACGCCCGGCTTCTTTTTTTGTTTGTTTATTTTATTTTATTTTTATTTTTTTTAAGTATCCAATTATTTTTAAGTCTCTCAATATTCAAAAGTTGAGAAAGTTGATCCAATTTTTAAGCAGGCACTCATAAATGTATCCTAGTGTATATTTAATTATCCATACAGGTAGTGAAGTACAATAACTTCCTATTTTATAATGGACTCAATTCAGTAAATTAAACATTTAGTGCATAGGGTATGACATAAAATTTTAAATAAAAGACAATATTCCTATAAGGGAAAAGTCTTCAGTTTTATGCTAAAGAGAAGGCGCTTCAGCTAGAAAGTGGTATCTCCCATCCAGCAGCTTTCTTTCTATGCTGCCATGCCAGCTCCTTCCCCAAGGAGAATCCAGAAATGCTTAATTATAGAGAGACATCATTACTTAGAAGAAAAACATGAGTCTTTAATTTCCTTGCTTCTGCTGGACTGAGCCTCTTCACTCTGCTGAATCCAGCAATGTCTGAGAAACACTTATCCTAAGCTGGTTCTGCAGAGAGAGCCAGGCATTGTTAGGTCTTGAACTACAGTTCCTCCTGAACGCTGAGCAGTGTTACTTCTATTGTGGATTAGCATCCACATGGATTCATTGTGCCTATAATTAAACAGAAATCCCCTCCTGATGTTAGGGGTGCTACTAAAGCAAAGGCTGTTTTAGATATCTTCTCTTCTAACTTTTGGTTTTGTAGATCCCACTGGGAAACTACAATATGTTAGTGCTCTGTGAAAGGACTTGTTCCCATAATGAAGAATCCGGGTTCTGCTAACTGCAGTCTGTACAGTTTTGAGCACAAGCAACTTGGCAAGAACCAAGGTCAGCACTTTGGCTTGCCAGGGCAGACTTGCCTTCCTCCTACTTCTTTCTAATAATAGTTTCACATGTCTACCAGAAATAGCATAAATAATACATATCTTTAACTCTAAGAACTACTCTTAAGCAATTGGTTAAGAAGCCAGTCTCACTTAGCCAAAAATGAGTACTGCTTCTTCATTATGTAACTTCAGTTGACTTCCTACTACACTTAGAAACAGACTGTCAGTGCTTTTGCCAGTGTCCAAAGTCCGCATCTTCAGAAGAATCACATTCCATCTCAGAAACTCACTAAATCTCTGTTACGAGTCTGGGTTATGTCTTTACATTTGTGCTGAATCACCATGGTCTTTGTTGTCAAAGTTTTTATTTCCCATACTTTGAAGCTGATAGAAATTTAGTATAGCTTGATTTGTGAAAAATTCATTCTTTTTACTCAGAATAACAAAAAGTAGATATAGTCATTTTAAGTGCAGTGTATAGAGGGTTTATTTTTAATTATAAGAGTAGAAACAACCCATTAAACACCCTACAAATAGAAGGTCAAAAAATGAAGCAAATAAGCATGATGGAAACAAATTGTGATTAATTTTGACAAGCTATGTTTTTTTCTTTAGTATCGTAACATTAAGAAGTGGCACTAAATGTATGTCTATTACCACCTTCATATTGGAAGGGTTTATTGTTAAGTCAGCCACTTAAAATGGCAATAAATTGACAACTAGTCAACATATCCCCAGCAAGCATCAGCTGTTTGATAAATGAACACACATGCTTTGTCATACAGTGGAGAGAGTTGCCTGAGTAAACACTAGATGCACCTGGGCTCTAATTCCATCTCTGCCATTAACTCTTTATGAGACATTTGGCAAATGAGATTTTCTAACCTGTCTTTTTCTCATCAGTAATATGGGAAATTTATAAAGTGAGCGAGGTAAGGCTGCTGAGGAAATAAATGGGATCAGATGGATAAAACAAAATATAATATCTTTTCAATAAGTAAAAATTCACAACTAGTTACATTAACAAGCGATGCTAATTTCAATGATTTTAAACTACTCACTTTTAAGAGGTGTCTACCACACCATTTGAAATAGCTAGTTTACTTTTTGAAATAATTTTACATATAGAATTTTGGAGGAGATTACATGTATTTACAGACACAGGATTTTGTGGGAATTTAACAGGACTAACTAGTAATGCTGCCTCCAGTATCCTAGTACTCATTTAAGTAGTTACTGAAATATTTCAACATATATAATTTAACAATTCCACAATTTGAGTTGTGCTAATTGGAAAAATTACATCAATTGATTGTATTGGCAAGATATGTTAAAACAGCACAAATCCAATTTAAAAACCTGCTTTATGTCTAACCATTACAAAGATATGAGAAATTTAAAAATGATTCAACTTCAAATGTTGTAGCAGGTGTTTCAAAAAGAGTACTATATTTGCTCTTAACTTATTTATACATAAATATGCCTGCTCTCTGGAATGATGTTTGCATTTGTGTTACACATGTTTGATATTTTGCCTAATTGTCAAGGCATATTCCAATGAGGACTACTTCATAAACTGGGTTTCAAATATAATTTATAAATGCATTGGCATTCACTGAGCAACAAGTATTTTTAACTTGAAGAATGTTTTAAAGTTGAGTGGAGATTACACACACAATAAATACAAAGATCAGAGAATCAGTACAAATATTTATCCCACATAATCACAACTCAGTCCAAGCCCAAAGTTCTGTTCTGTGTCAATATCACAGAATTATTACTTCTATTATAATCTCTATTACTATAGACTAATTGTGCCTCTTTTGATTTTCATATAAAAAGGATCATACAGCACTTATTTGAGTTATTGCCTTAAGTTCTTATCTTGTTGGTTTATAATTTACCCAAGAGGGACAAGGGAACTAATGTGCTATTTATTCAGTTTGCATATCCCCATATATCAATGTACAGTAGCAGAATCCCACCAAATAAGAGGCATAGTATTGGGCATAAATATCTAAAAACCATATAAATTTATTCTAAATGAGATTTACAAAACCATATTTATCTTTTGACTAAGAACATTCATAGCATTCTCTAGTCTCTTCATTGCATAATACTTTCCAATTTTCAGTCTTTGCTAAGACTTTATTTAAATCAACCACTCTCAAATATGCTGCAAGGCAGGTTAACAGAAGCTACCCACATATTACAAAGTGGATTAGATGGCTTCTTGATTTGTAGTCTTGGAAACTGAACCACAGAACATTAATGGCCTTATCCTGTATTTAATGACTGTTTAAAGGCAAAGCCACATCTGGAAACGATTTCCTTCTTTCTCAAATCATAATCTGTTTACACAAAAACTGCAAGCAATAAAAAAGGCAGGAGGGAAATATGAGAAAACACTGAAGCCTGACTTATGTTCATGGTTGAGCAGAAATATTTGGAATCTGCACAAAAATTGGGAAACTTTTAAAACCACAGAGTTCATGAAGAAATCTAAAGCAAATGACCAAGCAAAATTCTTTTTCGAAATCTAATTAGAGCATTTTAAAACTTACTATTCAAGAAACTATGCAAATATATCTATTCCTGTACTTCTAAGTAAGAGAAAAGGGACTGAGCCACAAAATTATACAGGAGTGCATAATAATGCATGTGGCAGTTTTACATAATATTTTAATAAGCTACATCTTTAACTTAAAAACTTGTTCCAAATATATCAAGAGTGTTTATGTGTGTTTAGAAAGTTGTTTGCAAAGTGACTTCTAACAGTAACTTTATTACCTCCATAATAAAATACAACTTGAATGCCTGCGATAAAATGCAGTTTCTACACATATTTATAAGTGTTCCACTGGAATCAGGGAAGACAGCAAACACTCATTGGGAAAAAGGCAAAGAAGGTGGCCAGTCACTGTTCAGAACTCAGTAAGGTTAGGATTTTCTCGCAATGCAGTAAAAAAACCCCACAATTCCAGTTCTTCCTGTGGACTATTGGGATGATTGTTTTTATTTGATTTATTTTTATTTCATGTATATGAGTGTTTTTTTTTTCTCCCATGTTTGCAAGCACACATGTTTCAAGTAATGCCCAAAGAAGCCAGAAGAGGGACTCATATCCACTGGAACTGGAGTTATGGATGGTAGTTAGCCACCATGTGGGTGCTGAGAATGGAACTCGGGTCCTCTGAGATAACAGCAAGTGCTCTTAGCCACTGAGCCATCTCTCCAGTCCCAGGATAGTTATTTTTTAAATAATCAGTTTGTCACATTACGCCTAATTATGACCAGAATGAGACTATGATTACATTTTCATGCATCTATAATTTATGAATAAAATATAACCTATTAATTATAACTATATCTTTGTTTTGAATTTTTAAAACTCAAATATATTATTAGTTCGTCTGCAACATACATGTATGTAAATTTAACTTTTATGAAAACTTCAAAGACAAATTTAAATTGGATACTGCCATTACCATTTGATACTTCCTATTTCAGACATACACTATAGACTACAAAGGTAATACATTTATTTTCTTGCTTTTGTGTGTTTTTCCCAAATGATAATACATTTCCCAAGGTGCTAGAAACCAAACCCAGTGCTATGTACCTGCTAAACATGTGCTCAGCCAATGAGCTACACCCTTATCCTGATGCTATTTTAGATAATTTGCTAGGATAGGAAAAGGATACTGCTTAAGGAGACAACTGGGATACAACACAGACATTGTTTGAAAAGCAAAAGAGACAGTTTCAAAGATGCTTTTGGGATTGACACTGTCACAAAATTCTCATACTGAATATTTTTAAAAATTTCAATCACAACTAAACAAGAATAACAATAAAAAAGAAATGGATGATCACTGTCTTCGTTATTTTCTTTATAAGTTGAAATATTCTCAATTAAAGTAACATTTTTGCATTAATATTTCACGTTTACAACTTCTGTGCTTGGATTTTCTTTGTAAGTACCATTCGAGGAAATGCTATCGGTGATCAGGCTAGAGGTAGTTAGAGTAACAAAATTGAGACACAGTCATTACCTAGTATGTGCCAAACCCTGCTCTTAAGTGTTTACAAGTCCTCTACTTAGTTCTCATAAAGGCTCTATGAAGCAAACATGATTTCTATGTCAAGTTCAGGAGTAAAATTGAAGACTACAAAGCTTGAGTTTACTCACTTATAACCTTTGGGCCACCAAACAGAAGATCTGTGTGCTTTTACTTCTAAGCTAAATTTACTCCTAAAAGTAGGAAAACAGTCCTTTAAACAAATTTTATGAAGTTGTGGGATCCTAGAATGGTAACTATGCTGTGATTATTTTATAGGCAGTGTAAGTATCCAATAAGAGAGAGGCCTTCTATTGTCATATGTTAAGAAATTCCCAGAATCTTTCAGCAATATCAATACTATTCATCAGCTCTGCCTCACTCAAAGTGATCAATGCTTTTCTACAATGGCAGACTTCAAATAAAATTCTAGCATATTCTCTATCATTGTTTTCCAGAATTTACTCATAATTAACTGGTTAGCTAAAAATTCTTAACTTTAAGTTCCCGGAGGAACTACAGGAATATTGTGTACAATATTTTATGATATTTAAAGTTTAAAATGTTGCTTCAGACATTCGGTGCATATTACTATTTTAAAAATACAAGATGACTACAATATTGTACCATATGGTTTTGCCACTGGGGGCCTGAAGCCTATAGATGCTGTAGGTGTATTCAACAAAAATAATGTGGCAATCCATACCAAGCTCAAATAACAGTTTTACAAGTAGAAACAATATTCCAAACAATGAATAAACTTAGAGCTCTTACAAAGCCCATGAAGATTCTGACTTAACTTAATACACGAATTTTAACTCTAGAGATTCCTTTTAAAGATTTCCCTGACATGTTTCCTCCTAGTTCAGGCTATAGCTTACAGTGGGTATTTAACAACTGTTGTTGAGTGACAAACTTAAAAATAATGTTTTCTCATTTTCTCTGGCCCCCTTTCAATCTGTTTTGTACACTGTTGTCAAAGTGACAATACTAAAATATAAATTTAACAGTGCCACCCTTCATCTTCCCCACAATATTCCCACATTCACTTTCAAGTACTTGTATAATGAAGCTTAAAATCCTGAACAGTTCAGAAGACCCAGCATGGCCTGAACCTACTTCTCCCTTGACTATGGATTAAGAGCTAGCCCCATACACTGAGTGCACCTGTCAGTAGCATGAACACACTGTGCCATATTTGGTATAGACTTCTGTACTCTTGAGTTTACCTAGTCAACACTGCTTCTCCACCTTTACCAGGTCAAATGTTCCTTGGGTTTCAGATTTAAGTTTAGTAACTATTCCTCAGAACAACCTTGAATTAGGTCCTCTCCCACTATGTACTACACATACTATGCTGTGCACCCACTCGTTAAAATATGCCCCTATTTTAAATGCACACATTTTAAAAAATAACATCCCTTCTCGATAAAATATAAGATCTGTGGTGATAGGAGTTACTTCTGAGTTTATTCACCATTAATGCATAGACCTCATACTCTGGCATTTGCAAAGAAGTCAATCAATGTTTGTTAATGAAAGAAATGTATAAATTAATGTATGAATGTGTATGGTCAACTCTTTGGTCTCAGCATAGTCACATAAAGCAGAGGCTTCATCACTGACATTTGCCATGGAAAACTTCCATGACCAACAATACTAAGCAATGGTGTGTCCTAATGGAAAATAAAATGTAGAAACTGAATGAAAAATGATGCCATCTAGTATCAAAGTTTATCATGTGAGACTAACATATCAAGGACTTAGATCTGAAGATAATAAAAAGTATAACTTAATTTCTTATTGATCATTCTTTTATCCTTATTTCTAAGCTTTATGGTCGGTCATGAGATTCACTAATTTTTTTTCAGGCTACTAGGAAACTATTAGTACATTTAAGTAGATACTTATTAATTAATAATGGTGCAGAAGCTCTTATATGAGCACGATCCACTGACAAAGCCGTGTGCTGCATAAGCATCCATCATTCAGGAAGATGATACTGTCAGACAGCTGAGTTTTGAGACTAACCCTCAGGGTCATAGAACATAAGTGATGCATAGACTAGATGTTTCAGGAATCATGTTTATATATATATATTCTTTGAATAATTCCTCCACCCCCCCCTTCAAAAAATAATAAATGTCAATCTGAAGGAAGAAGAAGTCTTATTCAGCAGATATGAAGATACAGGGCTTGGAAATAAGAAGCCCATGTCTTTCTGCAATTCTCCCATGACCTGATCATGAAACATAACCTTTCTAGTATTTTCTATCAGTACATAAATAAATAAGTAAAACTTGCTAGGCCCAAATAAACACAGCAAGAATGAAACAACTCATTCAACAAGAGTACTGTAGAAATTCATAGGTGTAGAAATTGCTTCAAGATATTCTAGAAGGGGAGGAGAAAAGCAGACTTCAAGCTCACTGTATTCTGATTTATTTCAGTAGTCTAATATTGTTTTAAATAGAAGGCCAGTAAAATAATATTGGACTTTCTAAATTAAGAGTAAAAAGAATTGTAGAGACTGGAAATAATTTAAACCTCTGTTTAATATTTGCCTGCTTATAATCTTTCTCTTAAGTTTTCTGTAATGCATGCATATTTATTTTGCTTTTAAATTAAATTTTTAAAGAATGTAGCAATCAGTGTATACACTGAGGGAGCCAGAAGCTTGTTTAGACTTCATCGGAGTGGAAACCATCTCCCCTAGTCGACAATGCATGATTGGTGCTGGGAGAGGCATCCACTCTCAATTAATTATTCAATAGTCACTTGACACACATGAAATAGAAAATAAGCAAAGAGCAACCAATGCTTCTGGGAAGGGAGACTATGCCTTCCCCAGTCCGTCTTCCATTTCCTTCATAATCGAAAGAATCTAGCTTTGTTTTCTTCCCATGGCTAGGGATGATCTTTGCACTCTCTTTTCAGCTCAAATTTTCAAAACAAATCAATGCTCCAGAATAATCCTAAAGAATTTGTTTTGTTGGGTTGATTTTTATAGCCATTAGATTCTATACTGTTCCAATATTCATCCTGGTAATCCCCAATTATTCACCTTACAGGAAGTACTTTCCACTTGCCAAAACAGGATGGATTTTGGAAACCTGTAATTCTGCTTCCCTTTAACATTACTTTTCTCCAAGCTTTCAACACTCCTAACTGTTCCTGATTATGCATGATCCTTGGATCCCTGCATTAAAATGCATGGAAATATTTTAAAAATTCATTTAAAAACACCCTCCCACACAGTACAAGCTGTCATTGTGTCATATTTGTTTCCTAATTTAAGAAAGGAAGTTATATTTCATTAAGTTGCATTCTTCATCATTTAAAGTAGCATTGGAGTACTTAGAAGAGTATTTTCCCATAAAAATAATATGTCCTTATCTCTATTAATCAGTGGGAGTGTATGCAACTTCAAAATGTACTACTGACATCATCTGATCTAGCTAAGGTACCCACAATTTACAATTTGTTCAGTGTTGGTAGAGCAAAAAAATGTTTCATTTTTGTAAAACATAAAGTCTGATCTTAAGTTCATGGAAATTTACTGGCAGAAATGAAGTGCAGTGTGGGATAAGGGATACAGTCACTTCTAATTACTTATGCCAAAGTATACCTAAAACAAAATCCCATATGGAAGCAAAGCACCTCCAAGCCCTCCGCCATTCCTATGAAGGCTGCAGAGCACTCCTAAATACCACTTATTTCTTCCTAACTAACTCTCCTTGCTATTTAAACAGTTACAAATTTCATCAAGTCTCCCTTTCTTTTACAGCCAGATGAGAGAGAACCACCAAGTCTAATAAGATTTGCAAAGGCTGTCTCCTATCCACAGTATCAGCAAAAAGAAAAGGGGAAACAAAACAAAACAAAACAGACATTACACAATAAAACACAGCCACACAGAGCTTTTCATCCTATGGCTTTCAAAATCAGGTTTAATAATTTACCAGCACCTCTTCAACCACAAATGCTATATATCTCTGTGTTAAATGCCTTGATTTGACCCTTGAGCTAGCTAGCTGCTTTAAATCCAGACAGCCTGTTTAGCCTCGGCCTCGGCTATATTCATTCACTCTCTGGTCATAGGTTTTCCTGGATGTATGCAACAAAAATTTCCTTGGTAACTGTCATATATAAACAGAGCAGAGACACACAGATAACTACATTTTAGATGTAAAGGGGTGTAAATAAACCTTAGGTATGCTTTGTTATTTAACTGATTCTGATTCAAGCCCCAAGGACTATGGAAATTAGAACTTGACTTCTGCTAGTCAGATAAAAGTCGTTAAATGAATAGCCTTAGAAACCCTCATGTGCATGCCATGTGTCTGCCTGGAGAATTGTCCCAATCCAGCCGCATCTACATTTCCCTAGTATTTTTCTGACCAAGACATTTGATCATCGAGAAATATGTTATTGAATCTCTAACATTTCTAAACATGAGCTGACCTGTCTTGAAGAAACCATAGAAATCACAAATTTCGACTTAAATATGGCAAATATTGGATTGGAACATAACCATGGAAACCAATTGTATTTCGTGAGGAAAATTTTGCCATCCGTTCCTCTTTGTCCATAATCAAGAGCAGGTTTCAGTGCGCTCTCTGAAAAAGCACTTCAGTGTCTATAATTCTCGAGTGTGCTGTGAGCAGTGACCATGTGGACATCCTTTGACTGTGGCCCTGGGGTGGGGGTGGGGCTTCCCCTGCATTTAATTTTTCACCAAACATATATTCAATCTTCTAGAAGCTTCTCTGTCTTCTGGGCAAAGTTTGTGTGGTACGCTGTTGGTGGTGGTTTAGGGAAATATAGGGTCATTTAGGTGGGCACAGGAGCCAGTAACAGTGGCCTGGGGAGATACAGACGGCATGGTATTCGTCCCTTACAAGGAAACAGGGTTGGGCAGAGAGGGCCTCCTGGTAGGGCGAAATCGGAAGTGAGGGCTGCTCAACCACTCACTAAGAGTCTGGGAAGGGAGGAGCCATCTGGGGAAGGCCGAGCGGCCTCGAGGGACAGGCCTTCGACCTGGAGGCGAGCTGCCACCCGCGTCCGGAGGAGGAAGGCCCCATGCACTGCCCGGCCCTTCTCACCTGCATCCCGCCCCGCCCAGGCCGAGGCTCCCGGGGTGGGGCAGGCCTTACCTTGGCTGCAGTCCTTGCCGCGGAAGCCGGTTCTGGAACAGTCGCACACCGCCTGGTCGTCCACCACGGAGCACACGCCTCCGTTGAGACACACGCCGCCCTCGCCCTCGTCGCCCGCCTCGCACGGGCTCCCGCCGCCGCTGTTGGGCGGCTCGTCGTCCAGCTTGACCTCGCCGCTGTCCACGGGCAGCGCCTGGGACGAGTTGACCTTGACGTCGCGGATCCAGCCCTTGAAGGGCTCGCGCTCGCGGACGGAGGCCAGCGTGAGCTTGAGCGCCTCGGTGCGCAGTTCGGGAGGCAGCCCGCCCACGAAGAGTCCGCTGAACACCGTCATGTCCCTGCGCTTGGACTTGACCTCCACCCACTTGGCCTCGGCCTGGTCGATGTAGAGCGTCGTGTTGCGGAACTGGCGGCGGATGCGCACGCTGTGCCACGCCCCGTCGTTGACCGGGGTGTCGGCCAGCAGCGTGGCGGGCTCTGCGCAGAAGATGGAGAAGCTGAGCTGCAGGCGGCCGCCGCGCGTCAGGATGAGCTCCAGAAAGTCGCAGAAGCCCTCGTCGTCGAAGTAGAGCACGAGGCCCCGTGCGCTGCGCGTCTTCAGCTGGAAGCTCATCTCGCTCTCGCAGCACGCGTTCCACTTGGGGAAGCGTGTCCACTGGCCTTCGGCGCCCGGGAACTCCAGCCCGCTGCCCAGCTCGGCCCAGCAGCCCAGCAGCAGCAGCGACAGGCACAGGAGAAAGCAACCCCCGCGCTGGAGAAGCGCCGTCCCCATGCTCGGGGCTGGGGTGCGGCGGGGGGGAGCCGGGGCCGACAGGGTCAAAGTGGTCCTGGACACCTTCACAGAGAAATGAGGGTCTGCGGAGAAAGTGGGAGGAGGGGACACGCGGGACCGGAGGGGCGCACCCTCCTTCAGCTCTTTTTTTCCTTCTTCTTCTTCTCTTCCAGCAGCCCCTTCCTCTCTCCCTGTAGTCCCCTTCCAACTGGAAGATGCGGACCCCAGTGGTACAGGGAAGCCACAGAACTTCCAGGCCAAAGGGAGGATACACTTTGGAGGCAACGTTCTGAAAAAGGCAGCAACAGAAGGTCAGGGGGAATCACTGATCCATTTGCATCCAGGGGTGTCGTTTAAGGGCGTCTGTGGCGGCGTCAACAAATACTTCACTCTCCCAAGGCCATCACCCACAAACGTACCCGGATGTGGTGCCAGCAACAGGAGGAAATGATTTTCTCAGGAAGCGATTGGAAGCCGGCAGCGAACCAGGATCCTGGATGCTTGGGGTGCTCAGTCCGCTCCAGATATAGGTCCCAAGCACAGAGAAAGGGCACCGGAGTAGCTTCAGAGGCCCGCTGCTTCTGTCATTGCAAGGCTTCCAGCACCCCTGAAGCCAAGACCGAGTTCCTTGTGCGTAGCCTCCCAGGCTGATCTTCGTGTTTTAACCTCCCTGAAAATAGGTCTCGGACTCAGTTGAGGAATAGCCGGAAGCTCTCAGCTGGTGAAATCACAGCTCTTCTTTGCTCTCACCTCTGCAAGGCCCCACTAAATTGCCAGCGTATCAGTTGGCTGTGTGTTGTTGATGCATTCTGATTTTATTTTGTCTTGTAATAAGGACCCAGAAATCTGCAGAAAATCGAAATAAAAAGTAAGGCCTACAGTCAATTATAGTATCATATAAATAATTACTAAGCCGGGAAAGCAGGTATGTAACTGGTGGTATTAGTAAACCAAACAGTTACCCTTATTGGATACAGCTTTTTAGTCTGACAGAAAGGCATAATGTTTCCTAATAGTAAACGTTACAGTCTCACAACTAGCTATTACAACCTTGTAGTTTACTCTGTGAATTGGTGGCTGGAATTTTAAATTCTGATTTGAGTATAGGTATCTTTTTCCTTTTTCCAAGAAAGTTTTAAGTTCTAAAAGACAGAATTCTAAGGCCCTCTTTAAGGATTTCTATCTACCCTGTTTGCTAGATGTAAAGAGAGTCAAAGTACAACCTATTCAGATCTCATTTAATAGCATATTTTGTAACAGGCAAAGTAAATCAAACTTAACACCAGGAAGCTCTTCTCTTATCTGTGTACCACATCCCCATTTTATTTTTCTCCGAGGCAGCAGAAATATTGAGTGGTTCTTGGGAGTCTCTTAAATGATTCAAACAACTATATTCCTCTTTTTCATCAAAGAAATAATCTTTTATGATAGACAACATCTTGCTGGAGACAAGTATATATATTTTAGCAATATTTATGCTCCAGCTGCCATAATATTAGTTCTTTCAAAGATGGCTCTTTAATATTTTGCCTAACAGTGTAGTGATCTGACTGACTCCTCCTGAAGAGCCTCATCAGTCAGTCAGCGCTTGGAATCTGTGGTGAGAACAGCACTTGGCATGTATGTCACCTCACCTGCTCTGGCTCCAGGAGGCTTGAATTTAAAACCATACCTTTGAATCACTCATTGTGCTATTAAATCACTTCTTTCTATTCAATTCAGTTATGACAGGTTTTTGAAATGATACTGAAACCATAAATCCTGATTATTTTCTGATTTTTTTAACGAGAAAATTCTATCACATTTTGAGGGAAAAAAAAGTATCATTTGGTCATCCCGTGCAAACATACATTATCTCCTCAGCATTTTCACTGTCCCCTCCACTCCCACTTACACGGGCGCACACATACACACACACACACACACACATACACACACACACTCCAAATTTATTGCTTGGACACAGAAGCTCACTATCCAATTAACACTTTTTTTTTCCCTACAAGCTGAAACTAGCAGTAATTTATGGCACCGCATTGTGCTGCTGCTGTGGAGGGAGCTGAGAGCATTTCTCTTTCAGTTCAGAGCAGTCCCTACAGGTGTCAGCTGAGAGCCATCAAGCAGGGCTTCCCACCTCAAGTTCCTCCTCAGATGAAATTGACGGCTGGTTCTCCTCTTTCAACACACACAACACAGACACAACACACACACACATACCTCACTGACACTGCACACACACACACACACACACACACACACACACTGCTCCCTAGCAAAAGGAAATAAAAACCTTAGTTGCTTATTTATTATGGCTGATACATTCCATACCATCATCAATTACAAGTCATATCTTGTCTACTCCTGTGCCAAGCCCAAAGAAATGTGCTCTTAAAAAAAATCATCAATAATAGCACAGTATTCAATATACTTTCGTGTTTAAGTAGGGTGAGGAAAATGCTGAATTTTCAGTTATTGGCAAAGTAAATCTGGAATATTACAAGAGTAGTGCTTTAAACCCCATTCTAGCCTGTGTCAGAAAACCTCTGTGTATGTATATGTCCATGTGTGTCTCATTTGCGTATGAGAGAGATTATTAGAGCTTATTTCATTAATTTTTTTCAGATATCACATAACCTTTTTGCAACTGTCTCCTGCCCTCCTCCACTAACGCACACCTGGACAATTTTGTAAAGGATTGAGAAAAGAGGAGGAAATCTGGAGGAATGTATGTATCTTACCACAAGGGACGTTAACTGGCCCTCCCAGTTCCTAAAGGAAGCTCATTGTGTGAGAGAGTATCTGTATTTATATGGAGAAAAAGGATTCTCTCCCGGGTGCCCGGAAAGACCTGGAGAGTTCACAAATTAGAGGATGAAATAAAGGGATCTGAAAAACAATCTTACTGCAGCCAAAACAAGAAGCGCTCTAATTCAAAAGCTGCCTAACAGCCTCATTAATCTTTCTTTCATTTCTGGAACAAAATTCATTTCCAAGTCATTGGAAGGATCAATACAGCATGCTGATCGGCTGCAGTTGCATTTATTTTAATAAGCGTTTAGTAACACACACAAACATACACATGCACACGCATCCGGTACCATGAACCCTTTCATTATATATCCTCATAAAGAATCTGAAATCTGTGGGTGAAATCGTGGAAGTGCCTATCATTTTGCTGCTGGTTTTTGCAAAGTACCTCAATACCAGTGCACGCCCCAAATTCTCCCTGGCTTTCCCGCTCAGTCTCTAAGCACCATCTCCAACACCAACCAGTGCAGCTTCTTGGATCTTGAAGTCTACTGCACAAATTAAGGATGGGCGCAGTGAGCACTGCTGACGAAGCAAAAGACAGATATATGTAGATATGCTTTATTTTCTTTTTTTTGATTTCTAACTGGCTTTCTTTTTTCGGTAATAAATTACTGCATTTAGCCTATAAGTTACTACCCAGTTCCACCATCTCATCTTCTTGTCGTTTAGAAGGCTACATGCAAAACAATCAAGATCTCCACTCTCCACCCAGCCTTCTCTGTATTTGTGGCAGATCCTGGCCCAGTTACAACAGGGAAAGATACCCTTCTCCAGCTTGCATCGCCCCATCCCCTCCCCCAGTCCAAATTGAGCGTCTTTACCTGCCTGGTTATTCCCCTTAGCTCGAGCCAGAGCCTGAATCGGTCAAAGCGAATTTCCTGAGGTCTAAGGATAAGGCGACTGCTGCTGCCTTTTCAGAGGCGTCAGGCTTGAGCGTCTATCTCCAGGAGTGCGGGAGGGGAGAACATGCAACGGAGGGGAGCAGGAGGAGGAGGAGGAGGAGGAGGAGGAGGAGGAGGAGGAGGAGGAGGAGGAAAAAGAGGAGGAGGAGAAGGAGGAGGAGAGGGGGAAAGCAAGGAAGGAAGAGGCGGTGGTGGAGCCCAAGAAGGCTGGGTTACGTGACGCTGGGTGCTGTCCTTCTGAAAGAGAAGGGCGGAGCTGAGCTCTCTGCAGTACCATGGAGAGCGGCCGGCCGGTCTTCTGGCTGGGGAAAGGGTGGACTCGGCCGGCAGGCGCAACCCTTTTAAGTTGGGACGGTGAACAGCTGCAAGGTGCTTCTACCTTTGCTTCTTCCCAGTACGGGGGGGGGGGGGGGGGGGGGGGGGGGGGGGGGGGACCTGGGAGCGGGGACCTGCCGCAAGCGCTTCTAAGTAGTCACCAAGCTCCCTCTCCCATCGGAGGGAGAGAGGAGAGAAAGAGAGAGAGACAGAGAGAGACAGAGAGAGAGAGACAGACAGAGAGACAGAGACAGACAGAGAGAGAGACAGGAGACAGAGAGAGAGAGAAACATAGTGCCACTGAGCATGCCCAGCCCCTGATAGACCCACGGAAATCTTGTGGAGATTCCACTTCTCCGGGATTTATTTGCGATTGGGCGGGGGTACCTGAGAGGGTGCCAGGAAAGGGCTAGGCGGCCAAAGAGAAGGAGCAAGAGCCTAAGAGCCCCAGATAAAGATGTGTGCATATCTGGATCTCCTGCTCTGAACACTTAAAAGCTAGAGGCTCTTCGAGGAACGCAGGGGCCGGCGGAACTCACACTCGCACCGCTGTCCTGCAACACCCGGGGTCCCTGCCCCACCCCTTACTGTAGCCCTGCTTTGAGCCAGCATACCAAACGTTCGCTATCTGCCTAGGCTGTGACAAAAAGACGTTAGAGGGACCCACCAGGCTAACGCGCCAAGTTGGAGACCAGACTCCAGCATCTGATAAGGTGCTTTCCCGGCAGCCTCTTCATCTTCAGCGTTCTGTTCTCTGCCTCCGCGGTGGGTATCCTAAGCCGAACCAAGTTGTCTACCTGTTTAACTCTTCCCTCCGTCTCCTCCTTCCTTTTGCTTCTGGTAAAACCTGGAGAAAGTGAAACGCAGGGCAAGGCTCTCTCCCTGTGTAACTGGGCATGCCCAGTAGGCCTTTCTAGGTCTGGCGAGAAAGGAGTTAACTCTAAGCTAGCTTGCAGAGGAGGTGGGAGAGAAGTCTGCAGTCTGTGGCTTTAAATTATTCCTTAAGCCCGATGGACATTTAAATTCCTCTCCCAGTTATACGTCTGCCCCAGGTTAGGTTTAGAGCAGAAACACCAGATGTTTTTATTTCAACAACACAAACCTCAGCCCAGAATGCTGAGGTAAGACTATTTTCTGCCTTTAGGCCCTATAGAGCAAGAATGTAAGAACCAGACAATTCGCGAGCCCCGAGAACAAACATTTCAAATACAAGATTCATTTTCCTTCCAAAGAAACCAGAACTCTTTTCCTAAGATTGTTCCTGCTTACACTTTTGCTACTTTTGTTAAAAGTCTGAATAACGTAAAGGCAGAAAGCACAGGCTTACATATTTTTATCGCCTTTAGAAAGGCAGTTTCAGCTGCTGGTGGCATGTATGGGAAAATAGAATGATTGTCTCAGCTTCCATTGCATCTTTGACGTGCTGTCTGTGACCTTGGCACAACACAGTCACCTCCTCTGTAAAATGGATGCAACTGTGGACTCCTTTTAATGTAAAGGTAACATGAGGAATGGACACAAAAATAGTTCACTTGTGTTTTGAAGCATTTGATTAGTAACTCCAAACCCATTCTCTACTCTGTCTCACTCAGTGCCAAGTACTTCTGTGAAAGTCAGGGCTCTTCACTTTCAAGTAGGATTATTGGTGCTGGCCACCAAGTCCTGCAAGATTGCTTGACTCTTCACATGGTTTTAAGACATAAATGAAATGTTAAATAAAAGTAATCTGACTCTCAGAAATGTAATTTATCTAAAGTCATATCATTAAGTAAAGATGGGATAAAAGATAATTTATTTAATTCAAGGCCTTTTTCAATTTTTCTTACATTTACTGACAGGCTCGGGAGATCAACTGACACAGAAGGTATACCTAGATTATTAGATCCAGAGTATGTTGAACCAGACGTGGAAGGTACACAATATTTTCAACAATCTAATTCAAAATACTTTCTAGAATATGATTCAAAAAGGTCTCAGGGCTCCCTTAAGATGTGTGAAATTCTTTAATGTTATGGTGGCACCAAAAAATTTCTTAGGAGCACACTAAAGGGTTAAAAACACACAGAATGGGCTGGAGAGACGTCTCAACAGTTAAGACCTTGCAAAAGACCCGGGTTCGGTTTCCAGCAACCACATGGCAGCTGAGAACCGTCTTTAACTCCAGTTCCAGGGGAATCCGACGCCCTCTTCTGACTTCAGCGGCATTGCATGACACTGGTGCACCAACCTACATACAGACAGTACACTCATACACATAAAAAATAATTAAATTAAATTAAAAATTAAAAGAAAAAAGCACACATCTGAATTCTTAAGAAGTGGTTATTTTCCCAAAGTTTCTATGATCCAAATAATAACTTATTCTACATCACTTTGCAAATTTTTGTGATTTATCTATTTTATTTACTTATTTTCTTGATAATGCAGTTAGAGCCCAGGATCCCACACATGGTAGGCAAGTTCTGTACCACAAAGCTACATCCTGGTCCTCATTCTCACCTTTTGATTTGAGACAGAGTCTCACTAAAATGCTCAGGCTGGTCTTGACCTCATTCTATAGTCCAATCTGGAATGGCACTCACAATCCTTCTGCCTCAGCCTCCTGAATAGATTATAGATCTGTGCCATCAGGCCCCAATGCAAATTTTGATTTTATCTTCAATATAGAGCCACAATCTTTCTACCGAGTCATGGTTTTCCTTGTTTTCTCTTCTATAGTTTCCTGAAAAAAGTCCTGATTTTAAAAATTAGCATTTTATGCTTCATGTATAAATTTTACAACAAAAAGTTTCAGTATTCATATCCTCCCCAATACACCCTAATTGCAGAAGTATTGCAAATTTCAGGGTAGCCTGCAACAACTTAGCAAGACTCTGGATCAAAATAAAATTTTAAAAGGCTGATGATATAGCTCAGTGATAGAGAACTTACCACATATATACAAGACCATTGGTTCAGCACCATCCCAAGACCACAATAATAAGTGAATACATAAATATCTACTATATCTAGTGTAAGTAGCATAGAGAGACACAAATGTCTTTTTTTCTTTTCTTTTAGTAAATTTGTGGAAGAGAAACTATCAAAATATACTTCAAATTGAAGAAAATTACATTATTTAGTGATAAACATTAAATGATTATCATGCTATATTTATACTATTCTTATCTGTCATTTCTCAGGAGTTTTCTTTTTTTTTTTTTTTTTAACCACCATGTGGGTGCTGGGAGTCGAACCCTGGGCCTCTGCAAGAGCAGTCGGAGCTCTTAACTGCTGAGCCATCTCTCCAGCCCCAGGAGTTTTCTTATTATTAAATAAGAATGAATGAAGACCCTCTGCTTTATAACACATAGAAGGATTATGTAGTGTAAGTGTCATCGTGGGATTACTCTATGCCAAGCCATTGTTCTAAGTACATTTATTTGTTTATTTAAAATTTGAAGCAACTTTAAGAGTTTAAGAGTCCTCTCATTTCACCAATGAGAAAAATGAAGCATACAGATATTCACCAAGACTGTCAGAACCACACACCTAATAAGTGGGAGTGAAAGCAATATGAAAATTTCAAGATCCTGTCTGGCTTGACTCTTCACCCCTCAGCAAAAGATCTAACACAAGTGGCACAGTTCTTGGCAGAATGCATTATTTATTTTCTAATAATTTCACGAGAACATTGATGAAAGTAAACAGTAAACAAATTGGGAATCTCATAATGCAATTTTTAGGTCCAATACTTTATATTTCACTTACTGTAAGGTGCTCTTATAGTGGTGTCATTTCTTTTATGTGAAAGAGATGCAATAACTGAATTTCAGGGAATTTAACATTGGTTAGGACAATTCAGTACTTCTCTAGAGGTTGGAACTAGGATTAAAATTCTTCCACATCACTTTAGGGAACCTACCAATTTTTTTTTTTTTTTTTTTTTGGTCATTTAAGCTGCACTAATGTGGAAAGGATTGTCACTCCTGACCAATTCTGCTCAGAACAAATGAGGTCATTGTGAAACTAAGGTGGCTGTTTACGATTATGTCTGATTGAGAGAATTTCTGGCAACCCGAATATGGAAACATAAATAATATCTTATGCCACACACTGGTAAACACTTTACAATGCAAATAGAAAAGCATGATCCCCAAAATGAATACATTTCTACAAGTTATTAAATATTAATAGGGACCATAACTTGGAAACTCCCTCCACACGAAAAAGAAATGAAACTCAGTGACAGATTTTTTTGACTAAGGAATGAAGGCAACAGGGAGAAGCTGTGTTTATTGCTGCAATCACAGCTTGTGCTTTAACATTAGGAAATCAGTGTAAACACATACTTTCTTAATTACCATGAAGGCAAAGTAGAAGCTCAGAGATACCCACAAATGCAGGGTGGATATCAATTTAAAAGGGGGCTTTACCTTTCCCAAACACATGATATAAAAAGACACAAATTGTAATCATGAGGGAACAAATTGTTTATGATAACATTAAATTCATTTCATTTAACATGGGGAACAGTCTAAGAGAATTAAGTGAGATTCATTGCTTGGAAGGGATTTTCTATTTCTGTAGTGATATGCTAAAAATGAAGTCACTTTTTATTATTTTCTTTTTACATTTTGTACTTATTTTGTAAGGAGGGCATTGGGAGCCTGCGCCACAGCCCGCCTTTGGAGGACACTGGACAACTTGTGGGAGTCTGCTCTCTCCTACTGTGTGGATTCTCGAAATGGACCTCAGGTCAACAGATTTGGTGGCAAGCACCTTTACTCACTGAGCCCTCTCACTAGCCCTCAAGCCATTTTTTTAAAGTGAATCTTACTAGGAAAAAATTATATGATATATTTCAATTATATTTCAGCTTGATAGTGAATTGTTTTAACCCATAGTTGCATAATTGAAATTCTATTGCTTAGTTCACAACTTCCTTTATTTTCATAGTGAACATAACAATTGTAATGTTGTAGTCAAATGTCTGTAACTTGTTTCTTTTATATAACTAATAGGAGTTTTACAGTTACAAGTGTTGAAGACAATTATTAAACATTATACATTGTAAACTTCATGTTAGATACAATAATTAGAAAAATTTTTAAATGAATGGAAAGAAAATCAAGTCTAGGACTTTGAACTGAGCTATAAAGTGAGATAAGCATACTAAGATTTGCATATGAAAACAGCACATAACTTCCCATGAACCTTCTAAATTACTTTTGGAAGAGCTAAGTAAACAAACTATGTTAAATACTTTTGTGCTACTTGAAAAAAATATTCAGCGTAGTAAATGAGACTATTTTCACATGAGCACCTACTTTTTCAGCAATGAGAAGGTAGAATGAGACTTTCAAATGGCTGCAGATCATTAATGATAATTATCATATCAAGCTACAGTGGAGAAAGCACGTGGGTAGGTACTTGAGAATAGTGGTTAAGTTCTTAGTGATACACCTGTTTGGAAAAACTTTGACACTGAAATCTTACAGTGAGTTTAATGGGCAGTGTTCTGGATCTAGGAGGGTATTTGTCCTGTGTATATTCTACCAGGACTCTTCATACCTTCCTCCTCCACAAGGCCAAGAACATCTTTCTGTTAAGGACAGCAGTTGGTAAAATAAGTTTGTAAGAAACCTCTGTCAAGGACTTACTTCTCTCACTTCAGCTTTACACTGTTAATGTCTTTTATTGGTTCATTCCCCTCTCTATACATAACTTTCTTTGCTGCCCCTCCTCCAACATACTCAACAGTCAGTCTGTGACAGTCTCAATTGTCAAACTCCAGAAAAGGAACTTTTTCATTCATTAATGTCCAATTGTTCACTTATTTTTCAATCATTCTCTGCATTTGGTTTATTTAGTTTAGCTCCTTCTATTTAAATTCCCTTAACTGACTCTCATAGAAGAACAAGAGATTTGTACTGAATTCATAGACGCCAATGAAATTCAAGGACTTAATATGACTTTATTTACCTCCTTTCCTTTTTTTTCTGGTCTTTTTGAGACAGGGTCTCCCTGCAGCCCCAGCTGTCCTGAAACTCACTCTGTAGACCAGGCTGGCCTTGAACTCACAAAGATCCGCCTGCCTCTGCCTCCCGAGTGCTAGGACTAAAGGTGTGCACCACCATGCCCGGCTATTTACCTCCTTTCCAATCCTAGAGCCTGTGGGATCAATTCTTTGTGGTGTATCTTCAAAAAGTATATATTTTTTGTCTTTTTCAAGACAGGGTCTCCCTGTAGTCCCAGCTGGCCTGGAACTTGCTATATAGATCAGGCTGGCCTTGAACTTACTATGGTTTCCCTGCTTCTGCCCCCCAAGTGCTGGGAATAAAGTTGTGCACCACTATGCCCTGCTATGTCTTCAAATAGTTTATGGCTAGCTTTTTAAAGTACAACCTCTGTGATTTTGCATTTTTTTAATGTGTATTTGCTTCACATTCCCTTTGCTTTTCAAACTACTGCCCCTCCTTTTAATAGCGTTTTTCATCTTTCTTTTAGGTTTCTTCCTGTTACAATGGCTTAGAATTTTTTTTTTTTGTAAATATACTGCAGACACAAGAGCCTTTTTTTATGTTTAGGAATTCACATTTTTCCCTTTAATTTTACATTATTCTAAAATATGAATACATCCCTTCCATCCATATATGGTAATTACAATGTCTGAAAATAAGTGACAAATTAATTCTTTGGCCCATTAAGAAATTCACATTATGGGGCTGGAGAGATGGCCTAGCAGTTAAGAGCTCTGACTGCTCTTGCAGAGGACCCAGGTTTGATCCCCAGCACCCACATGGCGGCTGAGAACCATCTTTAACTCCAGTTCCAGGGGTATCTGACACCCTCTTCTGAACTCCGCAGCATTGCACGACATGGGTGCACAAACCTACATGCAGGCAGTACATTCATACACGTAAAAATAAATAAATAAATAAATAAATAAATAAATAAATAAAATTAAAAAAAGAAATTAACATTATAACAACACAGTTGAAGAGCCAACGATCTTAACAGTAAAGAAAGTGTTAGATATTTCCATTGAAACCTCACAGATTTGAACAGTAGAAACCTCTTTTTATGTGTAAAATATAAAAATGCCTTGGGTTTTTGAAGTCACGAGTACAATGGAACTTTATTTTTGCTTAAAAAGTCTTGCTCTTGCTAAATAAAATAAAAAGTGACATGGAGATAAGCTCACCCCTACCTTACGATTGTGCAGTAGGTGGACATATTCCACTGGATGAGGCCTGAGTACAGTGGAAGGCAGGCTATTTTTCTTGGGGAAAGGAGAAGAAAGATAGCAAAATGCTCAGGAAAGCTGGAGGTTAATATGGGAGGCTGACCAAGGGTACTTGAGGGACTGTATCCACCTAATGTTGCATAGTTTCCCACAAAGGACATTTAGTCCACCTCTGGCAATAGGTGACCATGCTAGAAAAGTTAGAAATTTGGAATTTTATATAAGTTTTCTGATGTTGAAGACCTTGGTTTATTGCAAAGTTGGAGCCATCATGGTACAAAATACTCTACAGGGCACAACTGACCTCTCTGCTGGTTGGAAAAGGCACATGGACCTCCAGTGTGTCACCTTCCCCAGTTCTTATGCATGTACACATGTGAACACACAATCATGGATGTTTTTGTTTGTTTCATGTTTCAAAAGATCTACTTATGCATTCAAATACCAGGTAGTCAGAGTAGATGAACAGGTAAGGACACAGTCAAAGGCTCAGCTTTAGAAAACGAGGATGGTTATTTCAAGTGACTTGATATAGTAGAAGTGAATTCAGAACTGCATACTGTGTCTAGCTGCAGCTTTTTAATACTACCTCCACATAGGCAACTGCCCAGCTTTTCCTACTTTCATGCTTACTTTGTGTATGTTATGGGTCTAAATGTGTCACTCAAAAAGATGTGGTGAAGTCTTAATTATATCTGGAAATGTGATCGTATTTGAATACATGGCCTTTGCAGACATAGTCAAAGTGGGAGGATGTCACCATGAGTTAAGGAGGTCTCTAAATCCAGTTAGTGGCATCGTTGTAAACTGAGAAACAGATTAAAAACACAGAGAAGACCCACAAAGGACAGCCATAAAGACAGAGAAACATTGCAGCCATGCAGCTGTGATCACAGAAATAGAAAGCCCACAGCATGTCAGCCCAACAGAGGCATGGGACTGGATCCCAGGAAGCCCATGAAAGAGCCAGTCCTGGAGATCTTTCATTTCAGCATTCCACTATGCAGATGTGTGGGAGAATAAAGCACTATTGCTTTAAAATATAGCTAATAACAATCTCTTACAATTACACTCGGAAAGCAATCCAGAAAACATGAGGGAGAAAATGGGAAAAATACAGATGCGAAGTACTAGTATAAGATAGTTTATAAGTACTTTACTTAGAAAGTGAAAATAATATTTATTTAATCTTATAACAACCTTGAAGAGCACCCCCTTTTTACAGAGCAGCTATGGAATCTGTCTTCAAGTTTATAAGTTGCTCTTCATAAAGGACCAGACATAAGATGTGACCCTATATTTTTTCACCATACCATTCTATTATATTACTTCTAATAAAGGGAATTCTGCATGATACAATATATGTTTATTACTATTCAATACTCTTTTATTGGTTTTAAGAGTCACATATAAGTAGAGAGTACATATCACAACCTAAAAATCCCCATGGCATTACCTAGAATGGATACATCTCTGAGTACATTTTTAGGTATTTTTAGACCTTGATAATGCAGTGCAGTTCTCCACTGATCTTGTACCAATTCCATTTTCCTAAATCCTTGCTTATGGTTCTCAAAAATAACTGTAGAGTGTGCTGGGAATGGAATCTTTTAAGATAGGGAGGACTGAAGCAGCTTAAGTCTTGGTACTGTTGGATGGGATGTAACATCTTGAATTGGAGAACTGCTTGGAATAACCCTGGCAACATGCTTTCCATGTGTCTCAGTGATCCCTGTTCTCCTCGGGTGGATAACTCAGGACAGGCTTCCTTTTTACTTTAGTTAAAGTGGGGATTTATCCCTCTGGGGAGCTCTCTGGATTCATCCCTCCTTGCAAGCAATGGCTGGAAAAGAGCGCTGGGCCTCTTTTGCTGTCAGTATCTGTAAGTAGGCAACTTGCTCCATGGAATTTTTTTTTATACAAGTATCTTCCATCTCATGGGACTCAAAAGAGCTAGTAAACAATCTAGGGAGAAGCTACTTCACATAAGGATATTAGGACAAGAAAAACGAATTTTCTAGTTTTCTAATGATTTAATAGCAGTAATCTACAAAAGTAAACGTTTATTTTAAAAATGCAACACATAAAACATGTTTAGAACTTGATAAACTTGCAAAGGTGAACACACTGACAACATTTTTACCAAGATAAAATATTATTAAGCTCACATTCTTTCAGCCATTTTTATCATTTTCTCTCTAAATTTAATCAACTTCTTGATTTTAAAGCCCCAAATTAATTTGTCTGCTTTTAATTTAAATGAATAGTATAATTCAATATGTCCTCTGTTAGTATCTTTTCTTTAACTTAATGTTTGTGTGAACTATTATTTTATTCTGAAAATGAATGCATGAGATTTTTATCTTCTGGCTAGCAAATAAAAATCAGTCACCTAGATTTTAGTTATTCTTGCTGATATTGCTCCCATCGTATTATGACTTTATTTTTTATTCTCCAGATAACTAATGATATTGATTGCTTGTTTACATATGTATTGGTCACTGGGGTACCCTCTTGTCTTTGTCCATTTCTCTATTTGATTACCTATCATTTAAAATAAATCATAGGAGTCCTTAATATGTTCTAGATATAATTTCCTTTACGGTTAAATATATTAATTTTTTCCCTGACTCTCCAGCTTGCCAACAGAAAATTTAATGTAATCTAATTTATTAATATTTTCCTTCCTTGCTATTGTTTTCTGTGTTCTGTTTGAAAAGACTTTGGCTATACTGAGACATGCTTTTCTATGTTACATTGTAGACATATAAAAACTCCTAAGCCTTTAGATCAACATTTCATTGGCAATTAATTTTCCCCCACAAGAATATCCAAGGAACCCAAAAGACCACTATTTCTTGATTAGCCTCTAATGAACATTGTCAGGGTTGGAAGAATGGCTGACCAGATAAGAATACATGCTCCTTTTCCTGAAGACCTAAATTCACTTCCCAGTACCCACCTCAAGTGGCTCACAAACACCTGTAACTCCAGAACCAGAGGATCTCACTCCCTCTTCTGGTCTCTGCAGGCAAACACACACACACACACACACACACACACGTGCGTGCACACACACACACACACATAATTGTAAAATAGATGTCTGGGATGGCACAGTGGCACAGGAAGATCATCATTTCAAAGCTATTCTGAGATGTACAATGAGACTTTCTCATCTCTCAAAATAAACAAATGAAATAAAAAGTACATAGTGCCATTGGCATGGTTGTTGTGTAAAGGTTCTTGCCACTGAATTAGACAACTTAAATTAAATCTCCAGGACAAATACGGTAGAAGGGGGAGAACCAACTCCACCAGCTGCACTTCGACATCATAGGCACTCACACACTCAAGGTCCCACGCATGCATGCATGCATGCATGCACACAAAGTAAAGAGCAATGTCCTTTAAGAAACTTCAAGTTTTACATATGTGAGGGTGCATCTATTCGCCATTTTGTTTCAGTGTACTTTTTGCTTATCTTTGTTTTCTAAGCTACTAGAATATTTTTTAATTTTACTTATTATTTTTTATGTGCATGAATGTACTGTCTGCATGTAGGTTTGTGCACCCGTGTTATGAAATGCTGCGGAGGTCAGAAGAGGGTGTTAGATTCCTCTGGAACTGGAGTTAAAGATGGTTCTTAGCCAACATGTGGGTGCTGGGAATCGAACCCGGGTCCTCTGCAAGAGCAGTCAGCACTCTTAACTGCTGAGCCATTTCTCCAGCCCCTAAACTACTAGATTTTTAAATTTTATGTGAATATATTGACTGCATGGATGTAAGTGTACTTGTGTTCTGCAATGCCTTCACAGGTTAAAAGAGGGTCTTGTATCCTCTGGAACTGGAGTTTACAGATGTTTGTTAGCCGCCACATGGGTGTTGGGAATTGAACCTACAAGTGTTTGGGCCACCTCTCCAACCCACTATTAACATTTTTAATACATCTCATCAATTTTACTAATTTAGCATTGCATACAATGTATATTGTGATTTTCAGAGTTTTCTTCTCTTTTTCAGTTACATAAATGTCTTTTGACTCCCATTCCGTGATGCTGTTATCTCACATGGAATGCTACTGAGACATCTCTTGGCATCACATCATTTTTCATCTTTCTTTTGCTAACCTCATAAACTATGCCAATTATTTTTTACCTGCTGATCCTTTAAATCCCTTTTAAATTAAGTGGATGTATATACTACTTGTTTATTCTATGTTAATATGCTTTTATTTTCACTTAGTAATATTTAAATAGGACCTCAATGCCGACATTCATGAAAGAGCAGAACTTCTAACTTGGAGATAAGACTACTCTGTCAATATTCTTGTATCATTGATGCTTGTTCTTTTCATTCATTAAATTGTTGAAGTGCATCTAAGCTGAGTCTCACTGCAGATATTCCACTTCTCATTGGATCAGTGATTTTCCCTTATGTATTTTATCTACATCATGTGAAGGAGTAACAAATTTCCATTTTTTTGGATGTCTTTTTGAGACAGGGTCTCCCTTTTAGTCCCAGCTGGCCTGGTACTCACTATGCAGACCAGACTGGCCTTGAACTTATTGTTAAGAATCTGTTTGTCCTTGACTTTTGATTATAGATTTGGTTCTGTAGAACTGAGTTACTTCTGTCACTCACTACCATTTCGTTTCTTGCACTCTTTTGACTTCTCCATAAGTTCTTAAAGTATATTCTTACACTATTAGTTTTCACTATTTTCCAATAGCTTCATTGAAAATTATATATTCCTCTCTTGGCATGACACAAGGCATGTCAGTTCAGATCTATAATATTTTCATTATGGATCACATAAATTTTTTCATTGCTAGTTGTGACAAAATGCCCTACTTCTTTGTTGGAAGGCATACCTAACTTAGCTTTTCTTTTTCCTTTAATATGCACTTTCTTTATGCTATAATACTTTTTCTTTTTCTTTTGGAAGTTTTTAAGAAATCATCACCAAACTATTTTTCTTTCATAAAGCCCTATTTCTGCTTCCATAGTAGAACCCTGACTGGAGTAACTTTTCCCAAAAGGCTAGCTTTGGGTTTGGGATTCAGCCTACTTTTTGCTCTGTAAATCTATGTCTCATTTGAACAATTTTCAAAAGAGCTTTGCCATGTGTAGGATGTAAACAAGCTGTTCTCATCTAATAAAGACAATAGTGACATTACAGTGTTGAAAGAGCCATATGACAAGATCTGCTTCTGTGATTAAGTGTCACAACAAGTACTTAGGAGAGAATCAAACAGTTGGCTTGAGTTTCTTCTTGGTTAGGGGACTTCAAAAGCAAATTGTTCAGAAAAAAAGCCCTGCTATCCCAAACATAATAGGAACAAGAAAATAGAACTTTTGAAAACCCTGTTAGTGTTTGAGGAGTACTATTATTTATTCAACCCACATTATACCCAAACCTGAATACAATTCAGCAGTCTCTCTGTCTCTCTCTCTCTCTCTCTCTCTCTCTCTCTCTCTCTCTCTCTCTCTCCATCCTCCTCCTTATTTATAGTTTAGTATATTACTTAGTTAATTTAGAAAGAGATTCAACAAAGCACACTCTTCATGCACTCGCACTCTAAGTTCAGTCCAGGAAAACATAAGCTCAGCTTGCTGTATTGCATAATGGATCTGATTAGATTTTGAGAGCATGATTAGTCTAACCTCCAGGCAGAAACATATTTACCCTGGAAATGGAATAACCTATTGTGTTTGCATGCTAATCATGCTTTTACATCGTGGTGGACAGAATCCTATTTTACACAGAGCATGCAACATTGGTAGAACTTGGGCAAAGTTGACGAGCCCTGTGCCTCTAGTGCAAAACTTAAAAGATTACTGAAAAACTCAGTCATTAAAATAAGCAGTATCTCATTGCAGTACTACAGAAGTTGACACAAAATAATCATGGAAAATAAAATATTAAACATTTTCAATAAAGACAAAAATCAGTGTTACATATTTGACTTACTTGAAAGATTAATAACTTCTTTATTTTAATCTTTTACAGCTTAACATTCATATGGCTACATATTGTTTTATTTCTCTTTCTTTCTTTCATTCTTTCTCTCATTTTCTCTTTCTTTCTTTCTTTCTTTCTTTCTTTCTTTCTTTCTTCTTTTTTTCTTCCTTTCTTTCATCTCTCTTTCTTTCTTGAGAAGGTCTTCTCACTATGTAACCCTGTATGCTATACCATGTCTGCTCTACTTTTCTTTTTTAAAAAAACAAAACAACCTGTTTCTCAAACGTTTTATGATTGTGTGCACTTGTTTGTGTATGCGAGTGTCAGATGCAAGTGCCACAACTCATGTTTGGAGGTCATAGGACAACTACAAATTTGTGTCCTTGCCTTTGTACTTTGAGATGTGGTCTCTGCCACTGCATTTGCAGGTGAACTGAGACACAAGCTTCATGAGCTTGTCCTTTCTCATTCTTTCTGATGTTGTAGGGTCTGCTGGGGTTACTACTATGCCCTACATCCTACTTTTATGTAGATTCTTGGAATGTGAAATTGGGTAATTAGAAGTGGACAGCAAGTGCTTTTACCCACTGAGCCAGCTCCAGAGTCCCACTTTTTAAGGTATTAGGATGTCCCTCCTTGACCATGCCTTTGAGCTGGGTTCTTTTGTTACTTCTATATAAGAAGGAAATGATTTCAGCAAATACTGTGGAAATGCAAACTGCATAGTGTATTTTTCCTCTCTGTAGTACTTAAGTACAATATAGAGAATTAAAAGCTAAAATAAGAAATGATACCATATGGATAACCACCCTCCCACAAGATCTTTGTTTAATGTGTGTGGGCATATCTAGCAATCTGTATTTTAGAATAAACACCCATTAATTGTGCTGCAGGTTGTCCAGAACCATGCTTGGAGAAACATCTACCTAAATTCTAAAAATTCTCTTAGTTTTGTCATTCTGGGAGAGTGTCATGCTGTTCTCTGTAACTATTAGGAACAAAGCAGCTAGAGCCCGAGTCTGGTTTTAGTCAAAAAGTTACCCCAAACAAAACAAAACACGACTAAACAGAGAACAGAAACCACCCAATTAAAAAGATTTGGAATTTTTATGCCTTTTTCCAATTTGTGGAACATGCACACCTATGTAACTTTAAATTTGGAAATTTAAATTAGAACATAATTGTACACTGAAAGTAGCAATGATTGATGAATACTACAAATAGTTGCTCTCTCTTTTAATTCTATTTCTCTTGTAAGAAGCTTACCATTTCAACTATTTTAATGAAAACATAATACCTGAATTAAAAACAGCAGGAAATTCAAATAGTTGTATATGCTTATGAATATGTCTACAGATTCTTAAAATTCACTGTGTATATATTTTCTTTAAATCTGATGTAGAGAGAATGTGTGTTTTTTTAAAAATATCTACCCCTTTTCAGCTGGGCATGGTGGCGCATGCCTTTAATCCTAGCACTTGGGAGGCAGAGGCAGGCGGATCTTTGTGAGTTCAAGACCAGCCTGGTCTACAGAGTGAGTTCCAGGACAGCTGGGGCTATAGTGAGACCCTGTCTCAAAAAGACAAAAAAAATATCTACCCCTTTTCATAATGTTTTAGCTTATTAGTTTATCAATTTCCTGGAATTACATGAATTAAATAACCTGTAGTATTTACCAAAACGGAATTACAGAGGTTAACACAAGACTTAATGGATTTGAAGTTTTCTAAAAGTCAAGCCCAAGAATCTATGTTTTTCAACACTTATCCCTAAATAGTTCTGTATCCTCAGCCCTAAGGACCATCTTCTGTTTCTTTTTGTTGTCCATGTTGCTGTAATGGTGTTAGTTTAATAGCTTTGTGGATGACCCTCTCTTCTAGATGTTCTGCTACTTTGCAATTTATCTCCAAATATGGAAATATGACTGCTTGTCTCAATTTTATAAATAGTGGAAGAATAGAACAAGCATTACTGATAGGAAGAATCATCATAAAGAAAAATTATAATTTTAATTTTTCTTTGATGCTTTCTCTGAAGAGTTTATGGCTTATATTATACTTTTATAGGTATAAGGGCATCACATCAGCATGAGACCAGCTGTTATACAGAGCCAGACCAATAATCCATCTGGCTCTATATTGTAGCACTCTTACCCTGGAAATGAACATAAGAGGAGAGATGGAAAGGATGTTACCTTACTATTTGTAGTACTGGCGTCAGGCACTCAGATGTCTCTGGACTCTAAGACTCTTTAAATTTGGCTAATTTTTACCAATGGAATACAAGTTCCATAAGTACCCTGCCCTCAATTCACTTATCTATTTGTATGCCTTTGTCATCTTTTATCTCTCCTCCATTAATCTCTTTAGCAATTCTCCATAAATTGACTCTGTTCTCAATCTCTTTTCCAAATTGAAGATTTATATTTTACAAGTAAACATCATATATAATTGAGCAAAATTTGCATATTTTAATAAGACTGCCTCATGTTACCCTGAGTTAAAAGTATGATCAAAAGTTAATAAATATTATTTCAATCACTTATGAAAGAAAGAAGTGGTAACTTTTTCTGTAAAATTCAAGTGAAGAGAAACAAAGTCCACTTGTAATTAAGGAAACAAGCGCATTGAGGAAACATTATAATAGCCCTTGCATGTTTTGTCTGGAGCAAATTATCTTTGTACCATTAAAATTCTTACCAGAGCACTTCCTTGAACAAGCTTAACAATATAAAAATAAGAAGAGGAGAGCTGTCTTAGGGCTTTTTTGTTTGTTTGTTTGTTTGTTTGGTTGATTGGTTGGTTTTTTCCTTGTTGCTGTGATAAAATACTCTGGCAGAGGGTTCATTTTAGTTCATGGTTCAATGTTACATTCCATTGTTAAGGGTGAGGGGATTCAGAGCATTAGGGGATTAGGAAAGCTGATTGTATAACAACCACCATCAAGAAGCAAAGAGTAATGAATGCCTACTTCTGCTTGTTTTCTCTTTTTCATTAATACAGTTGAGGATCCCTTTCAAGAAATGGTACCAAGCACAGTGGGAAGATCTTCTTCCTCAATTAATAAAATCAAGTTAATTCCCCACAGGCATACCCAGAGTCCCATCATCCAGCGATTCTTGATTCATCACAGTTTTTTTCAATAAAATATTTTTATTGCATATATATATATATATGCAATAAAATATATACATACATAAATATATACAAATGTACATACACATATCACCTGAGTTGGAGGATTTCATGTTTTCCTTAAGGAAGTGTTTGAAGGCTCCTCACTGGCAAGCTCAAACAACCATCAATCTTGCCCTTGTGCTTCACACTGGGGTCCCTCTCTCCCATAGTCACCCAAATGAAGTCCAGCAAGCAGGCAACCTGTCCTGATCTCTCTGCACTGGCTTCCATGACACAGCCTGGGTAGTCCACAATGACAGTCCACACTCTGAAGAGGCTAAAATCCCAGCAGTTGCTCAGGCAACAGGCTAGATATCTTAGCAGTCCCCATCTGACATTGAAGGTTTGGAGGATTCTGGGAGAGACAAACACATCACTTTTAAGCCATATAGTTCCAACTTGTTGCCACAGACTCACGGCCATCTTAGAATTAAAAAAACCCATAAACTGCCAAAGCCCAAATCTCTGAAAATGATAGAAGAAAACTTTGTCAGTAACCTACAAGATATAGGCATAGGAAAAGACTTTCTAAATCAGATATCAGCTGTGCAAGAAAAAAGGTCAACAATCAACAAGAAGGACTTCATTAAACTCAAAAGCTTCTGTACAAGGAAAAAAAACAATCCAAGAAGTGAAGAGAAAACCCACAGAGTGGGGGGAAACCTTCACCAGAGATACTTCTGACAGATGATTAACATCCAGAATATATAAATTACTCAAAGAACAAAGGGGCAAGAAAACAAATGACCCAATCAAAGATGGAATAAAGAGCTGAACAGAGACTTCAAAAATGAAGAAGTAAAGATGTCTGAGAAACATCTTTTTTTTTTTTTTTTTGGTTTTTTCGAGACAGGGTCTTCCTGTAGCCCCAGCTATTCTGGAACTCACTCTGTAGACCAGGCTGGCCTTGAACTCACAAAGATCCGCCTGCCTCTGCCTCCCAAGTGAGGATTAAAGGCGTGCGCCACCACGCCCGGCATCTTAAAAAGCGTTCAAGCAAACCGGTATGGTGGCCCACGCCTTTAATCCTAGCACTTGGGAGGCAGAAGCAGGCGGATCTTTGTGAGTTCAAGCCAGCCTGGTTCTACCGAGTGAGTTCCAGACGCAGGTGGGGCTACTGAGGGAGACCCGTTCAAAAAGACAAAAAAAAAAAAAAAAAAAAAAAAAAGTGTTCAATGCCTCTAATGATTAAGGAAATGCAAATTAAAACCACTTTAAAGTTTCATCTTACCAGTAGGTTTCATCTTTACCCAGTAAGACTGGCTAGTATCAAGAAAACAAATGATACCAAATGTTGGAGAGGTTGTGGGGAAAGGGGAACACTCATCCACTGCTGGTGGGAATGCAAACTCATGCAACCCCTATGGAAAGCAGTGTGGAGAACTCTTAAAAGACTCAAAATGAACCCACCACCTGACCCAGTCATACCACTCCTGGGTATATACCCACAAGACTCATCCCATTGCAGAGATACATGCACAACCATTGCAGCTCTCTTCACAATAGCAAAGAGCTGGAATCAACCCAAGTGTCCCTCAACTGATGAGTGGATAAAGAAAATGTGATACATCTACACAATGTAGTTCTCTGCAACAGTAAAGAAAGACAACATCGTGAAATTTGCAGGTAAATGGATGGAACTAGAAGGCATTAGTTATGCTAAGCGAAGTCCCAGAAAAACAAACGATATAGACATATGGTGTCCCTCATTTGTGGATACTAGCATCAAATCTTTATTTGTAAGGCAAAATGAGTATTTTTTTCTTTTTTAGTAAATATAATACCTGATGATACTATAAAAGTACATTAAAACATACATGAACTTGCTGTAGTAGCCTGTATGCTGAGAATTATGCAGTGCGCCTGAGCAGAGATTGTCCCTCATCAACCTAACCTGCCCTAGGCAGGTGACCATAGCAACAGCTGAGTCGCAGACCTGGGCCAATCACAAGGCGACAGGATGACTGCACTAAGAGGAGAACTGAATGTGAACAGTATATAAACCGTAACATTACCCCCAATAAATGAGTCCATGGCAGCTTGCCTTCTGCCTGCTTTCACCTGACTCCCAGGGCCTGTGCGTTGACTCTGCACCTCTTTCACAGTCAGGCCATGAAGTTCACTGGCAGGCCTGGGGGACTGACATCACTTGCTATGTGATTTAGGAATGTAAAGTAATATTTCTTTTCACCTGCATGCAACTCTACTATTAAAAGGCAAATCCCTAAGAATATTTTGGAATTAACCTATAGTTTATTTTCAGACATCATAATTTTGGTATATGTGTGGAGTGTATACATGCATATTTTGGAGTAATGTAAAATTAAAGGGAACAACAAGAACAAAAAAGATTTGTTGAAAGAACTGACTGAAACAGTAAACTTCTGCCCCAAACAGGTAACTTCTGCATCCAAAAATTTTTAAAAAGACTGAGAAAAAGATGCAAGACATGTAAGGCAGAATGCACAAGCTCTGGCAGGGTAGGGGGCATGGAGGGGGGAATGGCTCTAAATTTATTTAAGAAATGTTGTATTAAATGTGCAACAGTTCAATAAAATTAAGAAAAAAGAATATAAAATGTGTTTAGCCCAAATTCAAAAGTTCCCATAATCAGGAGTTCCAACACTTTGAAAGTCCAAAGTCTTCTAACTATGAGCTCTTATAAAATCAAAAACAAATTATATGCTTCAAACATACTAGTCCAGAGGAAATATTATTGTTTTGAAATAGAAGAATTGAGGTACAGGAAGGAATGATCAGACTAAAGAAAGTCCAAAATCTAGTAGGGCAAACACAAATCCTGCATTCCCTAGTCTAGTGGCTGGGGCTGATAATGTAAGATTCTGGGCTCCAGATGGCTTTGGTAGCCACATCCCTGCAGTTCTACCACTGACACACTCACATCCCTCCAGCTCTACACTGACACACTCACATCCCTCCAGCTCTACCACTGACACACTCACATCCCTCCAGCTCTACCACTGACCTCACTCACATCCCTCCAGCTCTACCACTGACACACTCACATCCCTCCAGATCTACCACTGACACACTCACATCCCTCCAGATCTACCACTGACACACTCACATCCCTCCAGATCTACCACTGACACACTCACATCCCTGCAGCTCTACCACTGACACACTCACATCCCTCCAGCTCTACCACTGACCTCACACACATCCCTCCAGCTCTACCACTGACACACTCACATCCCTCCAGCTCTACCACTGACACACTCACATCCCTCCAGCTCTACCACTGACACACTCACATCCCTGTAGCTCTACCACTGACACACTCACATCCCTCCAGTTCTACCATTGACACACTCACATCCCTCCAGCTCTACCACTGACACACTCATATCCCTCCAGCTCTACCACTGATACACTCACATCCCTCCAACTCTACCACTGACCTCACACACATCCCTCAAGCTCTACCACTGACACACTCACATCCCTCTAGCTTTACCACTGACACACACATACATAGATTTGCTTCTAGGCCAACACTCTTGTGTGGTTTCATTACTCCTTGGTAGATTTCCTAGGATTCTAGCATTTCCAATATCATGGAGTCTATGTGACAATTTGGGATTCACCTCCACAGCTTGACGCAATCAAGTCCTGCCCCATAGTGCCAGGCTTAACTTTCCTCCATGACCCCTTCAATCTTTCATGCTGAAGAATAAGCACCACATGAATGAACTTGTCAAGTTTAGCTGCTATTAAAATCAGTTTGAAATTTTAACAACAGCAGAATTCCTACTGAGAGGCTGAGGACTAGGAAGTTGCTCAGTCCATGGGACCAGTCCCAGTTGGAACCCCAAGGTCTGTAGAGTAGAAATGCTGGTTCTGATGTCAGTGAAGGAATGCACATCATCGCCATCATCATCATCATCATCATCATCAGCAGCAGCAGCAGCAGCAGCAGCACCAAAAACAGGAGCATAAATCACCTCTGCACTAGGGGAAAGGTCAAACAACAAAATGGAGAATAATCTTCCTTCTGCCGTACCACTTTTGTCTGGGGAGCTACTGAAAGGTGCTGGTCACATTTGATTGTGCTTCCCATATCAATTATGGCTCTTTACTTAGGATTCAAATCTGTGTCAACTTGACATTAAAACCAGCAATCACACTTTTCTATTGTTCAAGTGCAGAATGTCAGGTTTAAGGACATTGATCTCTTTAACCGTACACATGCTTTGCTGTCTGAATCTTTCCTTATCTTAAGTTTTCCTCCACCAAATCACTTCATTATAGTTAACTTCAATTTCACACAGATTCCCAGAAAACAGAGGGCAAAAAGAAAAGCAGATTCTTGGCTAACATTTCACATAAATGGCCCCAGACCAATTCCTTGTAGAGTTCTTGTTCTCATCTAAACCTCATGAGCCAGGCTCTTATTGTCCACGTTTCTCTCAAAATCCCACACAATGGTCCATGAAGCTCTGCTTTCAACACGCAAGGGGATTTCAGCCCAAATTACTCATTCTGCATCCTAGCCCAACACAGTTCCAAATTTCAAAGGACCACTTGTTGAGGTTTATGACAGACACAGCCCTAAAGGTACCAATTCTGCCAGAGTTTCTTTTCCTGTTGCTATGATAAAATACTCTGACTCCAATTTAGTGGGAGAAAGATTTTACTTCAGCTCACAGTTCAAGGCGACAGTCCATTATTGCAGAGGAAGTTACAGGGCCAGAAAGTTGAGACAGATGCTCATATCCAAAGCCAAGAAGCAGAGAGGAATGAATACCTGTCTGTGCTCAGTTTCCTTCCTCCATTTCTACAGTTCCAGATCCCAGTCAGGGGGTTGATGCCACCCATAGTGACTGGATCTTTTTGTCTCAATTAACATAATTAAGATAATACCCTATTGGCATACCCAGTCCCACTTGCCAGGTGATTTCAAAGTCTGTCAAGTTAATATCAGAAGAGCCTTTGTACACAAGAGTCTTGTGGCATGGAGAGGATACTTTTGGGCTAATTCACAAATATAGCAATGTCAATCATCCTTTGAAACAATGCTTCCATTGTACCATTGTATGAATTTTAGTTACTGCTGTAGATGAGACACAAATCTCACTAATCTTGAGAACAAGCATACATTTTAGCTTAACCTTTCATTTTCTAGGTGTTCCTGCCACTAGCAAACACTCTGACTAGTACTCTAATGTGAGCTCAGCAAGTCAGAACATGCCCACAATCCAGTCCACTCCATCTTTAGCTAGCCAACTTAAAGAACAATGTGGACAATAACTCCAGAGTAAGGCTTGTTTATGTTTGATCATATTTAACTTTAAAAAATGCTGACCTTTATTTAAGAAAAACTATAAGAAAAGCCTCTGCTTTCCATTATTTAGTTTCAATAATTATCAGTTCATGGGCAAGTTTAATTGTTCAGAGGAGTTTCTATGTTATCATTGCCTACTTTGAGTTGTGCATATTGTGTCATATGGAGTACCGCCATTGACCTTCTCTCTCCCAGCTTCTCACCATAAGCAGCAAGGTCTAGATACATGATTATTCTGATGTCTGAAGTCTTGGGAGACAAGATTCTTTTTTTTTTTTTTTTATGTTAGGCAAACTGAACAACTTTATTATTATATTTCATTGTATCTGAAGGGAGACAAGATTCTTGAGGGGGCCTTTTGACGCAGAGTCTCCCACTAGCCCCAGCAGGCCTAGAACTCATCAGCCCAGGCTAGCCTTCATCTCACAGATATCTGCCTGTGTCTGCCTCCCAAGTACTGGGATCAAAGGCCTACCCCACTACACCCAGCTGGGAAATAAGATTTTATGGGTGGCATTATGCAATATATTTTAGAGATATACAATATTTATCTTTATATTTGGTAATGTTAAGGACGAGTGATCATTGGACATATCTAGTAATTGATTTTAAGAGTTTGATGTTGCAATTCATTAAATAAATATCAGTTTATTATCTGAAATACTGAAGTAGAAATACTCATTCTCTTAGTATCTATTTGACTACCCTAAGTAAGGTACATAAGCTCAGACAGAAAAGTTGGAAAAAAATCCCTGAATGAGTTTCTTTATTTTCCTTTGTTCAAAATAATGACTTGACTTCTTTTATTTTTTTAATTTTTTAAAATTTATTTTATTTTTTTAATTTTTTAAAAATTTTATTTATTTCTGTATGTGTTTGAATGTACTGTCTGCATGCAAGTTTGTGCACCCGTGTCGTGCAATGCCGCTGAGGTCAGAAGAGGGTGTCGGATTCCCCTGGAACTGGAGTTCTCCTGGAATTGGAGTTTCAGACGGTTCTCAGCCGCCATGTGGGTGCTGGGGATCGAATCCTCGGTAAGAGCGGTCGGCGCTTTTAACCACTAGGCCATCTCTCCAGCCCCTTAATTTATTTTTATGTGTATGAATATACTGTCTACATGTAGGTTTGTGCTTCTTTTTACTGTTCAGAAGACACCGATGTTATTGTCACTTGAGTTTTGTGTTTAATATCTTGATTAATCATAAAGTTAAAAATATTAATAGATTTTGATCCATTGCTGTTATTGTGACTATTGATGCTCAAATTTTGTCATCTTTGACTAGGCAGAGGTCTATTTAAGTTGTTTTCAACTACTTCTGATGCCTAGTGTTAGTAGTATTCTATAAACTTTATTGATTTATAAACTATAGTTTATAGTTTATATTCTATAAAATTGCTAATAGTTTTAGCAAACAATAGCATAGTTAGTTAATATTTCCTATCATTGAAGATGGGGGTATGATTATAATTCAACTGAATAATATTTAATAATGGTAATATTTTAATTCTGTTCTAATGGAAACATTCTAATTATATCACTTCCTCCTTGATTTTCAGTTGAAAAAATACATTATCAACAATTCTTTGACCATTATCATGTGTAACTTTAAATAAAGAGACAGGATATAGGGTGTTTTCTGTTGTTTTTTTTGGTGTTTGCTTTTTTTAATTTTAGCTATTTATTTTTGTATGTGTATGAATGTACTGTCTGCATGTAGGTTTGTGCACCAGTGTGGTGCAATGCCACAGAGGTCAGAAGAGGGCGTCGGATTCCCCTGGAACTTGAGTTAAAGATGGTTCTCAGCCACCATGTGGGTGCTGGGGATTGAACCCATGTCCTCTGCAAGAGCAGTTGGCGCTCTTAAGTGCTAGGCCATCTCTCCAGTCCCTGTGTTTGCTTTTTGAGACAGTGTCTCACTATATAGCCCAGGCTTTCCTGGAGCTTTCTGTATAAACTAGGCTGGCCTTGAACTCACAGAGCACCACCATTAAATGCATGTGCTACCACACCCTTGGCCCTAAAATATTGTTTTACTTATCAATTTTCCAAAATACTGGATTTATTTTCCTATAAAAGAGATCTAGACGTGACTGTGGATAGTTAAATTATTGACTGTATTTCTTCAATTTACCTGTAACTGCATCTCCTGCTACATTAGTTTTTAATTCATCTTAGTAGATACAGAACATTCTTCTCTTTTGGGATGTTGAGCTTAGTTTGAAGACTGGATAACAACAATGCCAGAAATGTGTTTGCATAGCAAGGCTTGCATGCTTATGTTCTTACTGAGAGGAATGTACATAATCTATCTTCTGCTTCTCTGAGAAGGAAGACAAAATTATGACCTGACTTTCGTTACTTAAGTGTCAAGAACAGAAAAACTCACAGTAGATTCTAGCTGGGTGTGGTGGTGCACACCTTTAATCTTAGCACTTGGGAGGCAGAGGCAGGCAGATCTTTGTGAGTTCAAGGCCAGCCTGGTCTACAGAGTGAGTTCCAGGACAGCTGGGGTTACAGGGAGACCCTGTCTCTAAAAAAAAAGATAAAAAAAAAAAAAAACCTCACAGTAGATTCTTCTTATCTGTAGAAACGTTACATATCCTTGTGAGAAAGTCCATAATTTTTTTCTTAAGCCACTGTGTTTTTGAATGGCGGAGACCCTGTCTCGAAAAAGACCAACAAATAAATAAATAAATAAATAAATAAATAAATAAATAAATAAACCTCACAGTAGATTCTTCTTATCTGTAGAAACCTTACATATCCTTGGGAGAAAGTCCATAACTTTTTTCTTATGCTACTGTGTTTTTGAATGGCTTATCTTATGGGATAATCTGCGATAAATCAATTCAGTGATTAGAGGATTTCATGTTCTGTTGAACTGATGCATCCAAAATGTTTGCTAATTTTATCTCCTTTATTTAATCATTAGGATATTCTCCAGCTCCATGTGGTGGCTGAGTAGGAAGGATGTGCATGTTGTTGGTAGACAACCCCTGTGTGGTGGCGGAGTAGGAAGGATGTGCGTGTTGTTAATAGAAAACCTGTCCTTTTCTCCCCTTCACTTCAGCACTTGTGGTCACATTGACTAAGCTGCCTCATCCATTCACTGGAAAGGATGCATAGCGTCAGTCAGCTCCAGTTCAAGAGGCAGCACAACCCAGTTAACACAGGGGATGTTCCAGCATATTGGAAACTTTTAGAGATCATTCAAAAAGGCTGTGGTGGTGCATGCCTTTAATCCCAGCACCTGAGAGGCAGAGGCAGAGGCAGGTGGATTTCTGTGAGTTCAAGGCCAGCCTGGTCTACAGAGTAAGTTCCAGGCCAGCTGGGGCTAAAAACACCGACAGACTCTGCTCAAACAAAAAAAAAAAAAAAAAAAAGAACAAAAAAATTCATTCAGCACGGGAAACAAAACTGATGGGGTTTTATTTTTCTGTTGTCTTCCTTAGTTTTTTTTGTACTTGTGTTTGTCTATTCAGGTTGCGTTTTTAAAGAGACAGGGTCTCCCTGTAGCCCCAGCTGTCCTGGAACTCACTCTGTAGACCAGGCTGGCCTTGAACTCACAAAGATCCGCCTGCCTCTGCCTCCCAAGTGCTAGGATTAAAGGCGTGCGCCACCAAGCCCGGCCTAATGGTTCTTTATAACAACTATTTCCTGCAAGAAATGCACCTCACAGGATACTTTACTGTCCTATTTAAGACTACTTAAGAAACGAAAACATTATATTAATGTGGATGAAATGAGAATTTTTACCTTTTATATGTGGTGAGAGGGGTGTGGAGGGGTTCTCTATTGCATCAGTAAACAGACTATGTACATACACACTAAACTGGGATAGATTGAAGTTATAGAAATAACCATCATGATTGAAACAATCCCCATTCCATTTGGGTGTATACTGTACTCCCCAAAAGAATACAGAAAGATTTGTTGAAAGTATTTTGAGTATGTAAATTGTTCTGTTTATAAAATATTTGGCACTCATGTCAATAGGATTTTGTTGTTAAAACTGATACATAAGAATTTTGTATTTCTATGAAAAAGTGTATATTACTATTGAAATATTTTAATGATTCTTAAAAAAAGAATATTCTTTTCATTGTCTGTTGTGATATTTCCCCTTTCACTACAGATTCTATTGATTTGGAGTTGTTCCTTTTTTCTTTTGGTTAACTGGGCTAAAGGTCTGTCTATCTCTCAAAGAACCAACTTTTGGATTCATTGATTTTTTTGTATGGTTTTCTTTATTTCTATTTCATTGATCTCTGCTCTGATTTTTGTTATTTCTTCTTGTCTGCTGTGTTTAGGGTTCATTTGTTGTTGTCTCTCAAGTATTTTTAGCTGCAGAGTTAGATCATTCACTTGTGCTCTTTCTGTTTTTTTTTTTTAATGTAGGCACTTAGAGCTATATTAAGTGAAGTAACACAGTCCCAGAAAAACAAACGATGAATGGTATGCCTCATATGTGGATGCTAGCACCAATAACCCAGTTATAAATATTTCTTGTGGAGAGGGATGCATATTAAAAGAACAACAACAGAAAGACTGCATCAGAAAACTGACTGAAATGGTGAATCGGGAAGGGTGGGAAGGGCAGAAGAGGGACACGGGTGTATAATCGATTAATACATATTTAATTGATGTGAGTTAAAAAAAAGAATATTCTTGAGCTATCTTATTTATACAGCTCCCTAATTCCTTTTGTTCTGATATTAATGAAATCTTTACTGGTCTTTCCTGTAAAATCTTCCAGGGTCCTTTGTATATTTAAGCCCCATTCATGTAGTCAGCATGACATGAGTGCACTTACATACATGAAGGCAATATATTCATACATGAAAATTAAAAAAATATATAAATAAAATATCTTTAAAAAGATTTCATGTAAACCCAGTCAGAACAGCTAAGATCAAGGGAACAAATGACAACAAATGCTGGTGAGGATGGGGGGAATGGGGAAATCCCACCCACTGCTAATGGGATTATACACTGATGTAACTACTGTGGAAATCAGTATGTAGAACTGTTAAAAAATAAATCTATCTTATACCACTCTGGAGTGGTATATGGTAGATTTCTGAGTCCCTTGAGACTCATCCTACTACAGAGATACTTGTACATCCATGTTTGTGGCTGCTGTTTTCACAATAGTTAGGAAATGAAAACAACCTAAATGTCCCTTACCTGAGGAAAACAATAAAAATGTGGCACATTTAAACAATGGAGTTCTCAGCAGTAAAGTAAAATGAAATCATGAAATTTGAAGGTCAATCAATGCAGTGACGTGAAGTGAAATAACACAGAGTCACAGAACCCACTGATGCATTTGTACATCTTAACACCGAATCCATACATGTGAATATGCATCCTCATGCAACTGTAGGGGCCAGGAAAATAGAAGGGAAACCTAGGGGTGAAGGGGAAGAAGAAACTCTAGATAGAGTTGTAGGGGACAGGTGTTGTTAAAGGGAAAAAAAGGGGCATAATCATTGTGATGGGAGTAGGGATGAAGGTATGGGGGTAGAAGTGAGACAAACAATGCTTATATCACGTAAAACACACAGAAATATATTAGTCAAGAGTCCTACTGAAAAAAACTACATACAATCCATACATATAAGAGTTCATTAGTATAGCTGAAGACTATAACAACAACAACAAAAAGTTCACGATGGGAGAAACCTTCCTTCAAGTTCTCTCCATAAACAAAGCAGATTCCCTCAGCACTTGATTGTATCCTAGAATTTGAAGGTAAGACCCTGTTACTGAAGAAAAGACATAGAACTTGCAGCAATAAGCTGGAACTTCCCTGAGGGCCCCCTTCCTCAGAGGACACTATCAAATCTGCCAAGGGAAAAAAAATCGATCAATGATCCAACCCCAGCTATAAAGCCTAATAAGTAGCAATGACTGGCCCAGAAAAGTATTGCTATTGGCAGTTTTATCTTGAGGGTAATCAACAGCTGTATAATTGGAATTAAGTCCTGCTCAATGGGAGGGGACTTATATGTGGTACTGTCAACATAAACAAATACACATACCAGTTCTACAACTGGTCAAATAGAAGAATTTTCAGTGAGACGCATAGTCGTAAATGACACATTTTCAATGTAACCACTACACTTAAGATGAATGCATCTTTCAAATCTCATCGGAGAGGTTTCCATATGCAGCAGATGGTGATTAACACAAAAACCCACAACTGTCTAATGTTCAGAGAACAAGAGGCTCCAGAATCTTCATCCCTGTATAGGACACCTCTTTTAAACTTCTGCCTCCCAAGGCTTAGTGCTCATTGCAGAAGAGAGGGCAGAAAGTTTATAAGAGCCAGAAGTTTTTCAGGCAGCTGGACAGTTACACGCATGAACTTGCAGCAATGAACAAATCCATGAAAGCACAAACCAGAGAAAATCACAGCACAGACATGGGGAAGTGGGTGAGGAATCCCAACTCAACATAAGGAACTTTTGGCAACTAGAGGCTGCTGGGAGGGGATAGACAGTATCTTACAGGGATGACACTCCTGGTAGGCTGACAAGCCTGCTGTGGATCGACCCACATTCAGGGATATATGGGGAAACAAATCAGACTCTAATCAGTGATATATATATATATCTATATATATGTATATATATATATATATATATATGTATATATATATATACACATATATATATATCTGTATATATATCTGTATATATATATACATATATATATACAGATATATAGATATAGATATAGATATAGATATAGATATAGATATAGATATAGATATAGATATAGATATAGATATAGATATAGATATAGATATATAGTGGAGAATGCTTAATTGGGCTGGGAGAAGGTGCATCTATCTACTATATACAACTTATTAGTGTTTTGTTTGTCATCTTTGTTAAATGAAATGATATAATCTATGCATAAGTCTTTCCCTGTTACTATGTTTTCTCAATAATATATTGTGAAGACATATAAACGCATGTCCTGTTTTATTAATAACTGCATCCAGCAGGATCTTGAAGCATAGTTTTTCAATAAGTCCTCATTTGATATTTGCAGTATCTCCAGTTAATAGTACAGTAATAAATGATCTTGTTGGGAGATCTTTTTTTGTGTTTTCTATATCATTTTAAGTCTGAAATACCAAAAGTTTTTTCACTGGTTGAAGGGTGAATGCATAGATAATTTCATTAAATATTGATAAATTCCTTGCAAAAAAGACACAGTACTTTTCCATTCCTATCTGATTTACCTACTTTTAAATCACAGCAGGAATGTTATGAACTGAGTTACACAGTTGAATGGAAGAGAATTTCCTGAAAATAAATGCCATTTTACTTACATGGCATGTGTAATGTCCTCAGAATTTAAATACTAAAACTCGAGGATGTTACAGATTTTTTTTTTGTTCACCATAGTATTCTATCCTATTAAATTCCATCATGAGACATTTTTCCAAATGGCTTGACTAAAAATTTATTTTCTCAGTGGTTGTTACTGTATTTTCTAGAAAGTCAATGATGTTCACAAGTGTTTTGAATAATAGGAAACCATCTATTCATAAAAGGCATTGATACACATAATTTCTTTATAGAAATATTCAAAATCCTTTATTCTAGCTTTCTTGGAAAGGACAATGCACTATTTTCATTGAAAATCACTTTACTGTACCAGAGTAGGGTAGAAATTCTTACCCAACTATAGCATAATAGGAAATAGGTGTATTTGATCTGCTTTAGACATTACACAATGAGTATGTGCATTGGAACATGAGATTACCATAAAGCATGAGAAATTTTTATTGTTTTGCCAGTAAAAAATTAATTTGTTAAAAAAGAAATTAAAACAAAAAGATAAAAAAAATAGTTGGGGCTGGAGAGATGTCTCAGCAATTAAGAGTACCAGCTGCTCTTGCAGAGGACCAGGATTTGATTCCCAGCACCCACATGGTGGCTAACACCATTCATAACTCCATGGGCATTGCACAATATGGGTGCACTTGCATGCATGCAGACAATACACTCATACACATAAAATAAAATTGAAATAAATAGTTAATGAGAATTGAAAAGTACCACGTGCTCAAATATAGTGGGGTGGGGGCAGGGAAAGGGGAATATGTCCAAATTGAACTGAAAAATGATGTATGAAATACACAAAACACCAATTATTTTATTAAAGTATTTTATTAAATACTTTAAAAAATACTATGCAAACAGCAACAAAGGAAGATAATAAAGAAAGTTACCTATGCAGTTTAGGACCAGAAATTATGCATCAGCAAACCAACATCTGAACATAATTTTTGATGTCATACTTCATTAAAATTAAAAATATTCTGTCTTGATTCCTCTGCCTCTCCACTCTCGCCCCAAACTCTGTCCCATTTCTAGCCTTGAGCTCAAGTCAGCTCCTTCTTCTTCCTCAGATCTCTGGACTTGTTTCCTAGCCCAGACTATCCTAATCCTTGAGAATAGTTTGTTAGACCCTCCATAGGCTGTCCCCACTCCAACCTTTCCCACAGCCTCCTGATCTGCTTGCCTACCTATTACCCTGACAAGTATACTGTACACCACTCATCAAAGAAGCATCTTTTTGCTTCTTTGGAGGGTATTTTGAAGTTCCACAACTGATCACACAGAAAATATATGTCTGGGAGATGCCCAGCCCTGAGTGACACATCTACAGGACCTTGACACCTAAGGGTCATGGAACATAGAGGAAGAGGGGGTAGAAAGAATACTAACGGGCTGGAGAGATGGCCTAGCGGTTAAGAGCGCCGACCGCTCTTGCAGAGGACCCGGGTTCGATCCCCAGCACCCACATGGCGGCCGAGAACCTTCTGAAACTCCAGTTCCAGGAGAACTCCAGTTCCAGGGGAATCCGACACCCTCTTCTGACCTCCGCGGCATTGCATGACACGGGTGCACAAACTTGCATGCAGACGGTACATTCATACACATACAGAAATAAAAAAAAAAAAAAAAAAAAAAAAAAAGAAAGAATACTAACATGTCCCTCACTAGCGAAGCTTCCTCATATAACAAAGTGCTATGCAAGCAGAAGTCTTAGCTTTATAGAACAAAAACCTGCAGAATGTGTTTCTCTGGATAGGACTCCTATATTTGACCTCACACATCCATGGCTCAGGGACCATTATAGAGAGAGAGGAGAAAGATTGTAAGAGTCAGGCTTGATGCATGATCATAAAAATAAAGGCCTATAGGTCACAAGCAACTTCCTCATATGAACTTGAAATAACTGTGAGAGCTTGCACAAGACCCATGCAGACTCAATCAGACAAAAACCCAACATAGGAGAGAAATGGCAACAGGCCCCAACCCTAGCTGAAAAACTATTGGCAAATGATTAGTGCTGGATAAATGAGAGTGGATCTTCTTTAAGCTGGCAACCCTAGATATGCTTACTAGTTTCCAGTGGATGAACTTGCACAAAGGGATATCTGGGTACAAATTTTTGACTAGGCAAGACTTAGTATATATGACAGAATGCATGAAGTCAATGGGCGGTGGGCTGTGGGAGGCACGGATGAGTGAGATTAAGATCTATTATACTAAATGCACAAAAACTCAATAAAGTGTTTTAATGAATAAAATTAAGAACAAAAATTACAATTAAAATATTTTGGAGGCATTATGAGATTTAGAAGCAATAGAATTCACAAAATATTTCAACAGATTAACATCCATAAGACATACCTAATATATATATACATATATATATATATGTATATATATACACACACACACACTATATGTGTGTGTGATAAAAGACAACACACTGAAACAGAAGCCAAATGACTTAAATAAGGACTTCTCCAAGAAGGCACATTAATGATCAATAAGCAAATAGTACATAGTACTATGCTTAACATTAGCAATCATCAAGATAATGCAAATAAAGAAGATAATAGAACAGCTTCATTAGAATGGTCAAAAAAAATCAAATAGTAGAGAGAATGAGGATAATGGGAGTTCTCAAATCCTGCTGGTGGGGGTGCAAAACAGTGCAATTGTTGCCACACCTGCAGCTCCTTATATGATTATATTGATTTTCCATGTGCTACTAAACCATATTATTGAAACCAAAGTTTTCATCCACAGAAACAATACAAACATATATGTGTGTGTGTGTGTGTTTGTTTTATAACTCTGAACTAGAAACAGTTTAAATGTCCATAATCAGATGATTAACTAAATTACACACTCATTCAAATAAAGTCACTTAGCAATTATAGGAAAAAACTACAAATATAAACAATAATATTCCCTCTGTCCCTAATTATCAATATCAGGCTTTAAGTCTTCAGGGATGTGTTGGGCCTCATGTACCTTGGCTCATGCAGGATATTGAGAGACCTGATGCTGTGTAGATCTTGTGTTAGTAAACACAAATGCTGTGAGATCAAGAGCTCGGTGGTGTCATGCTCATAAAAACAGTATTCCATCTTACTCCACTCCTTTTTCCAGTTCTTCCATTTCTTTTACCCCTCCTTTCTGATGCTCTGAGATTTGGAAATGGTGGTAAAGATGTTTCATCTGTGACTAAGAACTCAACAGTCACTTGTTCTCATGTGAATTTGTTCACAATTAGCCTCGTGTTCAGTAGCTAGACCTTTGGTTTTAAAGGGCTTATTAGTCAGAAATATACATCTATCTTTTAGGTTGATTCCATTCCATGTATGCAGCTCTCTGTGGCAAATGTCACATGATTCTGGCATTGCCAATATCTTGGGATCTCCAGTATAATCTATAGTAGAACTAAAAATCCATATCAAGTAGTTACTAAAAGTTCTGCAATATAACAGTAGTAAAACTCATAGGATGGTTGCTAAGAACCTTGGAGCAGGAAGGGCCTGGAAATAAGAAATAAGGATCTTACCCTTTCCCCTGTGGTTACCCAGGGCGGAAGTTTTTATTTTGCAAGCCTGCCACATTGCTATATCCTTTATGACCCTGTGTTATTTGTTATAAAACACTTAATTATCACATATGTATTATTTTCCCTTTGCTTGCATTCTTCACATGGGGCAAGGGACTGAGTCCTTTATCCCCGTGTCAGTCTCACTAGTGGCAAAATGAAACTTCCTCTCGTTCCCTGCCTTTGGCTGTCAGTCTCTGATGTGTTTTCATAGCATCATGCAATGGCTTCTCAGGGTCTCCTTGCCCTCAAGGCTTTCTGGCAGTGACTCCATTACTGACAGTCATTTCCTAGTCTGAGTACCTCTCTGAAACTGTAGAGGAAAAATCCACAACCCTCTCATTTTTGTATCTTACATCCCCCTAAAATTCAGTACCCCATGCGGGACACTCCCAACTTTGACAGCAAGCTTGGGATGGACTCTTGGCCCTGGAATCACATCAGCATCAGCTTTTATAGCAGGCATTTTCTAGGAGCAGAAAAACCCTTAGGTTCTGTTTCACAAGGTGGAAGCTTACCTGAGTGGAGACTTTCTCAGAAGGCACCTTCAAAATTCAGACAAGGTTCTCTTTAATGATGTTCATATCCTTAACAATTGCTACCTGTCTTTCATCACATGTTTTGTCTGAAACATTAAGTTTCCTTGTGCTCCTTCTTTCTCCAAAGTATATTTTGTGTTTCTTTTTGCACCGATTGCTCTTTTGGGGGGTAGGCCTACATAAGGGTAATCTGTAATAATAATAGCATACACTCAAGGTTATGCTGTCTTGAAATGTGTTCGACCAAATAAATTAGACTATTACCTTTTAATTCTTCCTCACACAAAATTATCGGGACATAGACAGAAAACGGGTAGTTTTTTGCCAAAATATCCCATGATTGGTTTCTATTTCCTTTGTTAAATAAGACCTTGTCCTCTCTGAAACATCATTAGCTAAGTGTCCACCTCTACATTAACCTCACCACTACTTCTTCCAGGCTCCTATTAGAATGACATTGAGATCTGCTTACAGCACTATCTCCTCTATCAAGACTCCAAGATCCTCCACACAAAATAATGTGATCATGTTCTTCACAGCAATATCCCACTCTCTGGTACCGTCTAAATTAGTCACTGTTCTGTTGCTATCATAAAAATCCTGTGACCAAAACTGACTTAAGGAATTAAGTTTATTTTGGCTTATCATTCTAGAGGGAAAGTCTATAATGGTGGGAGAAGCATGGCAGCAGATGGTCAGGAAAAGACTCGGAGAAGTAATGTCTCAACCACAAGCAGAAAGCAGAAATAACAAAGAAGTGAGCAAAGGCCATAAAAGCTCAAAGCACACTCCAGGTGATATACTTCCTCCAGCAAGGCTCCACCTCTTAACAGTTCCATAACCTTGCCAAACACACCACCAACCCAGGACCAAGTGTTCAAGTACATGAGCTCATGTGAGACATGAACTTAATGTGATAGTTTCCATTTCCATTCATAGTCCTGAAAAATTTCTTTCATTTTTCTTTGCAGGTGAATAAATTCCGTGTATATTTTACAAAACTTTTGTCATCTATTCTCAGTTGATGGACACCTAAGTTGATTCCATGATCATGCTATGGTGAATAGAACAGTGAAAAAACATCATTGTCAAGTCTCTCTGTGACAGGACATGCAGTCTTTAAGTATATGCTCTGGAGTTGTATAGCTGGTTCATACAGAAGTCTCATTTTTAGTTTTGGGATAAACCTCCACATTGATTTCCTCAGTGGCTGTATCAGTTTATACTCTCACCAACCGAGCTACAAAATAAAGACTGTTTATTCTCCATATTCTTTCAAGCATTTGTTAAAATTTCCTGAGTCCAAGAAAACAGCTCCAGAGAGAGTGGACTGTTTTGCTTCTCATCCACCTGTGCCCCTTTTCTAAGCCTAGAGAACAATCTGTGGAAGAGGGGGCGTGGTAGAATGTAAGGGCTACGATTGAGGTGAATGGTGAAACTACAGCAATGTAGTCTGGACACTTATTTGATCAACTTGATTGAACATACAATCCCTCACCCCCCGCTGGATGATGGGGCTGTGGGGGTTTGGGCACAACAGCCTGCAAATTGGTTTCATCTGAAGGATGCTTGTACTCATGGATCATCACTTATAGCTAAAAAATGAAAAAAAAAAACTGAGAGAAAGATGCAGGACAGTTATGGCAAAATGCATGATCTGGGATGGGGTGGGGGTAGGGGGGAAGGGAAAGGGAAATATGCCTGAACTGAATTGGAAAATGATGTATGAAATGCGCAAAGCATCAATAAAAATAAATAAATAAATAAATAAATAAATAAATAAATAAATAAAAAAAAAGAAAAAAAGAAATTTCCTTTCTTGGTGCTTGAGAGACAGCTCACAATGGTTAAGAATGCCTGCTCCTCTTGAAGGGGACTGGACTTTGGTTCCTAGCATCTAAGTCAGACAACTTGCAAATGACTATAACTCTAGCTCTGGGAATCTAATTCCCTTTTCTGGCTTCTGTGGGAATCTGCAAGCATGTGAACATACATATACATTACACGCAAATTAGTAAAAAACAAAATAAATCTTAGAAAAAAATTAATTGGGGGCTGGAGGGATGGTTCAGAGGTTGGTGGCTCACTGGTTATTGTTGGCAAGGACCCATGTTTGGTTCCCACATGGTGGCTAACCATCTGTAACTCCTATTTCAGGGGATCCAACACTCTCTTCTGACCTCTGTAGGCATGGTAGAATACCAGGGCACTTCCATGCCTGCAGGCAAAACACTCATAGGCATACAAATAAAAAAATAAATAAATTGGGGCTGGAGAGATAGCCTAGCGGTTAAGAGCACCTACTGCTCTTGCAGAGGACCCGGGTTCCATCCCCAGTACCCACATGGATGGCTAAGAACTGTCTGTAACTCCAATTCCAGGAGAACTCCAGTTCCAGGGGAGTCCGACACCCTCTTCTGACCTCCGCGGCGTTGCACGTCACGGGTGCACAGACTTGCATGCAGACAATACATTCATACACATAAGGAAATAAATAAAATTTAAAATAAATAAATAAATAAATAAATAAATAAATTGAAAAACATTTAAAAGGAAATTTTTCTCTTGCTGAAACCCATTCTGACAGGGTGAGAACAATTAAAAAACTATTTATGCTCAATCTTTCTTTAAAAATTGTGTGTGTGTGTTTTCCTAGGTGTGTCTCGGTGTGAGTCTGGGTGTGGGTATGTGCATGGGAGTACAGGTTCCTACAGAGTTATCAGATTACCCTGGAGCTGAATTTATAAGCCATTGTGATCCATTTGATGTAGATGCTGGGAAATGAATTGGAGCTCACTAGAAGAGTGCTGCTTTCTCTTATACTCCGAGCCATCTGTGTAGTCCTTCTGCTCAATTTCTTAGCCCATACTTTGTGTTGTTTTCTTTTTTAAATTTGTAGCTTTTTTTGTATTCTAGACATTAATTCTCTGTCAGATCTATAGCTGGCCAAGATTGTTTTCCATTTTCTAGGCTGCCTATTCACTTGATTATTTCTTTCACTATACAGAAGCTTTTGAATGTAATTAGGCCTCCTTTATCAATTTTTATCCTATTTCCTGGGTAATTAGAGTCTTACTGAGAAAGTTCTTACCTATGACAACAGTCTCCTTCCATAGTTTCAAGCCTTAAGCTGAGATGCTCAAGTTTTATAAAGGGTGAGAAATAAACATCTTGTTTTATTCTACATGTAGTTATCCAGCATCATGTGCTGAAAGAACTATTATTTTTCTAATATGTAATTTGGGCATCTTTGTCAAAATTTATACAACTGTATTTGTGGGAACATATAACTGAGTCCTCTTAAGTACATCATTGATCTCTGTGTCTGTGCATGTGCCTGCACCATAGTATTTTTCTTACTATGTCATTCCTAGCCTGGTATGGTGATAACTAGAGCATTGTTCTTTTTTCTCAGCTTGCCATGATTATCTAGGATCTTTTTTTGTGTTTCTGTATGCATTTTAAGATTGTTTTTGTTTCTTAGAAGAATTGTCCCAGAAGTTTGAAAGTTTTTACTGGATGGGTCTTTGAGTTCTTTAGTTAAGCTTTTCCATAGTTTTTGTTTTCATTTGAGGCAATTGTGAGTGGGATTGATTCCCTGATTTCCTTTTCAGGATATTTGTTTTGATATACAAGAAGAATACTAAGATTTATATATTTATTTGTGTACTGCCATGCTGCTGAAGGTATTTATCAGCTAGAGTTTTCTGATGGAGTTATGGGGTCTCTTGTGTGTAGAATCATATTATCTGTAAATAAGGACTTTGATTTCTCACTGGTTCATGAACTGCTGAGAAGAATATATTTTCTGTAGGGTTATGATGGAATGTTCTGTAAGTCCATTTGATTTATGGTATAATTTCACTGAAATTGTTCTCTACTTTTATTTTGTCTGAATGATCTATCTATTGCTGGGGTGGGTTATTATAGTTATCCACTATTACTGTTTTGGGGTTGATCTGTGGCTTTGAATCTAATAGTGTTTCTTTTATGAAAATGGGTGCATCTGTGTTCAGTATGTATGTTTAGATCTGCAATGTACACTTGGCAGATTGTTTCCCTGATGAGTATGTGTGTTTGGTTATTGTTTTCTTATTATTAATATTATTATTTATTTATATTAGTTTATATGATATTATTTATATATGTTATGTTTATTTATGTTATATACTCCTGTTGTGTCATTAATTGAGTTGGGCTCTGCCCACTATAAGTCAGGACGAGCCCATGGGTGGAAAGCCCCGGTGCAGGAAATGCACATGTCCACATGTAGGCGTTTTGAGGTTCAGAATGCAGAGAGAGATTTTATTCCAAACATGTCCGCTTAAAATAAAATATTCTCGATCATGAAACTCAATTCGCACTACACCACGCCATCATGCGTGTGGCCGAGGGAGGTACCCATGGCGTTAGAATCCAATAACCACATGCCTAAACTTAAGCACTTTTCCCACATCTCACCCTTTTTAATTTTATTTTGTTAAGACTTGTTTCTGATGACGGCAAGGGCGCACATGGGGTGAGGTTTAGACTATGCAACTCAAAGGAAACTGAGTTTTGAAAAGCCAGCTGCTCAAGCCTGTTTTGAGTGAGATAGGCAGGTGGAGGAGGACAGGTCATGACCTGTAACACTTTTAAATTTTCCACACTTAAGGCTATTAATATAAAATAATTCCCAACCATGTAATAGCTGATTGTGCAAGCATAGCAACTGAATGTTAGCAATCATTCATTGTGATAAACCTGTACAATTTTCCTGTATATTCATTTTTGAAACTACCCAAGGGTTCGCCATTAGTCTCCAATTGGAGAGAGCTTGTAGTGGCACAAGCATGTTGATCAAATAAGAGTCTCAAGTGTATATTGTCGTCGTCCTGCATGATCACTCTAATGCTCTGCCAACATCCCTGTAGATTCTTACTGCCTTTCTCTCTTGCTGCCAATTTTTGTTCCCTAGGCTTTGTGGAGGGGCACAGTGGGTGGAAGAAGCAAAACATTGCTATTTTCTCCTGGGATGTCGAATTTTTATACAACTGTTCGGTTGTTCCCCCTTCATGGTGTGAAAGCTTATCCAGGTAGTTTTTAATCCTAGCTTAACAATACACATTAGGCAATTAGATTTGTACAAGCCATTTAACAATTATTATTATGGCACTAAGCCTGGTGAGCATTAGACACAGGATGTCTTTGATGGTATGTGAAATCTCACAAACTTGTGGTTTCTTCCTCTATAAAAGATGACAGTTCTTTTATTTGGTGGCTAAATAACAATCTTCTCCTAAACCACTAGAGGACGTAAGCTTGTGGCATCTGCTGTGAGTTATTCCTCCAAGGAGAGAGCTAATAGCCAATTAGATTTGGGATATATATAGACACATGGCTGCCACTGTTGCACAGTATCTCCAGGCAGTTGAGGTGTAGCTGATACTGACAGAGGAGTCTTGCTTGACTCAAAGAGACCAATATTTTGCTTTATTGCATTAGTGGCCTTTGATAATGCTCTCTGGCATTTCAGAGGCCAACTTCACATTAGCAAGTGACGTCTCAAAACATTTTTTCATGCTTACACCAGGTCTTCGACAACAGGGACTTACCACCTTTCTCCTTGCAGATATCCCATTTTTATAGGCAAAAGGGCTTTATAATTTGGGGGGCTTGGATCCCCCAGCCAATATCTCCTTGGCAGAATAATCCATTGCTGATATCAGAGCTCTCCTATATTAATCTATTTTGCTTAGTTACACAGCTTATGAAGACTTTACTATTATATTTGGCTCTAAATATAGAATTATCCTTTCACAATTCCTACATCTATCAGTCAATTAAAGAAGGTAGTTATACCTGTTTTATAAGAAATGACCACTATAACAGTTGGCTCTAATTTACAGTTAGGGAATGACTTCATTACCATCATGTTTTTCTTTTTCCTATAAAAGGGAGAGATAGGAAGGTTTCTCAGCATCTGGAAGGTAAACTTCATTAGGGCACATTATAAACAGTTATCCCAAATAGAATTCAGAGAGATGCTCAGTGTCTGTGACTCAGGCAATCTGAGGTTCCTTTTTCTTTCATGTTCAGATGGGTCAGTCTCTCTGCTGGCATTTCCCAGTTCATCCTACACAGCCCAAAGTTGTACGTTTTCAGGCATTTAGATTGGTGTTTTTACCTGTGGGAACATACAAATCTCCTCCCATTGTTAGTTTCAAGACCTTAAAATTAAAAATTTATCAAAAGGTTTGGAATACAGAAGGAATATTATACCACCTCCCTCTTTTTTTTTTTAATTTTTATGTTTTGATCTATAAATGCCTAAGTTGTATTACACATACCCATAAACAGGAACCAAGGTGTAAGTTTTCATCAATTTCACCCAAATTGTTTTTCATTGACTGTATGCTACTTATTTGGGAAGTGAACTTAAACTTAATTTCTTTAAATTATCCTACAAGTAAAGGAAAAATGTTACAAGGTAATACTGTATAACAGAAAAATATAGAGACCATTTGTGTACCTTAACCACAAAATTATTGTTGGAAAGTCAATACAGATTATGAATAAAACAATTAACATTTTATATTCCCAATTAGTTTAAATGTATTACCATTTTAAACTGTAAACCTTACAAAGTGGATTTTGATAACTATCTTCCTCCAAGTTCTTGGCCTTCTCCAGGCCTGGTATGAAAACCTGCTTTAAAGATTTTTCAATATCTAGCTCTTAATAAAATTTTCTTTTACAGTTCTTATGCCCATCAGTTAATTAAAGACTGGCTAGATATGCCCCATGAGAAGTTGTTACCATCATTACCATCTTGATTTTTTTTGTTGTTGTTGTTGTTTTGTTTTTGTGGGAGCTTCTAGGAAGCTTCCTTTGTCACAAAAAGGTGCAATGCAGTCCTGCTAAGGGGAGAGGGACGCCCAGTGCTGACTTTGTGGACATTGTGGGGAACTGGCCTAATTGCGTAGAGGACAGTTGGTCACTTTTGTGACCTGACTGGAGAGGTATCTTCCTACTTGGGTCCTTAGCCTGGGACAACGAGACACGTTTCCCACTCTTGGCTGAGACTTTCCACCTGCCCAAGCCCAGGACAGGAATTTCGCACCACCTTCCCAGGTTGGTGGTCTGCAAAGGGAGCCTTTTTCCAAACCAACTTGTCATCCACAGGCCTCAACACCAGCTACCCACTGGTCATGTGAATAAAATGTAGGCTTAGCCTGTATGCGCGCAAAAAATTTAAAAATGGTGTCCATGAATTCCACAATGATGTTAATTGGAATTCAATTTTTTTTATTTTTTAAATTTTTATGTTTTTTATTTTTTATTCCCAAATACCCAAAAACTTTTTAACACTTTAATACAACGAAAACCTGGTTGCATCTTTGTTTTAGATGTTGAAAGGGCGTAACCAGTAGGTGGCAGTGTAGATCCATTATTTTAAAATTTTTAATAGATAATCCATAACCTTTGTTGAAATTGAATTATGTTTTGGCTGTTTAATATAAATTTGCGTCTTGAGAAGGAAGGGCCACATTCCAACTCAGAGGCAATGTTTTTACTGGTATCATGGCTGTTAACATTAAAATATACTTAGAACACAAGTACACACATCCATACACACATGTGTGTGCACATACATACATACACACATACATACATAAGAAAGATTTGTTAGGTTGACCTGTAAGAGAAGAAAGCCATATTGTTTGATGTACAATGAAAAATATGAAATTTTTATAATTTGTTATAGGGTTATTTTTACATAATTAGAATAAATTCCTAGTGACTCATAAAACAGCTGAGATCCATATGCCACCTTTTAGGCCCATTTGCAACCATTTGCCTTCAGTGAACTATACCTAAAGTTTACTATTTTTTCCCTATCCTGTCCCTTCTGGTTAATTACTCCTAAGCTGTCCCTCTGCTAAGCCCAACTGTCCCTATGCTATTTACAAATCTAAAGATTGAGGATTCCCAAAAGTAGACAGACAAAAGTTGTTTGTAGTTTGGGAATGATCTATCTTGTCTTATTATTAAGGACTTTGGAAGAATAATAATAATTATCCACAATCACAACAATTATTAATTATCAATAATATTATTAATTATCAATAATTATTATTAACCATTATTAGTCACAACAATCATTAATTATGAATAGTAATTGTCAATAATAATAGCCAAGAACAATTTACCATTAGAGTGAATTTTTATCAATTATTAATAATTATATTCAACCACAATAACTATAACTATCAATAACAATTACTAATAATAATTAACAACAATCTATCATTAAGCTGAATAATATGCATAGTATAAACCCAATTAAAAATTGTTAACACTAAGGGGTATAAAACAAACATTTTTTATGAATTTAATCTATTTTTGTTTATAGTCAGTTTCTAATTAGATTTAAACCTGTAGGATTATAATGAATTAAAAGTGGGAACTTGCATTCACTCACACACACACAGCTTGAAGATGGGCTTAAAGAAACATAAAACAGTTTTATTCAAAAAATTTCTCATTTAAATTGAACCAAAATATCAATTCATGTTGTTAAAAAGACTTTTAACAATGGTCCTTAAAAAAGACAATTTATTGGAGCAAGTTTGTTTTGTTAGAACTTCAAGGCTTGTAAATTTTCCTAGAAATCCATCTATCTTGTTTACAAAATGCTGAAGTCAAAAGGATGTTACCTAAAATCAAAATTTAGTGAGCATGATTTAGATAACATGTGCTGAGTCTGCAAGCTGGTATGCATGCACAGCAGGCAGGCTTATGGCGCCAGGCCAGAGCTCAGACCACATGTGATCTAGAATTCTGTGACAAGAGATTTTTAAGGTGAAACACATTTAAAAGGAGCAAGATAAAATTAAATCTACCATATCTAGGGTATCCGGGGGTTAAGTAAAAATATTACACTTTAAGTTAAGCATGTTGAAATGGATTTGAATTACTGTTCACTAAATCCTAACCTTGGATCTACAAATAGCTGGCAGGTTTTAGGTAAGAAGAGTTAGATTTAGAAAAAAAACATAAGAAGACAAGAGAGCAACACACTTTTATCCAAAAACAGATTTTGTGTACAAAATTTAAGAGAAAATGGCCAAGTCTTGAAGAGGATGCTCTTGGAAGAGGGCAATTTCCATGAAAGGCTTAATTTGCAATAGAAAGAAGTGTGCTCAGGTTGAGGAGAGCTACCAGGAGAAAATTACATGTGAACAAGTTAAGATTGGAACCGAACTTGAGGAGCCCGAGGAGCCGGTTCCTCACAGCAGGAGTCTTTCTTCGGGGGGCGGGGGGGATGGAATTTAAAACCAGAAAAATTTTCAGACCTATAGAATTATGAAAGATTGTTTTAAGGCCAAACATAACTGCCAAGGCTTAATATTAAATTCAGCCTTGAGGTCACTGGCTTTTATAGCCTGCAGGAGTGACCATGCCGGGAGGCACATGCCTGGAAGGCACTGGGTGCTCCCTTTGAACCAAATTAGAGGCAGGCTCTACACATGTACAAAGCCACATGCCCTCAGACCACTGTCCCATCCACCGAAACCAGCAGGAAAGATGGCTCCACCACAACAGATAGATATCAGGAGAGAGAGAACAAAGAGAAGAAAAAGGCAAGATTTAGGGGTATGCATACCTAAGTTGTTAAGGTTTCCTTCTGCCCCACATTTAGAAGCCAATTGTGGTGTCACCACAGGGATTTGTGGCAGGGCCCACTTAATCCTCGGATGACCCATGTGGAAAGCCCGTGCAGGAAAGCATACCATGTGTAGGCAGGTTGAGGTTCAAATGCAGAGAGAGATTTTATTCCAACATGTCTGCTAAATAACCATCATGACTCAATTTGTCACTACACCCCACCCCATGGGTGTGGCCAGGGAGGTACCATTGGCTTAGAATCCAACCCATCTAACTCAGCTTTTCCACAGTTCTTCCCTCCTCGAACCAGGCTGGCAGCTTCACAAGGCTGTAAGCTTTAGAGCTGTTTCTTGCCAGCAGGCTAACCGTTCCTAGGCTGAGCTCCTGGCAAGGAGGGGAGAGAGAACCATGAGAAGTGTCCCGAAGACAAAGGAAACAGACTCAAAGAGACGGTTTGGGAGAAAAGTGACTCTTCTCTCTCTTTATTCATGTCAGCAATGTGTTTATATACTAAAAGCTACTGTGCTCTGGGCAAGGAAGGGGGGGCAGGAGGAAGGGAAGGTTGAGCCACCTTGGCTCCTACTGGGGGCAGCAGAGCTCCTATTTGTGCAACCAGTAAACTAAGAGTGTGGCATTTTGCTCAATACCTCAAAGGAAGGCCATTAGGGTCTGGAACTTTTCAGAGATAAGCGAGGCAGGATATACTGCAATATCCCAACCTCACAGAGATACAGATAACTCACAGAGACAACTTGAATGCCCGTGGAGATATCAGATAACTCACAGAAGTTCTGGGACAAGGCTTGCAGGTCCTGCCTCGAGCCAGACGGTTTCATTCCTACAAGTATGAAGTGATCATCTTTATCCAGTCTGACCAGATTTCCAATCAAGTGTATTTTGTCAGATGCTAGAATAGTGATACCTGCTTGCTTCCTGGTTCCATTTCCTGGGATATCTTTTCTCAACTTTTTACTCTAAGGTTGTAAGTATCTTTAAATAAGAGATATTGTTTCTTAGAGATGGCAAATAGATACATCTTTTTGTATTTTAAATTTTTTTATTTATTTGGTTTTATTTTTATGTGTATGAGTGTACAGTCTGCATGTAGGTTGGTGCACCTGTGTCATGCAATGTTGCAGAGGTCAGAATAGGGCGTTGGATTCCCCTGGAACTGGAGCTAAAGATGGTTCATAGCTGCCATGTGGGTGCTGGAAATAGAACCCAGGTCCTCTGCAAGAGAAGTCAGTCATTGCTCTTAACTGCTGAGCCATCTCTCCAGCCCACTGTTTTTATTTTAAAAAGCATATATTAATCCAAGTCATTTTGTCAGTTCTTTCTTTTCAGTCTTTCTACTATAATATCAAGTGTGATGCACAGAAGAATGCCACAGAGGATTTGAAAGGGGTAACATCCAAAAGATCTCTCCATCCCAAGAAGCAGCAGATCAGGGTTTATAAAAGTTAAAAGCACAATTATATCATGTTATGGGCAAAGCCAACAACCACAGGTACATCACTTTAAACAACAGGTCAATTAACAAAAAGTTTCTCCGTTTCAGTTAGGAAAACCAAGTTTCTTAGAGTTGCAGAAACAGTGGATTTCCTGGACCTGCAGGTATAGTTGGATGAGAGGATGTTCTGCCTGGTTGAATGTTAAGTTTCCCAGTACTGTAAAAAAACAATGCACTGCCTGCATGAGACCAGGCTACCTAGCTCAGTCAATAGAGCATGAGCAGAGGAGTTGGCTAGGCAGAATCACAAGGTGAGGAAAAGATAGCTAGGACAAAATTCAGTCTGTTGGCCATTTCACCTACTGTGTAATCCACTTAACTGAATCAACCTAGACTTTAAGAACACAACGGAAACCATCTTACGCTGGCTTGAGCTCTTCTTTTAATTAACTTTTACAAGCTAACCTAAGAAAATGGCTTTAATCTTAGAGTACATTCCCTATTTTTTTTTCTCATGACTTTGCCTTGCTACTGACCCAGCATAATGAATGTGTGTATAGATTGCGAAAATATCATTGCTGAAAACAATGACATAAAAGCAATTAATAACTCACAGTTTATGTTGCAAACCACAGGTGGAATTACACTAATAATAGCTCTTTGTGGTTTTGTATGCTCTTCTGGATCAGTGGATCCAGAGATGGAAACTTATTTACTGAGGAAACAGCATTCCTCATGTCTTTCTCATAGATTGCTGGACATATTGTTTAAATAAAGGAAGAGAGTAAGCCCTTTGGTTGCAGAACAGTTCTGAGAGAAATAAGAGTTCTGAGGGCAGATTGGGTTCACTCTTGTTATAAATGACTCCACTAATCAGGCTGTCTTAGCTCAGCCAATGTCTTTGCTACATTCTGGGCTCTACCACAGCATGCCAAATGTATCACATATTCCATGTACACAATTTTGAAGTCATTGTCCTTACTAAGTACACTAACTGCTCTACCTTTTCTTCAAGTCCTAATATTCTCTCCTCTCCTTGATCCTCTGTATTGATGAGATTATTTTGTTTTGTTTTGATTTGTTTTGTTTCATTTTGAGACAGGGACTCCAAGTAGCCCCACCTTACCTAGAACAACGTTTGCAGTTCAGGCTGGCCTTGATCATACAGAGATCCACCTGCCTCTGACTCCTGAGGGCTAGGTTTAAAGGCAGCACCTGGTGATATAACTACTTTCTTTTTTTAAGTTAATTTTTATTGAGTGCATTTCATACATTTCTAAATCAAATTTAGACTCATTCCCCCATCCATGCCCATCCCTTATGTTCCCCTGCCCCCCACCAGAGCTCATGGATTCTGTCATACATGTTAAGTCCTGTCTTGCATCTTTTTCAAAGTCTTTTATAACCTTTTTGATGCACAAGTTTATTGTTTTGGTCAGTTCTTTGAATAGGTCTCTCTCTCTCTCTCTCTCTCTCTCTCTCTCTCTCTCTCTCTCTTTTGTTCCCTTTAATTTTATATTATTCCAAAATATGCATATATACACTCCACACATAAATCAAAATTAAAAATTCTGAAAATAAACTATAGGTTAATTCCTAAACACATTTAGAGATTCGCATTTTAATAGTAAAGTTGCATGCAGGTAAAAAGATGCATAACTTTACATTCTTATTTTTTAGGATATGAATACATATCTTCCATCCATATATGGTAATTACAATGTGTGAATACAAGGGGTAGGACAATTCTAGAACCTGTTAAGAAATTCACATTGGAATAGCACAGTTGCTTTCAGATACAATGAAATATAATAAGATTGCTCAGTTTGCCTGCCAACTGGGGATTTGGTGTTAGCGTCCACAAATAAGGGAAATCATGCACCTTTTTTCTTTCTGGGACTTTGTTACTTCACTTAGCATAATGGCTTTGGGTTCCATCCATTTACAAGGAAAGCTCATGATGACATCTTTCTTTACCACTGTATAGAACTCCACTGTGTAGATGGACCACATTTTTGTTATCCAGTCATCACTTGAGGGGCATTTGGTTTGCTTCCAGCTCTTTGCTATTGTGAAGAGAGCTGCAATAAACATAGCTGTGCATGGTCTCATAGGTATATTCCCAAGAGTGGTATGGCTGGGTCAGGTGGCAGGCTCATTTTGAGTTTTTTAAGGGTTCTCCACACTGATTTCCACAGTGGTTGTACCAGTTTACATTCCTGCCAGCAGTGGATGAGCATTCCCCTTTCCCCACAACTTCTCCAGCATTTGGTGTCTTGTTTTCTTGATCTTGGCTAGTCTTATTGGAGTGAGATGATACCTTAGTGTGGTTTTAATTTCCATTTCCTTAATTATTAATGATGTTGAACACTTTTAAAGATGTTTCTCAGCCATCTTTCCTTCCTTACTTGTGAAGTCTCTGTTCATCTCTTTACTCCATCTTTTGAGTAGGTCATTTGTTTCTTACTTTTTTGTTTTATAAGTAGTTTATATATTCTGGATGTTAATGCTCTGTCAGATGTGCCAGTGGTGAAGGTTTCCTCCCACTCTGTGGGTTTTCTCTTCACTTCCTTGATTGTTTCCTTAGCTGTACAAAAGCTTTTGAGTTTTACGAGGTCCACTTGTCAGCTGTTGTCCTTTTTCCTGTGCATCTGCTGTTTGATTTAGAAATTCTTTTCCAAGCAGGGCGTGGTGGCGCACGCCTTTAATCCTAGAACTCGGGAGGCAGAGGTAGGCAGATCTTTGTGAGTTCAAGGCCAGCCTGGTCTACAGAGTGAGTTCCAAGACAGCTGGGACCGCAGGGAGACCCTGACTTGAAAAAAAAAAAAAAAAGAAAGTCTTTTCCTACACCTATGTCTTGTAGGTTGCTGCTGACTTTTTCTTCTATTACCTTCAGGGTTTCAGGTTTCAGGTTGAGATCTTTGATCCACTTGGAGTTTATTTTTGTACAGATCAAGAGGTAGGGGTTTAATTTTGTTCTTCTATGAATGGTGATCCAGTTTTGTCAACACCATTTGCTGAAGATGCTATCTTTCCTCCACTGAGCTTTTTTGGCCCCTTTGTCAAATATGAGGTGGCTGAAGTTATATGAGCTCATTTGGATCTTCAATTTTTTTCCATTGGTCAATGGTTCTGGTTTTTTTGCCAGTACTAGGCTGTCTTTATGACTATAGCCCTGTGATATAGCTTGAAGTTTGATAATGTAATTCCCCCAGTATTGCACTTTTCACTCAGGGTGTTGCTTTAGCTTTTTGGGCTCTTTTGTTTTTCCATATGAATTTAAGGATTTTTTTTCCTAAGTCTGTGAAAAAGCTTATGGAGATTTCGATTGGGATTGCATTGAATCTGTATATTAATTTGGGTAGAATGGACATTTTTACTATATTAATTTTTCCAATCCATGAGCATGGGAGGTCTTTCCATCTTTTGATGTCATTTTCAATCTCTTTCTTCAGGGTTTAAAAATTTTTTTTGTAGAGGATTTTGGTGTCTTTGGTTAGGTTTTTTTCCTAGATATTTTATTTTTTTGAGGCTATTGTGATTGGGAACGTCTCCTTATATTCATCTCCAGTTGCTTATTGTTGGTGTAAAGAAAGGTTATTGTTCTCACTTTGGCAGCACATGTAGTAAAATTGGAATGATACAGAGAAGATTAGCATGGCCCCTGCAAAAGGATGATATTACTAGTTACTTTCAATTGGTGACAAAACACTGACCAATACCAACTCAGGAAGGAAAAGATTTATTTGATTTACATATCCTGCATCACAGTTCATCACTAAGGGAGGCCCATGGTAGGAATTCAAAGCAGGAATCTGGAGGCAGGAAGCTAAGCTCAGATCCTGGAGGAACAGTGTTTACTGGGTTGCTCACCTGGCCCATGCTCAGCCTGCTTTTTTATAGGATTCAGGACCACCTGCCTAGGGGTGGCATGTCCCACAGTGGTCTGGGCCCACCCCCATCATTCAACAATCAGGAAAATGCCCCACAGACATGGCCAAAGACCAGACTAATGAAGGGATCCCCCAATCAAGGCTCCCTCAACCCAGGGGTTTCAAGTTGGTGACTGAAGCTATCCAGGACACCTGGAATTTATTTTATTCTTTATTTTATTATTTTATTTATGCTTTATTTTATTCTTCTTGTTTGTTGGTTTATTTTCTATTTATATGTTTAGTTATTGAACTTCTGTTATTTTCAAACAATATAATCAATGATATTATTCTCCTCCATCTGCATCCCTTTTCTTGCTACAAAATGTCTTTCAGAGTGGATCTATCCACTGGAACTGGAGTCTGATAACATACCAAGTTTCTCATTCTTGAGGAAGACTACTTCTGCCCCACCCAACAGTCATCAGTTGCCACAGTTTCCTTACTTTTGATTAAAGCATCTCACAGATATCACCAGAAAAGATTGCTTATTCAGGAGATAGTTATTAACAAAGAAGCAGAGACAAGAGGCCACAGTGGCTATATCCCTAAGGAGGACCACCTATATCAAACTTCTGACCCCCAAGGCTCAGGGTTCATTGTGGAAAAGAGCCCAGAAAGATTGTAAAGCCAGAGGCCATGGATGACCTCAAGGAAGCTGATTTCCAGAAACTTTGTCAGTTACTCATATCAGTCACAGCAATGGGGACAGCCGGTATAAGTCCCATACAAACTCAGACCAGAAACAATCCTATCATAGATATAGAGAGAAGTGGCTAAGAAACCCAGCCCAATCTGTGGTAGCTACTTTGTGTTTTTTTACAAATTAGCAAGTACCCTTAAGTACCACATTGCTCAATTTTTTTCATTCCAATTCCCTTTTCAGTTCCTGTTTTTTTTTTGTTTATTTACTTTTTAAATATTTTTCAAATATGAAAATTTATTTATTTATTTTCAGTATTTCTCTCTCTTTAGGGAATTCCATTTTCATATTTGTACTGATCTCTTAATTTTTTTACTTTTTATTCATGTACTGTTTTCATTTTTTTTTAATATTTTTATTTATTTTGTATGTGTATGAATGTACTGCCTGCATGTAGGCTTGTGCACCCAATGTGCACAATACGTGTCGTGCAATGCCGCGGAGGTCAGAAGAGGGCGTCGGATTCCCCTGGAACTGGAGTTCTCCTGGAATTGGAGTTACAGACGGTTCTCAGCCGCCATGTGGGTGCTGGGGATCGAACCCGGGTCCTCTGTAAGAGCAGTCGGCGCTCTTAATCGCTAGGCCATCTCTCCAGCCCCACTGTTTTCATTTTTATTATGATTGTTCTTTTCAATTCTTTGGAATTTTTATTTCTCACTTTCATTAATGAACATTATTTCGAGATTTTGTTTTTAGAGGAGATACATTTCTTGGTTTTTCCTGTTACTTGTGTTTTTGCACTTGGATTTATATATCCATAGTTTGATCATTGATTGAATTATTTTCTTTCCAGTGGGTGTCTAGTTTCTTCTTTCAGTAGGAGTATTTACATTGCTCCGAAGGGAATATGTTGTAATAAAGGTTGAGGTGTTCTTTTTCTCTGCTAGACAGGTGTTTGAGGTACCAAGATATATCCCTAGGCCTCTCTAAAAGTTGAACATTGTTGGCAACAATAGTCACTATCCAGTTGTAAACTTACAATGAAAATACTGTGGCTAATAATGTATTGGTTATTGGACAGTATGTGTCAAAAGAAAAAGAAATAAAAAGCCAGGTGCTGCTAGTGTTTACTTGTTTAGTATTAGGTTGAAAGCTAGATGCAGTAGTTGGAGGGGTGGTCATAAATAAATGATAGAACTGTAGAAGCAAATATCAATGCGAGGTGGGCGGGAAATATGAGGGTGTTTTGGTGCAGAAAAGGTGAATTAAATAAGCAGGAGGGGTATATATAATAGTATATATATAATGTAGTTATCTCAGTTAGTTATAGTATGGGATATTACGTACGGAATATAGAATTAGAAAATTAGAACAAGTCATCTTTCGAAGTGGTTGACGGCCACAAGGGCCCCAGGTGCGCAACCAGGGCAACCCATGTTCTTTTGTGATAGGATAAAGAAAAAAAAAAAGTATGGAGAAAAGAAGGAAACAAAAGAATATCCAGACCCAACCAGTCATTGAAGTTGAGCATTATATAAAGAAGTAGAATGAATGAGGAGAGTTGAGTGGTGGTAAGAAAATTAACAGGTCTGAACGCTGACTTCCATCTGGAGTCTGTCAGGATTCTTTTCTTGGCTTGTCTTGCCAATAGGAGTTCCAAGAACTGGGAATAGCAGAGACCATCTTTTAGCCCAGCTGCCCCTGTTGCAACCAGGAAAAAATACAATATACCTGTTCCTGTTATTTGACTAATATAGTACTCTCTCAGATGGCTTTTATGCCACCATCTTAATCAGAATTCTCTAAGAACATATTTACATTTATTTATTTTTCACGTGTGTGTATATGTGAGCCTGCAGGTCACGGCACATGCGTAGATGTCAAAGAACAATTTGCAGGATTGTTTTTCTCCTTCCACTATATGGGTTCTTGGGAATCAAACTGGGGTTTTATGTTGGCATCAAAAGACTTTACTGGCTGAGCCATCTCTCTGGCCCTAATAAATTATTTCTAAATAAAAGAAATAACTATAAAGAAAAAGTATTACATTTCCCTGACATTATAGAAAATAGGACAATCTTATTGAAAAGGAAAAAAAAAATTGAAAAATAAAATTTAGGCTAGGGTTAAAGGCATCGCAAGGACATTTATAAAATAAGGTAAGTTTCTGTATCTTGATTTTGATGGATTTGTATAGGAGCATACATTTTAGATATTAAGTGAACAGTACACTGAAAATAGGTGTAGTTTATTGTGCGAGGAAATCATTCTGCAATAAAAATGATTCAACAGATTTTAATATTTTTTTTCTTGTTTGAGGGGGCCACACTTGAGCACAATTTTCATATTAGAAAATCTATTAAAGAAATAAGTGATGTCAGAAGAAAAGGTCTCCAAATTGTAGATCATATAAAATCCACTAATGGGTAAACGAATCGGAGAATTCATGAACGAATGGCTGATTACATTTGACAGAAAGCATTTGAGAGTTATTTTTGATTGGAGAAGATACAAAGGCGAGATGAGGGCAAGAAGATGGCTAACATCAGACAAAAATAGTAAAAGATCATTTCTGAAAATTTGGTCATAAATGAAAATGTGTGTTCTGTCGAAATTGGTAATTTAACATGAATATCATTGAAATAATTCTATAGTTCTTAAATACTATTCTATTCTTTTAGAAAATGAGCTTCTAAACAATAGAGGTGTTTTGGTGGGGTAGAAAAGTATCGAAACTTAATAATTATTAAAGCACAATGAAGTGTCAAATAGGACTCATGTGTGTTGGATATTATCCTGCTACAACTTCTAATTAGTTACTATACTGATGAGCAGAGATACTTGTGAGTAAGAGAAAATCATCCTTTCAAAAGGATGAAATATTACTAGTTAGCTGTACACAAGGAATCATAAAGAGAAATACTTGAGAGTATGGGGGATCCACAGTCGTCATGTTTTTCTAGATTAAACAGGTTTAAGAATCAGTTATAAATTATAGACAAATCGAGGGATTTCAGTTGAGAAATATATGGGTATCTGAATGGACCATAATTGTAGCCGAACATTTTCTTAAATCAGCGAGATAATTTTAGACATTAAAAGGATAGAATAATGAAAATAGCAGAATAGCATCAATCGAAAATTTCTTATAAAATAATGAGAATATCAAGCAGAGTTAACATCTGGATACACTTCTTTTTATCAATATGAATATGTTAAACTATGTCTTATTTACGTGAAAGAGACCGATGAAATTGGACTAATATGATGTGTCATGATTGAATAATTTGACTACTACACGATAATCAAGTCTCGTATATAGCTTTTAAAAAAGAGAGAGAAGCCAATATAGTGAGGGAGAATGAAATATTTTTTCTTCTTGCTATAAACCTGAATAGTTATGAATTGCACGCTATGAAATACGAATTCTTTACAAGTATTTATAGTAGTAACGACGATTAAGTGATCCTAGTCTTTACTTGCTTCTCTATGAGTTCTATACACACTCCGTCTTGGATGTTTATTTGGTGAGCTCAATAAAAGAGAGAAATTGGCAAACATGAATATTTTACGGTAGTGCCATAGCTAAACTATATACATGATTTCTAGACTCGGTAAAAAAGCAAACATTTAACTCAGTAGTACATACGAGAAAAGAATCTTTGCCTGAGAGAAATAGTATGAGCAGAATAGCGATATCTATACGTTTGTCACCTCTTCGGAAGAGAGAAGTGCTATTTGTTTAGGGCAGATAAATATGCGATCGCAATCATATTTAATAAGGTACGGACACATAAAGAGGCTACATTAATTTTTACGCATTGATTTGAGATGGAAGTAATCATTAGTAGAATACTACTCTTCGCAGCCAGTGAAGAACCATAGTATGATTGTAGCGCACACGCACGCGCAAGTGTAGAGATTATCGAGTTTTCAGAAGAGTAGCTTTTGTAGAGAGAACGCAACAATATAGATGCAAGTTGCCAAGATATCGCCACAATTATGAGCTAACATAAAGAGAATATGTCAAGATTGCTTAACAATTAAAAGTAAGATGAGGGTGTTCTGGAACACACACTGCCATAAATATAGAGTAATCTAGCATCCACACACACATTGGAATAAGTTGTAGTATAAAAAAAGCCACAAGAGGAAGAACATCTAGCGAATTCCAATGATGTATCGTAGCTGTGCAAACAGATAAAAATTCGTGGTTCTAAAAAAGAACAGAGTAAACTTATATAAGGAATTTCTCAATCATCAGCGGAAGTAGTAGTGCAAAGAGCCCAAGTGTGTAGAAGAAAAAAAAGGACACACGAGATAGCAACTTATTAAATGATAAAAGACAAAGATAGATAAAAATAATGATAGAGAACCAGGCAGAGGCGAATGCAGAACTTTGCGAGTTTCAAGGGCCTAAGACTCGTGAAATGGACATGGCCCTGATCTCTCGCGAGTGAAATTCCATGCAGTACACGCTTGGAGGCTCAGAACATCGGAGCCTTGCACTAGTGATCTTCGAAAAAACCAAAAAATAAATTTTGAGTTTTAGAAATGGAAATCTATCTTAATATGAGATATGTTGGTTATGGAAGCTACAATAAATTATCAGTCTAAGGAATAGATATTTTTAAAGATAAGGAGCCTAAGGCATAATTCACACTCAGCAATCCAGGTAGAATGATCCACATGTAGGTAGCCGATTCGGTCATTGTTCTATCATGGTAGCATTTATGCAGTCACTCAAGTAGTGTTATTTAAACTCACTACTAACAATCTAGCAATTTGACGCAAATATTATAAGATCAGCTCAATTTCCTCGTAAATATCCAATAAATAAAATGGAAAAGATGTCAAGATTATTAGTAATTTCACTGGCACCCTATTTTATGCAGAGAAATTAATAAACATAAGGATGTAACTCGCCCAGAAAATATTAATGAAAAATATTAACAATGCTGTCACACTATTACTCTATTCATGTGATTTATAATTAATGTCGACAATATATATAGAAAAATAGAGTATCATAGTTAAAATATTAAACATGATTTGAAGTGTAAACAATCTCAAAGTTTACAAAGTTAATGAGCGCGAAATCTCCAACCCATAACACGTAATCTATATACATGAAAGGAGAACTAGATTAACTTGAATCAATATATTTCAAAACGTCCGTCTAAATCCATACGTATTAATACTAAGGAGTAAACCATATAACATTATTTACTACATAGCATAAGTTTGCTGAAGTATTTTCTATTAGGTAACATACATTTAGATATAAATAATCTGATTCTTAGTAATTCAAAATGTTTATAAATGTCCGAAACATAGCATAGCTGTGTTTATAGATACTGAGATTTGTGTTATATACTTAACAAATATAAGAATCATGATTATAAGAAAATTGCACCATATCTAAGCCTGTGAATCTGTATAGACAAAACTATACGTATTGCTAATCATTGTGACCCTAAATGCCCCAAATTATTATAAGGACCATATTTATCTTCTAGAGACGGAGTTTTAGGAGGAGCACTCGGCTCAGAATGGTATACTTAGAATGCAGTATCTGGTTTCTTGGCAGAAAAGAGCCTGAGTGGTTTGTTTTCCCATCACCAATTAAGCAAGTCTTTATACCTCATTCTTGTGATGAGAAACGGCAAGTTCAAAATGAAGGCAGGCTCATAAGGACTTAGTAAAATGAACCCACATTTCATCACTCGCATAGAAGCTCTCTCTCTGGTGAAGTAATGAATTAGTTTCTGAGTGTTACGACTGGTTTTTCTTTAACTGTCATACTAGTGGTCAGCAAATCAGGACACAGTGTGGAAATAGACTCTCTCAATGGAGGCGATAGAAGACCGTAAAGTTAGGTTATTATATATATTACCTAGTATACGCACGGAAATATCACTCCAAATATGATTACAGCGATGTCAATTTAAGGAAAAAAAAGTTGTTAAGAACATTAAAAGTGTAATAAGTTTGTCTTATAAAAGTGATCGAGGGGATAGATGAAATTGGCACAACTGAGAGTAATTCTGAGTTACTTTAGAGATGTGATCTCTCTGTCTTTTGCTCCTCAGGCATTTTTTGGGTTTCTCTGTATGTATTCCCACCTACCTTATTTGTGATTAGGTCAAGTCGATGTTTGAAATGGAAATTGTGGAATATAAGAAGGGATTTTAATGTGAGGAATGAAAACTAATTTTTCTATCTCAAGAGCTATAAATCAAAGTTGCCATTAATACGTGGGGGTAACATAATAGAAAAGCTTCTCTACTGCAGGAGAGAGGAGGAATGCTTGCATATTCTTCTGGACAGAAGATGATTATCTCTGCATCAGATGGGCGACTGCCATCAAGACATATTTAAGCATCTATGTGATTGATAGACTTTTTAATTATATTATTATAGTTATTTCTTTTTTTTAAATTTTATTTTTTCTTATAACAATAATCTTATCATCTCAATTATTTTGCTTGTCATTAACTAAATAGCACAGCCAGTTAGTACCAAAGTACGAGGGAATACGGAGAGTAGAGATATTGGCTTGTAATTTGTCTGTCATCGCACTTGATTCCTCTATATTCGCCTGTTGCCATTCCTGTCGCGGTGTTTGTGCAGTGCGCATGGGGGCAGGAGTCAAGAGGATGTGAATTCCCCTTGAAACATGTTAATGTATCCGAGACAGTTGTTAGCTGTCTTTGGTTTGGCGGTGCTGGGACTCCCAACACCCCATGGCTGGGGCAAGACGCACAATCAGTCACCTTATCGTATTATCTCCTGAGGCACCATCTTCTCTCTTGCCATTATCCTACTGTTCCCACTTGTTGTATCTATCTGATGTAGCTCAGCTTTTTTTTATGTTTCATTTTTAACGTAGTGGATTACATTTAATGAGTACTTAGTCATCTTTCATGTAAAAAGCAAGTTGTGGCAAAGTCGAATTGTGCTCAAACCCACTACAACCCAGTGGGATCCCACCGTCCAGCGGGGGGGGCGCGCGCGCCTTATAATCACTCAATAATTCGGGTAGAGTATCTCACGGGAGGATAGGGTATATAACCATCCACTCCGCACGGTTGATATAGCGGTGAAGGTGAGTATGGGGTATGGTTTGTTTATAGTGTGTGCACGGCATGACTGCGACAAACTCACACTCCACGCTGGCGGGAGGTACGCCACCTCAGGAGAACCTGAGCCTCTTCGCGCTCACGGTGATCCTGATGTCCCCTCTTCCTCATGATGTCTTCCCTAGGCTTAGAATAAGGGGCACAGGTGTGATGAGAAGAAAACAGTCTAGCTTTCTCTGGTGGGCTGTTGTCTATGGACTCTGATATGTTCTGGCTGTTTCCTTTCATTGGGCTGACAGTTTGTCAGTCGCAGGAATAGTTGTGGGATGGGTTTTGCGACATCTTCGAAGATTTAATTCACTTCTTACTCACTCACATTAGGTTATTATGTCTATTATATTGGCAGAGTCGGTGAGGAACGGAGGCGTTATAATCTGAAGAGCGAAATTTGAAAGCTGTATAAGGTGACCCTGAGAGCTCTTGAGGTATATTCGAGTATAGCTTAACTCTTGGTATAGACACAAGAGTTTGGATGGTAAAAATTGTTATTGCCAGTGAATTACACTTTATCTGTTGAAATATGACAGGGTCATTATGTTGGCTTATAACATCTCCTAACCCTAGAGGACATAAGCTTATGTATGGCATCAAAACCGTGGGGTTATTCCTCCCAAGGAGAGAGCCAATAGCAGCAATTAGATTTGGGATATACAGGCCATATGGCTGTGCCTCTGTCTTCTTATCTAAGAGAGAGATGTCTATTAGTCATCACCAGATGGGTATTAGGGCTCTAGTTTTAGAAGTGAGTGTAGCTGGGTCGGCTGCGGGAGGGACCTGCGTGACTCAAGGAAATCTATATGTTGAATTCTATTTATTTTAGTGGCCTTTGGTAACCACTCTCTGGTATTCCAGAAGAGCCAGTCTTTACTCTTGCATTTAGTGTGGGTCTTCAAACATTCATCTTTTCTGCCGATGTTTACATCAGGTCTTTGCGAGCAGCATGGGGGCTTATTTCGCTACGTCTTCTTGCAATGGTGATCTCCAGTTTAGCGGCGCGGGAGAATTTAAATGTTTATGTTACATATAGGATCCTGGTTATCCTTGAGAGGGTACGGATTGTGCAGAGAGCCGCGCGGTCGCAATAGCGTGGACGCATAGGCACAGGTGCACCGCTATTCTTTGCGTATGGCGGAGGGAGCACTCGCCTCGTGATCTCGAATCTCGGAAAGGACCGTCTACACATGTTTATCACTATATCGTTGGCTTACGTGCATAGCTTATAGGAGAGTTTAGTATTATATTTAGATCTGAATAGAAAATAATCCTTCTTTTCAACAGTTCTATGTCGTATTATGTCTATTAAAGAAGGCAGTTTTAACTGGTTTTAATTATAGGAGATTACTTCTGTAATAGTTGTCTCCAATTTTACAGTTGGAGAACGACGCCATCATAGTCGAACAAATCGCATTTCTCCGTTGTTTCATGGGGGAGAGGTAAGAAATAGTCTCTTCTGTTTATTTAAAACCTTTTGAAGGCCACCTAGATAGGTAAGATTCAGTTAGGGGCTCATTATATAATTCAGTTGTAAAGTTATGGATCACCAGAGGGGGTTTGAAAGTGTTTGTAGCATTATCTGAGGCTTTTCTTCCTTTCAGTGTTGCAGAAGGACGGGCCACCATTGGTTCTGCTGTGGCTAAACTTGTTTGGTACATCCGTAGTCAAGTTGGTCCACTATGAGGCGTTTGTTATTATTGAGTCCTATTTAAATTTATCGGGTGCACCAGAATATTGAGATCTGTACTCTCACGTGGACAGGTTAAAACCAGAACGTCGTATTGGGGGGATGGGCAAGGTTTAGAAAGTAACACAGGGTTTTCGGACTGATATCGGAAACACTACACAAATCATATAGTCTTTCGCCTACTACTAGTTAGTTTTAAGATTTTGAATTGCAAGGGTTTCTTGACAAAAAGGTTTCATATCTAAGTCACTGTAAATCGCCCCTTTTTTTGATATTTTAGGTTTTTTTTTTTGACTCCATGAGTCTCAAAAAAGAGGCAGTTTTATATTCAGTATATAGCTATTAGGAGTGGAATCAAGGCACAGTTTCATCAAATTCACCCTATGCTGTTTTGGGTGACTAATGTGTTGAATATATAACCTTGGGAAACAAAGTTTATTTTTGTGTTAAATCATCCTATAGGTGGTGAAAGAGAATGCTACAAGGTGATACTGTAACAGAGAAAAATTGAATTAAGTAGAGAATATTTGTATTTGCCAATCCCAATGTTATTATTATACAGATTTTTAATGTAAGAAGCAAGAATGTGGACAGTATTTATATTGCCCAATGTAACTCAAGATGCATTACGGTGGTTTTTTTTAATTTTTTATTTATTTTTTTTATTTTAATTTATTTCTTATGTTGTATGAAGTGTATTGCATGGCAAGGTCTTGAAGGCACCCGTGTGCTTGCAATGCCCAAGTGAGTCAGATCTGAGAGAAGTGGGTCTCGGATGCCCCTGGAATCTGGAGATTTTCCTGGGATTGGAGTTCTAGACGGTTCTCAGCGCGCCATGTGGGTTGTGTGGGTGATCGAACATCCGGGTCCTCTTGTAAAAGGCACCGTCGCGTCGGCTGCTCTTAACCGGGCTAGGTGGGTTACATTTATACAGGGATTAAAAAGGGCTCCGGGCCTCATTGGGGTGGTTTTTCATCGGTGCGTACACAGGACCCGACGATGCATTTTCTGTTTTTATCAGAGCCGGTTTAAACCAATGTTGTTTAATATACGTATATTTACTTTTACTAAGTCCTATGACACCATGTATCCTATAGAAAGAGTCTGGGCAAGATTGGATATTTGTTGAACTCAACGTCAATTAAATATGCATTTAACATTGATTACGATGCCGATGGGGGGGCCTCTCCCACCCCCACGTCTCCCGATTTCACCATTCTCAGTCAAGTTTTCTGATGGCAGACTTTCTGTGTTGTTCTTGTTTAATATGCATCCTCTGTCCACAAGAAATCATTTATTAATTGGGATATTGGCCAACTAGGCACCACATATGAGGGCTAACATTTGCCTGTTTGTTTTCTGGGTTCCTATGTTTACTTGACTTCACTTACCAATACATGTCTTCTAGCTCCATCCATTTGACACTGCAAAGTTTTCATGATAGTGTCTTTCTTTACGCTGCATAGAATTCCATTGTGTACATTGTACCACAATTTCTCTATCCACCTCGTCAGTNTATATATATATATATATATATACAGAATATAAATTAGAAAATAGAACAGTCTCATCTTTCAAGTGGTTGAGCCACAGGGACCCTGCAAACCAGGGCAACCCATGTCTTTTGTGATAGGAAAAAGAAAAAAAAAAGTATGGAGAAAAGAAGGAAACAAAAGAATATCCAGACCCAACCAGTCATTGAAGTTGAGCATTATATAAAGAAGTAGAATGAATGAGGAGAGTTGAGTGGTGGTAAGAAAATTAACAGGTCTGAACGCTGACTTCCATCTGGAGTCTGTCAGGATTCTTTTCTTGGCTTGTCTTGCCAATAGGAGTTCCAAGAACTGGGAATAGCAGAGACCATCTTTTAGCCCAGCTGCCCCTGTTGCAACCAGGAAAAAATACAATATACCTGTTCCTGTTATTTGACTAATATAGTACTCTCTCAGATGGCTTTTATGCCACCATCTTAATCAGAATATCTCTAAGACATATTTTACATTTATTTATTTTTCACGTGTGTGTATATGTGAGCCTGCAGGTCACGGCACATGCGTAGATGTCAAAGAACAATTTGCAGGATTGTTTTTCTCCTTCCACTATATGGGTTCTGGGAATCAAACTGGGGTTTTTATGTTTGGCATCAAAAGACTTTACTGGCTGAGCCATCTCTCTGGCCCTAATAAATTATTTCTAAATAAAAGAAATAACTATAAAGATAAAAGTATTACATTTCCCTGACATTATAGAAAATAGGACAATCTTATTGAGGAAATGAAACAGAGGAAAGATTGCTAAGGGCTAGGGTTAAAGGCATCGCAAGGACATTTTAAAATAAGGTAAGTTTCTGTATCTTGATTTTGATGGATTTGTATAGGAGCATACATTTTAGATATTAAGTGAACAGTACACTGAAAATAGGTGTAGTTTATTGTGCAGAAATCATTCTGCAATAAAAATGATTCAACAGATTTTAATAATTTTTTTTCTTGTTTGAGGGGCCACACTTGAGCACAATTTTCATATTAGAAAATCTATTAAAGAAATAAGTGATGTCAGAAGAAAAGGTCTCCAAATTGTAGATCATATAAAATCCACTAATGGGTAAACGAATCGGAGAATTCATGAACGAATGGCTTGATTACATTTGACAGAAAGCATTTGAGAGTTATTTTTGATTGGAGAAGATACAAACAATGAGCAAGAATGATGGCTAACATCAGACAAAAATAGTAAAAATCATCTGACAAAGGCAAAGAAAATGTGTGTTGGTAAAGGTAATTCATGAATAAGACATAATAATTATAAAAATATCCATCTGTGAATCCTCTCTCTATGTAAAGCAAATACTAAAGATTTCAAAGGAGAAATAATTAGTCCAAGAATAATACTGAGATGTCCACAGCTCAGTTTCAGTAACAGGTAGAACATATAGACAAAGGATCAGGAAATAATGGAAGGACACAATGTGCCAACATTTCTTAATGGAAATTTAGACTATTAGGTGCAAATGTATCAATCAACATACATATAAGACACGATCTTCTCAAATGAATGTGAAACATTCTATAGGAATGGACTATATGTTAGAGCACAGAATAAGTCTCGATATATTTAAAAAGATAGAAGCCATACAAAGAATTTTTTTGCAGAAACCAGTAGAATTTAGCTGAAAATCATTAACAAAGGAAAATGAAGGACGTAAGTATCCTGTTTACCCATCTAATCCTCTGGAGTGATGTCAGCCAAAAGAGAAACACAAATTACAGTAGAAACTATATATTGACTCTAAAACAACAGAGTACAACACAAGAAAGCTTATGAAATATAGCAAGGTCTTCTCTGGAAGGAAGTTTTGTAGCAGATAAAGCTACTTAAAAGGACAAAAGAGCACATATAGATGAAGTAACATTACCTGCTAAGGAACTAGAGAAAGAAGAGGAAACTGATATTGAAGCTAACAAAATGAAGGAAGCAAAAATAACTAAATAAATAAGTGTAAATAAAATTGGAAATGAAAAATATGAGTAAAATTAAAACTTGGCTATTAGAAAAAGCCAAACTAACTGGCCCTTCTAGCTGTGCACACAGATAATCGTGGTTCTAAAACAAGAGACTTTTAAATTCAATCCTTGTCTGAGTTCAAGGCCAGTGTGGAAAAGTGAACAAAGCACTATAATAAAAAAATAAAATAGAGAGAAGGCAGAGGCAGGCAGATCTTTGTGAGTTCAAGGCCAGCCTGGTCTACAGAGTGAATTCCAGCACAGCTGGGGCTACAGGGAGACCCTGTCTCGAAAAGACCAAAAATAAATAAATAAATAAATAAATAAATAAATAAATAAAAAGAGAAAATATAAAAGAAGAGCTAGGCATATTGCTCAGAGGTAGAACACTTGCTTAGGATCCTAGGTTGGATCCCAAGTATTACAGCAACCAACTGCATGAATAAAAGATCAGCTTTTTTCTAACTAAAATAAATGAAAATGAAGATATTATATCTGACCTTAGAGAAATAAACAGGATTGCAAGAAAAATAATATGAAAAATCATATGTTAAAATTAAATAATTTCAAGAAATAGATAATTTTAATAAACAGATTAATTACAAAATTTACAAAGAAAGAGAGAAGCTCACCAGATCTATACATAAGTAGAAATTGAATCAATAAATTTCAAAACTCTCAACATAGAAAACAGGAGTACCAGAAAAGTTTGCTGAATAATTCTATTAAACATTTAATAAAAACTGTTCTTTTCAAATTTTTTCCAAACAAAATAAGACTAAACTAACAAAGACATTAAACACTTTCTAGCTGATTGTATACAATAGACTTACATTGAGACCAAAGCCAAATAAAGACCTCATGAGGGGTTGGAGAGATGGCTCAGAGTTAACAGTGCATACTGTTTCTTGCAGAAGACTAGTGTTTGTTCCCATCAGCCTTAGGCAATCCACAGCTACCCATAACTCTAGATCTGGTGAATCTGGTACCTTCTTCTGGCCTCAGCGAACATCTAAACTTAGGTGTATATATCCATACAGATACACATATAGATACACATAATTTAAAGTTAAAAAAATAAATCTTAAGGACAGGAGAGATGGCTCAGTGAGTAAGAGTACTGGTTGCTCTTGCCCAGGCCTTGGGTTTGAGTCCCAGCACCCACAAGACAGCTAACAACTGTTCATAATTACTGTTCAAGGGGAATCCATCTTCTGACCTCCTCAGGCACTGCACAACACAGGTGCACTTATATATACATGCAGACAATACACTCATACACATAAAGAAAAATAATAACAAATAAAATAAACCAAAACCAAAACAAAACACAAATCTTAAAAGGTGACTTAAAGGTGAGAATAATTACAGAAAAATATCCTACATGAACACAGATACAAAAGTTTTATTTTATTTTTATTCATTTATTTATTTTGTTTGTTTTGAGACAGGGTCTCCTTGTAGCCCCAGCTGGTCTGGACTATATAGACCAGTCTGGCCTTGAACTCACAGAGTTCCTCCTGACTCTTTCTCCCCAGTGCTGGGATTAAAGGTGGGCACCACCATGCCTGGCACAGATAAGAAAATTTTAACAAAATACTATCCAACTGAATTCAATGGCATAAAAACATTTGTATCATAAGACCAGATGAGATTGTTTTCAACAATGCAAGGGGGGTTCAACATAAGAAAGTAAATACCACATTAATAGAAGGTAGAAGAATCACTTGATTACCTAAATTGAGGCAGATAAGAAACATAGTGAAGTGCATTCTCTTATATAATAAATATCAGAAAAACATGAGTAGAAGATTAAGAGAGTAAACAACCCAGATAAAATCACCCACTGATAAAGGCTAAAAGCATTTCTAGGATCAAGGACAGGATAAATGTCTGCTTTTACCACATCTAATCATCATACTGGAAGTTGTGGACAGCAAAATCAGGGAGATAAGTCCATAGATGACAGGTGATTGACAAACAGACACATGGCACCCAAACCAGAGAGAAAGCAAATTAAAATTATCCTTATTTATAGCAGACATGATTCTATGAGAAAAAAAAAATCTCCCAAATAAAAGATCATTGCTAGTGTTAATAAATGAATTCAGCAAATTTGCAAGTTACAAGAGCAATAAACAAGCAATCAAATTTTTGTTTTTTATCAACAATGAATACTTTCATAAATTAATAAATAATTCTGTATATTGTAGCACCTAGTGATAGCATGCAAAAAACCCAAAATACCATGAAATAAATTTATGCAAAGAAGAGAAAAAAATGTATAATAAAAGCTGTTAAATATTTCTGATTGATATATGTAAAAATATCAAAATAACTAAAAATGGACCAATAGTCTTAAATATAATGCTAAAATCTTTTTACATATTTTAATGTATACATTTTGGTGAGTTTTTTGTGTATTTCAAATAACTAGTCTCAATCATATTTAGAGCACCTCCTCCTTACACACCTTCTCATAGCCCCCCCTCCACCAAATTTCAAGCATTCTGTAATATATTTAAGGTCTATGAAGTCAAGCTTTTGTCCCCAGATGTCCCTCAATGTAAGTTCATCCACTGGAGTGCAGCCATCCTATTTAGAGTCACTCCATTAAGGAAGATAAACTCTCCTACACCTAGAAGTAATCAATTAAAGGTTAAAATTTTATCTAAGAAAACATTACATCATTTCATCAGTTTTGGAGACAGATTCCAAATATGTCCATATAAAGATGAATAACTGAAAAAATAGTTACATTTGACATCATCAAATACAGTCTTGTGAATCAAAGCATGTTGTCAAGAACTTAGAACAACTTGAAAAATAAATGACAATATTGCAGGTCAAAAAATTTAAAAGACAACAACAAGTGAATCTCAAGTCTAAGAAACAGGAAGAAATAACAAATATCAGAGCAGAGATTAATTCAATCGGAAAACAATAAAAAGAATCAATGAGTCTAAGAGCTGGTTCTTTGAAAGGATAACAAGGTATACAGATCCTTGGCCCAGCTAACCGAAAGAAAGAAAGAGCAACTCCAAATAAACGAAATTAGAGATGAAAGGAGAAACATTTAAATAGATAATAAAATATATCCAGAACATAATACAGGAATACTTAAAAATAAATACTCTATTAAATTTGTAAACCTAAAAGAAATGGCTGAACATTTGAAATTATGGAACTCACCAAATCTCAACCAAGAAGAGATAAACAGTTTAAACAGACCCTTAACATATGAGGAAATTGAAATAGTACTACAGAGCCCCCAACTAAAAAGGCCCAGGCCCAGATGGATTTACAGAAGAATTCTATCAGACATTTAAAGAGGCCATATAATCAATATTACTTAAGTTATCCCAAAAGGACAGAAGCAGAGAGAAATCTCCAAATACCAAAACCAGGCAAAGATACAACCAAAAAAGGAAACTATAGACCCATATCCTTAATGAAAATATTTGTAAAAATTCTCAACAAAATTCTTACAAACCATGTATGGGTACACATCAAAAAGCTTATCCACCATGATCCAGTTGGTTTTATTCCAGAGATGCAGGCATATTTCAACATTTGTAAATCAATATCATAAAGCATGTAAATGGATTCAAAAATAAAAAACACACGGTCATCTCAAATGATATAGAAAAAGCCTTTGATAAAATACAACACACCTTTATGTGTAAAGTCCTAGAGGGAATTGGTTGGACTGTAGGGAACATTCCTCAACATAATTAAAGGTACGTATAACAGAGACAGGCACATGAAAAAAGAGAGGTGCCAGTAAGGCAAGGCAGAACTGCCTTGACTCTTGGGGGCCTACTGGAGTGCGGGCCAAACTAAATTAGCAACACAATCTCCCCCTCCTCCAACCTTCCCCCCCAACCCCTTCAACCTGGTGGAACTGTGGTGCAGAAGACCTAACAGGAGGAGCTTTAGTGATTACAGTCTGTGCAAGGAACTGTGACCATTGAGGTACCAGAATCCAAAGAAAGAAATAAACAGACAAATCCACATGCCAAAGACCCAAAGAAAAAACAACATGGGAAAAGCTCATAATAAATCCACACCAAAATCTCCCAATCCTACAGAAGATCCCTACAATGAGATCTCTGGGGAAAGAAGCCAAGAAACCAACCTTAGAAGAACAACTATAGACATAGTCAAAGAAATTAGAGAAATAAGGGAAGCAAATGAAAAACTCAGGAAGGACCTAGAGGGAGATAATGACAAATGTTGGAAAGAAATAAAGGGAGAAAATGACAAACTGTGGAAGGAAGTGGAAATGCTGAAAAGATTCCAGGCTGAAATGAAAAAAGAAAATGATCAAAGAACCATGGAGCTACAAGATGAGAATGACAGGCCCCAGGGGGAAGTAGAAAAATCTAAAGAAATCACAGGATGAAATGAAAAAAGAAATGGAACATTCATCCAATCACCAGGAAAGGATGGGAAAAAGCCTCAGAAGCAGAATGGAAGAAGCAGAAAAAAAAAGAATATCAGACCTGCAAGATAATATGGAGCAACTACAAAGCTCATGTAAAGATTATGAAAAATTAAAAAAAAAAAGAAACAACAAGACTGAAACAACCAGGAAAAGTGGGACAGTATGAATAGACCAAACCTCTGGGGATGGAGAGATGGCCTAGCAGTTAAGAGCACCGACTGCTCTTGCAGAGGACCCGGGTTTGATCCCCAGCACCCACATGGCGGCTGAGAACCCTCTGTAACTCCAATTCCAGGAGAACTCCAGTTCCAGGGGAATCCGAGACCCTCTTCTGACCTCTGTGGCATTGCACGACATGGGTGCACAAACCTACATGCAGACAATACATTCATACAAATTAAAATAAAAAATACATAAAAATAAAGTAAAATAAAAAAAAAAAAAAAAAAAAAGAAAAGACCAAACCTCTGCATCATAGGGATAGAGGAAGAAGAAGAATCCCAAGACAACACTATTGACAAGATCTTCAATAGGATAATAGAAGAAAATTTCCCCAAACTGAAAAAGACAATCCCATACAAATACAAGAAGCACATAGAATAGCAAATAGACAGGACCAGAAAAGAAACTCCTCATGCCATATAATTATTAAAACACTAGATGCTCAAAACAAAGACAAAATACCGAAAGCCACAAGAGAAAAAGAACAAGTTACATATAAGGGGAAACCCATCAGAATGACAGCTGACTTCTCAGTGCAAACTATGAAGTCTAGAAGAACATGGACCAAAGTATTCCCTGTACCAACCCAGATTACTATAGCCAGCAAAAATGTCAGTTATAGTTGAAGGAGAAAGAAAAATCTTTCATGACACGAACAAGATGAAAGAATACATGTCTGAGAAACCAACATGTCAGAAGATCCTTGAAACAATCCAAAGAACAGAGGAAAGGAGCAACTTTCCCTAAGCAATCAAAGAGAGAAATCAACAAAAGCTTAACAGAGTAAATACAAACCTAAACCAAGAATGCAAACAAAAAATAAAGTGAAAAGAAGCAACACACATCTCTCAATAATAACCATAAATGTTAATAGTCTAAATTACCCAATCAAAAGACATAGACTAGGAGCATGAATTAGGAAACAGAATACTTCTATATGCTGTCTACAAGAAACCCATCTCACTCTCAAAGACAGACACCACCTTAGAGTGAAATGATGGAAAAACATATTCCAAGCAAATGGTACCACAAAACAAGTGGCTATTCTAATATCAGATAAAATAGATCTCAAAGTGAAACTAATCAGAAGAGACAAAGAGAGCCATTACATCCTTGTCAAAGGAACAATTAACTATGACTTTACAATCCTAAATGTCTATGCACCAAACTCTGATCCATCTAACTTTATAAACACTACTTTGCAGGACCTCAAGACACAGATTAATCCTAACACACTACTAATGGGAGACTTCAACACCCCACTGAGCCCCTTGGATAGATCAACTGGACAAAAAAATAGAGAGACATCAGAACTGAGCAATACAATACACCAAATGGACCTCACAGACATCTACAGAATAATCCACCCAAACACCAGAGAATATACTTTCTACTCAGCACCTCATGGAATATTCTCCAAAATCGACCACATACTGGGGCACAAAATAAATCTCAACAAAAATTTCAAAGGATTGAAATTATTCTATGCATTCTATCAGGCCACAGTACAAAAAAGCTCACTATGAACACCAGAATAAGCCCAATTAGCTACAAGAATACATGGAGACTAAAAAACACCATGCTGAATAATGAGTGGGTCAGGGAAGAAATAAAAAGTGAAATAAAAGTATTCATGGAACTGAACTAAAAAGACAATACATCACAACAAAACCTGTGGGATACTTTAATAAGAGTCTTGAGAGGGAAATTTATAGCCCTAAGTGCCCACATCAAAAACACAGAAAGGGAACAAATAAAGGATCCCCAGCACCCACATGGCGGCTGAGAACCATCTTTAACTCCAGTTCCAGGGGAATCCGATGTCCTCTTCTGACCTCTGCGGCATTGCACAACATGGGTTCACAGACCTACATGCAGACAGTACATTCATACACGTAAATAAATAAATAAACAAATAATATTTTAAAAATAGTATAATTTAAAAAGTTTTAAAAAATTAAAGGAGGAAAATGTGAATTCTTTTTTTTTTTTTTTTTTTTTTTTTTTGGTCTTTTCGGACAGGGTCTCCCTGTAGCCCCAGCTGTCCTGGAACCTCACTCTGTAGACCAGCCTGCCTAGAATCACAAGATCCTTCTTCTCTGCCTCCCAAGTGCTAGGATTAAGAGCATGCGCCAACCACAACCCGGCTATTTATTTTTTTTTTTGTTTTTTTTTTTTTTTTGGTCTGTGAATTCTTGACATAAAAAAAGACTGAGAGAAAAGATGCAGGACAGTTATATGGCAGAAGGCATAATCTGGGGGGATGGGAGGAAGGGAAAAGGGAATATGTCTAAACTAAACTGAAATGATGTCTGAAATACAAAACATTAATAAAAGCATTACAAAAAAGAAAAAAAGAAATCATCAAGGAGACAGTAAAGTCAAACATAAATATCTGAGATAGCAAAGTGGGCTGTGGAAGACAGTGCAATGTAAGGGGAAAATAAAATTTTGAATCAAACCTGTGTCCATTTCAGTGGCACTATCATTAAAGGAGACCAGTGCAGAGCTTCATGAAAACCTTTATCTTCCATGTTTTGCAACTGCAACACAGACATAATGGTATACTCTATGATGCATCATGTGGTTTTGTTTGAAATGTGTGGGAATATTTGCAGACCCGATATGGTGCTAGCACATAGTGTAAGATGTGGATGTCCATGGAAAAATAGCTTTATTCTGTGCCTTCTTAACACATTCCAGTGCTCTCTTCTCTGAAATTGGCTCTATGAGCATGTGAAAAATAAATGGATTGTATGGAGCACAAGAGCAAGATTGATGGTTGTTTGGGCTTGCCAAGGAGGAACCTTCAAACGCTTCCTTAAGGAAAACATGACATCTTTTAGCAAAAAAAAAAATCCCCCTTCAATTCAGGTGACTGTCTGATATGTTGATGTTTAATTATCTATTCCATCATATATGTAATATCGATATCCATATGTATTATAAAACCGTAACTCATATTACTCTCTCCTGTCCTATATCTCTATATCTGATATTACATTTTGGAGCGACGGCCAACCCCAAAACACACGGGACCCAAACTTCAACAGTGAAGTTCTCCCCAAAACAATAAGCCTCTGCTTTAAAAAAATAAAAACCTGTGGAAAGACTCAGAAAAAGATGCAAGACATGTATGGCAGAGTGCAGGAACTCAGGTGGGGTGGGGGTCATGGAAAGGGAAATTACTCTAAAGCGAATTGAGAAATGATGTATGATGTATGGAAAAAGTTTAATAACAATAAAAAATGAATTAAAAAGGTACATACAACAAACCCACAGCCAACATCATCCTAAATGGAGAAAAAAATTAGAAGCATCCTCCTTAAATTCAGGAAACTGACAAGGCTGCCCACTATTTCTACTCCCTTTCAATATAGTGTTTGGCATTCTTGCTAGAGCAATAAGAGAAGGAAATTAAAGGAGCACTAATTGGAAAAGAGGAGGTCAAACTATCTCTTTTTGCAAATGACATATTATACCTAAGGGATGCTGAAAATTCCACCAGAAAATTTCTAGGAATGATTAACTGTTTCAGTAAAGTGGAGGCTATAAAATTATTCTACAAAAATCAGTAGCTTTCCTATATGCCAATAACAAGCACTTGGAGAAGGGGTATATAGAAACCCTTCCATTTACAATAGCCCCCCCAAAATAAATTTCTCAGAATAAACCTGACCAAAGACATTGAAGATCTCTACAATGAAAACTTTAAATCTTTAAAGACCAGAGGATGGAAGGATCTCCCATGCTCATGGATTGGAAGAATTAATATAGTAAAATGAGCATCCTACCCAAATTAATATATAGATTCAATGCAGTCCCAAACAAAATCCCCATGACTTTTTTTGGTCTTTTCAAGACAGGGTCTCCCTGTAGCCCCAGCTGTCTTGGAGCTCACTCTGTAGACCAGGCTGGCCTTGAACTCACAAAGATCCACCTGCCTCTGCCTCCCTAGTGCTCGCATTAAAGGCGTGTGCCACCACTCCCGGCATGACTATTTTTTTACAGAATTAGAAAAAAAATCCTAAAATTCATATGTAAAAACAGTAGACCCTGGATAGTCAAAGCAACCCTGAGCAAAAAGAGTAATGCAGGAGGAATTACTCAGTTCTAAGATTTATGAGAAAGAACAAATATCTTTTTGTAAATACATTAAAATACTCATCAACTCACTAGGTAATTTAGGAATTATATTTTTTACCAAGCTTACGGTTAAACTGTGAATCCCTAAATATGTTTACAATTGACCTATAGTTTAATTTCAGATTTTGTAAATTTGTTATATGTAAGGAGTGTAAAACAAAACAAAACAATAAAAACAAGAGTAGACTCATGAACATCAAGGATAGATGCTCCCAAAGCACAGAACTGAAATGTTGCTTAGAATTCTGGAGTGCAAGAAGGCTGTGGCATGTTTCAAGTAGAAAACACATTGTTTTATAAGTTTCATTCAAAGCATGAATTGTAAGCTCTTAGCTGTGAATTTGATGCTAATGCAGTAACAATGCACTAAATAAGGATATGGTGTTTTTATAACAAAGCATACCCAAAGCAATGTTATATGGGGGATGGCTTCATATAGTAGAAGGAGGAAATGAAAAATTAATGATAAATCTACAAAATGTTAGTCACACAAATGAGTAAACCTAATGAGAATCTAATGTGCAAATTGGTTGCCATAACGAGGCATTTTGTACTGTATGCTTGAATCAGTCTAAGAGGGTTGATTTTAAATATTTTCACCAAAAAGAAAGAAAATAGCAACAAAGTTACATAGTGATTGATTGATTGATTGATTGATGAAGATTTTGTAATTAGAGACCTCAGAACTTACCTGTGTAATTTTTTCTTTGGTCTTTTCGAGACAGGGTCTCACTGTAGCCCCAGCTGTCCTGGAATTCACTCTGTAGACCAGACTGGCTTTGAACTCACAAAGATCCACCTGCCTCTGCCTCCCAAGTGCTAGGATAAAAGGTGTGTGCCACCAGTCCCAGCAACTGTGTAATTTTTTAGGGAACAGTAGTCCGATATTTGACAATATAATGTTTATGGAAACTTTAGAAATCATAATCAGCACAAATGACAACTATATGTATATAGTTTTAGTCTATTTGATTTTAAAACATATTCAATAAAACTTGTTAAAAAAAGAAAACAGACATATAAATTGCAGGAACGTGTACATGATTATTGTAACAATGGTCAGTCAGAAGAGGCAATGAATAAATGAGTGGTTATATAGGAATGTGATGGTTACTATTCATTATTAATTTGATTGGATTTAAAGTCATATGGATACATACCCCTAAGAGTCTTTGAAGACATTTCCGCAGATGCTTTAACAAAGAAGAAAGACACATTCTGAATGTGTATACCACCACTCTTTATCTGAGTCTCAGACTGAATTAAAGAGGGGAAAGGAAAAATCATTTGAGTATCAGCATTCCCCTTTCTTTTCTTCTTAGTCTACCAAATTGTACGTAGTTCAAGCCATATGCTGCCTCAGCCATGAACAAAGCCTGGCCTCTGCTTCCATTATGGATCCCCTTACCTAAAACTCTGATCCCAGACAAAACCTTCCTATAAGTTGTTTTTGATCAGGCATTTGGTCATAATTTCAAGAGAAGTAACTAGTACATAAAAGAGGTATTATTTAACCACAAATATTAATCAATAAAATACCAATGCATGCTATAATATGAGCAAGAATCAAAAACATTATGCTGAATGTAAAAAGCATAATTCAATTTATATGACCCACCTGGAAACAATGTATCTATAAAAAGTCGAATGCAGATAGGTGTTTTCTAGGGTCTATGTTGATGAGTGAAGAAAATTTGATTAGAAAATGGTAGCTTTATTTTGGAGTCATGAAAATGCTTAGGACTAGATACAATTAAAAACCTAGTAAACATTAAATGCCACTAAATTACTCACTTTAAAATGGCCTATTTTTTAGTGTGGAATTTATATATGATTCTGCTTTTTATTGGCCCTGTTTTTTTTTTTTTTTTTTTTTTTTGGTGGGGGGGACTTTTCAAGACAGGGTCTCCCTGTAGCCCCAGCTGTCCTGGAACTCACTCTGTAGACCAGGCTGGCCTTGAACTCACAAAGATCCACCTGTATTAGCCCTGTTTTAATATATCTTTTTGTAAGTGTGAATGTATGTGTATGTGTGTACACGTGTGTGTGTGTGTGTGTGTGTGTGTGTGTGTATGAGTGTTCATGGATGTGCAGGTAGCTGTGTGTTTTTGTGTGTGTGTGTGTGTGTGTGTGTGTGTGTGTGTGTAGGACAGAGAACCATCTATGGTCTTGCTCCTTAGATGCTGTCCATTTGGTTTTGCTTCCTTAAGACTGAGTTTCTTATTGGCTTGAATCTGGGGAAGGAAACTGTGCTACTTGGTCAACAAGTTCCAGGGATCCTCCTGTCCCTCTTTCCCTTGTGCTGGGAATATAAACACAAGTCTGTATCTAGCTTTTTTCCCTTGTGTTCTCAGGACTGAAATCACATACTCATGCTTGCATGGCTAGCAATTTGTCAATGGAGCCATCTGGGTTATAATGTAGACAGTATATAGAAGTTTACATCAGGTGAGAAAGATACCATTTGTACATATTTCTGTACAGCTGCTTTTGTGCTTTGTCTATAACTGTTTAGAGTTTGTTTGTAGTATTATCCTGTAGTCATATTGCCATTTTTAGAAGTATGATGTGACAGTACTTTGAAAATCCTGGAGTAAAAGGACTTACGAACTTTGATTATTGTCTGGTGGTATCAGCTTTGGGTATTTCCTGTTCTTCACTGCTCAAAACTGCCAATGAGTCCTTCATAGCCTGAAATGTTCTCAGAACACTAGAATGTTTTTATCTCATTTTAGCAACATTCAAAATAAACCTACATTTAAGCCATAGTTTTAAATAACTTTTTTTTTAAATTTTATTTATTTCTGTATGTGTATCAATGTACTGTCTGCCTGCAGGTTTGTGCACCCGTGTCGTGCAATGCCGCGGAGGTCAGAAGAAGGTGTCAGATTCCCCTAGAACTGCAGTTCCCCTTGAATTGGAGTTTCAGACGGTTCTCGGCCACCATGTGGATGCTGGGGATCAAACCCGGGTCCTCTGTAAGAGCGGTTGGTGCTCTTAACTGCTGGCCATCTCTCCAGCCCTTAAGCCATAGTTTTAATTGTGATTCTTCTTTGATGTGGGAACAAAGAGATAATAATCCTATTAATATTTCTTGTTTTATTGCATTTGGATAAATTTGTAGTTACAGACTATATTTTAGTGATGTTTTACATAAATTTAGACTAGAATGCTGGCTATATTTTCACATTATGCATGTTAAACTTACTCTATTACTATTTTAGTATTAGAAGATTTAGATTTTTAAAGAAGAAAATTTAAGGAAAAAATTTCTCATTACTAAGAGTGAGGAAATAATATAGCATAGTTTTTAGAATAAAATGAAGCTAAGAAATAAACTGAAAATCAGAGCAAAACACCACATTGGGCTTCTGTCCATTTTGAAGTACTATGGTTTTGTATTTGGTGAGGATAAAAACTCCCACGTGTTTAACCTAGAGCAGTCTTTGCCCCCAAATACCATGACAGATTCCTCCTCAATGAGTCACTACAGTTAGCTCATTTATTTTAAATAGTTGTGAATTGTCTGTATGAAACTTAGATAGATATGATTCAACCCAACAACAGCAATGCTTAACTTAAATGAGGGGAAATATCAACAAAATATATTAGCATTTATCAAGTATCTTTTTATATACCAGACCCTGATTTAGGGACATATTTTCCATCTGCTCTTAAAAATCTTTGAAATGTTATGAAGTAGAAACCGTTGCCACAGACCTGTTAAATCTTCACCATAGTAAATGAGATTTGGTGGAATATTTCTTATTTATAGAAGATGCTGACACACAGAAAGGCTAAGACACTTGGCCAATGCCCATTCAAGTGCTAGCAACAGAACCAGGACTCAGGCTTGGACCAATCTACTGCCAAAATTATATTCTCTACTCTAAAACCTAAGATTGTCACAAGCTTGAAAAAAATCAGGTAGAAATTCCTAGTCTTTCTTCTGAGCATATCTTTATAATCAGTGCTCTAAGAACAATTTGTTCCTTCTTTTGAAAGAATGTGTTTATCTCCAGAATTTACTTTTAAACTGACAGCCTTGCAAACAGCATCAAATATCATTTAGCCACAAGCCATCTATTTAGGCTCCACTGTGCATATTTTATGAGTGTCCCTGTGCTTCCTTTAGCCTTTAAATCTTGAGAGAAGATAAATTTAAAAAGTGTTGTCAAGAAAATGCATAATCCTAGCACTTAGGAGACAGAAGCAGGCAGATCTCTGTTGAGTTCAGGCCAGCCTGGTCTACATAGTGAGTTCTGGGACAACTAGAGCTACAGGGAGACCCTGTCTCAAAAAGACCAAAAACAATGCACAAATTGCAAATAGTTAAGAATATCTACCTGATTCTCAGATAGAAAAGTCTTTCTTCTGGGTTATTCATATCTAGAATAGTATGGAGAGCCCTTAAAAATCTCAAAATGAGCCTACCACCTGACCCAGCAATACCACTCTTGGGTATATACCTACAAGACTCATCCTACTGCACATCTATGCTTATTGTAGCCTCTTCACAATAGCAGAATCTGGAAGCAACCCAGCTGCCCCTCAACTGACCAATGGATAACAAAAATGTGGTACATCTAAACAATGGAGTTCTATGCAGTGGTAAAGAAAGATGACATCAGCCAGGAGTGGTGGCGTATGCCTTTAATCTTAGCAAATGGGAGGCAGAGGCAGTCTGTGAGTTCAAGGCCAGCCTGGTCTACAGAGTGAGTTCCAGGCCAGCTGGAGCTACAGGGAGACCCTGTCTTGAAAAGACAAAAAAAAAAAAAAAAAAAAAGATGACATCATGAACTTTGCAGGTAAATGGATGGAACTCCAAGCCATCATGCTAAGTGAAGTAACACAGTCCCAAATAAACAAATGGGGAATGGTTTCCCTCATTTGTGGATGCTAGTACCAAATCCCCCAATTGATGTTATAAGGTGAATCTCTTAATGAGCTCTAAAGTTAACTTACCACATACTTTCAGATATGGTATTTAATGTGTATGGATGAAAAGTATAAATCCATATTTTAGAGTAATATAAAATTAAAAGGAAAAATGTGAACTCCTAAACATATATCAGAGTTAACATACAGTTTACTCCTGGAGGACGTAACTCTGGTACATGAATATCATTTATATAGGTATATTATATATATATATTTTTTTTTTTTTGAGCAATACAATGGGGAGAGAACCACAATAACACAGGGACTGGGTCAAAGAACCTAACCAGACCACAGGTAATTACAATGACAGTGCGGCCACCACTTCCTGAAAGATCCGACAGCCCCTAGAAAGTTTATCAACTTTCAAACATGATAAGAAATACCCACATAGTCAATTTGGAGGAGAAAAGTTTTAGTTTGGCTTACAATTTTGGAACTTGAAGTCTGTGTGACCAAGTGGTGCATTCTTCTCTGAGTCATGGTGAGCCTCCACATCATGACAAGAGCACAAGATGGAGCAAAATCACTCACCACTACAGGCAAGGGAATGGGAGAGAAAAAGGAAGGGGCCAGGTTCCAATAATCCCTTTGGAGGACATGACTCAGTGACCTAAGTACTCCTATAGTTCTGTGTCCTAAACCCTGAGGACCAAGATTTTAAGATTTATTTTTATCTTATGTATATAAGTGTTTGTCTATCTGTATCTATGTATGTGTGTGTGTGGACCATGTGTATGCCAGGTACCCATGGAGGCCAGAAAAAGGTATTGTATCCCTGGAACTGGAGTTACAGTTAATCGTGACCTGCCATGTGGGTGCTGGGATCCAAACTTGTATCCTCTTGCAAGAGCAGCAAGTGCTCTTAACCACTGAGCCCCAAGGACCAAGCTTTTAACAACGGACCTTTGGCCAACATTTAGGCAGAAACTTTTGCCTATTACTTAACTAATGAGTTGTAGAGTATTTTTCCTGTTGCCACAAAGCCCTGGACTTCTCCTTGAGACCTTTGTTCAGTGGGACCCAGGACCCATTTTCATGAGCTTCCAGCTGTGAAGGAGATGTGAGTTGAAAGGTAATGATCATTTTGGAAAAATGATGTTTTCTTTAAGATGCATGCCTGGGTCCAGGGTGGCCTGGACACCTTGCAATCTCACCTTTATTCACTGTTCTATTACTTTGATGAGAAACATTTTTTGTATGGACTAAAAGAACACTGAAGTCATCCCCCCCCCACCAATAAAAGAATCTTATGGCTTTGAAAATTTAAGATGTAAACAAAGAAGGAATTCATTGCTCTGCCATGGACTATCTCCCAGCTTTATTCATACGCTTGATTGTCTTTGGAAATGCCTGCTTACCTGTTTCTGATATGCAGTGTTAATTTGAGTGTCGGCATGAATGACTGATTTAGAATTACCTAGGATATACAACTGTGTGTGTGCGTGCAAGCTCATGAGCGCAGGTGTGTGTTTGTGTGTGTGTGTGTGTGTGTGTGTGTGTGTGTGTGTATCTCTGGAGAGATTTAACTAAGGAAAGAAGACCCACTTTGAATGTGAATGACAGCATCCTATGCTTTGGATTGAAAATAAAGAGTAAAAGGAGAAACAATTTGAGCACCAGCCTCTTCCCCTCTTTTTCTCTGCTTCCTAATTGTTGACTTGATACGTCTGGGTATCTCACACCGAAGTTCCCTCCATATGCCAAAATATGACCCCCTCTTTAAGGTACTAATGCTGTATACATGGCATGTCAGAAAATTATTGTAGTACAGTTGTTACTATATACTGCTTGGAAATGTTGTGAAATTATCCAGAGATCAAATAGACCAGACATAAATGGCAAAGGTTAGAGACATAATAGTGATTCTAGAACTCAGATCATGCTGTTTAAAGAAGTCTTTCCCAAAGAAGAAAGAACACAGATAGATGCATTCTATAGTTACAGAGATGTAGCCTTATAAGTGATATCATTATTTAATAAATTAGTATGCTCTGATATAATATAGGTATGTGTCTAATAGCTTATAAGCATATAGATAAAATATTTTATAACATTTTAGAACTGATACTTCTGGCAATACCTTTCATAACCATGACTTAACTATAAATTATATCGAAACCCTTGAGTGGATTTATCCTAAAAGTATAATGTTTACCTTTACCTTCTGATGCTGGAGAACACCTTCAAACAAGTTATAGAGGTGATTTTCAAATTTTGTTAGCTTTCCTTTTTTATTAATAATTAACCAGGGGCTGGAGAGATGGCCCAGCAGTTAAGAGTGCCGACCGCTCTTGCAGAGGACCCAGGTTCAATCCCCAGCACCCACATGGCGGCTGAGATCCGTCTGTAACTCCAATTCCAGGAAAACTCCAGGTCCAGGGGAATCTGACACCCTCTTCTGACCTCTGCAGCATTGCACGACACGGGTGCACAAACCTACATGCAGACAGTACATTCATACACATAAATAAATAAAAAATAAAATAAAATTATAAATTAAAAAAAATAATTAACCTTCATGTTTTATTTGGATAATCAAAAAAATGAATGTGAAAGATAGATAATACCTTCTTTCTACAAAGCAAGAATATTATTAACCATGTGGGGATAGTAGGAAGAATGAAAGATTGATACCAGCATTTCCCTCAAATAATAATAAATATTAAAATGTGAATAATTCTGGCCATGTTGGCTATTTACTTCATCTAAAATGTTTGTTTATTTCAGAGTTGAACTGTATTTTACCATTAGGAGGCAAATTTATTATATAACTACTATTATATCACTAAATTAGCACATGCATGTAACTCAGTATTGCCCAGACTAAATAATAAGTCTGAATCTGAAAATTGTGAGGTCCCTGAAATTTGAACTCTAGAAAGATTTCCCTTCTCCAGTTTTTACTCAGTTCATTCAGGAAGGAGAAGGAAACTGGCTGCCTCCCCTGTAGCCTGCTAAAGGTGAACTGGGATTGTTAATAATAGACAAGTCTCTCAAGTCTTAAATTGGTAAAATTTAACAGCTCTACTTGTACCCACTTCAAAATCCACAAGAAATATCATTCCACAATGAGATGTTTTGCCTGCACTTCTCACTTTCATTTTGGATTTAAAAATGTGTCCTAGGTTTGCTAAAGAATTTCAAGACATGAAACTGAATCATGTAGAAGAAAAGCTAAAATTCTCAAATTCTTGTCCTTCATCTGGACTTGAAAAGAATAAGAAAGTAAACTAAATGTGGTAGTTCATGCCTACTAACACTTGAGAGGCAGAAGCAGGTGGAATCTCTGTGAGTTCCTGGCCAGCCTGGTCTACATAGTGAGTTCCAGGCCAGCTGGAGCCAGCTGGAGCTATAGGGAGACCCTGTCCCAAAAGAACACCAACAAAAAAAAAAAGAAAGAAAGAAAGAAAGAAAGAAAGAAAAGAAAAGAAAAGAAAAGAAAAGAAAAAAGAAAAGAAAAGAAAAGGTAGCCATTCAAATAGATTTCTCCAATTCATGTATATTGTTTTGGTTTCATAATAAGAAAGCAAAAATATGGTGACTCTTCTTTCTTTCTACTTTTATTTTATTTTATTTTATTTTATTTTATTTTATTTTATTATGTGTATGACTGTATTGCCTGCATCTGTGTAAATACACTATTGTCCTGCAATGCCCATGGAGGTCAGAAGAATATCTTGGATCCCCTGAAACTGGAGTTACAGACAGTTGTTAGCTGCCATCTGGGTACCGGGAATGGAACCTGGATCCTCTACAAGAGCAGCTAGTGCTCTTAACTGATGAGCCATCTCTCCAGCCTCACCTCTTTCTACTTTTAAAAACTATAGATTTTTTCATTAGTTGATACAACAAAGATACATGCCAGGATTAACTTTTAATTTTTGGAATATTCCTGAGATCTTCCCTGTACATAGCAATAAGTAGTTAAAGCAAGAAAAAGCTCTTGTTACAGTACAGTGAAACACAGCTGCTTAGTGGAGTGGTGCATTATTAACAAATAGGTTAACTGACTTACTTTGAATAACAAGTACTATTTCAATTTTGCATCCTTATTGCCGTTCTAAAGCTGCTTTGTCTTGTGAGGATGGCATAATGAAGTCTTATTTGATGAAAGTAATCATCACATTGGTTCTTGGATTATACAAAGCAAAATGAATCTGACAAAAGTCTCGTATTAAAGAAACACTTAGGCATCAAGTACAGAATGTGGATTTCCTGCATCAGGGACCCTTACAGTGTTTTGTCTGCTAGGGAAGCAGGAAAGAATTTGAATCTTAAAGTAGTATACGCAAGTGATTAAAAAGTTGTTCCAATAGAGGATCAGGCCACTGAAACCTTGCTCATGTGAACAGGTGGCAATGGTGGTGGCTTGCACTGGACCCATGCTGACTCAATCAGACAAGGTCCCAGCATGGAAAAAAGGGAAATGTGTGGTGGGCTGGCCCTAGCCTGGGAAATGTGGCCAGCCTTCTTGAAGATCTCTAGATAGGCTGACTAGACTCCAGTGAATTATCTTGCATGGGAGAACAACTGAGTAAAAAGGCTTGAGTGGATAGAACTTAATATGTATGCATGAGTCCCAAGGGGGTTGTTGTATGAGGGCATGGATGGGGGAGGGGATGTAGAATGGATTAAGAACTATTGTATGAAATGTGCAAAAGCTCAATAAAAATATTAAAAGTATAATTAAAAAGAAAGCATGGTGCCAGAATATACTGTACAAATCCTTGCCCCGAGGCATTCCTCCAATTCCAAGTCTCTCCTTGTCCCAGTGACAAGGAGATGTACTGAGGAACTCAGTACATTAAGGCCAAATCATCCTTATTGTTTCATTTAAAGAAACCATCAAGGTCACCTTCTATGTTAATGGCAGAAGTGACAAGAAATTGGAGAATCTTTACATAGTTATTCTGAGTCCTGCATCTTTTAAAGGAAATTAATAAATTATACACAATTCAAAAGTATTCATTCCTCTGCAAGATTCAAACTCAATACCCAAATAAAAGAGGACTCCTTAAGGCAAGAGTATTTAATAACCACAATGATCTTTCACACAGAAAAATAATCTTTATTGTCATTTCTACACATTTTATTAGCAGTAGAAAAGGAAACTACATTCATAAAAAGATGTGCATACATTTGGCATAAAATTGTTATTTAAAAGTAAATTCTCTTAATGAACAATGGTTCCCCAAAAGAGGAAAATTTTTGAAAAGGAAAGGCCTCAACCATCTATCTAGTAAAAGTCCCCTACATTCCTAGAATATTCTAAGCACAAATCCATGTCTAGCTCTTAAGAAAGAAAAATTGACAGTAGCTGAAAAGGAGGAAGTTAAACATATTTTCCCCAAAAATATATGCACCCAATTATAGGAGCTGAAAGACAGAATGGCATTTCTACCACTACTTCAGCAATTGACATTCCACGTCAGGCAGCAGCTTCTCACTTGAATGGGATACAATTCCCTGTAGTTAGAGATGAGTGCTGTGCCAAAAATAACTACTGGGTCTGCCTCCAGGCGCATATCAGGCAGGGCTTTCCTGCTCAGCACAGCGCTCTGGAGAAACTCCTGACATCATCTTTTTCTCAGGCAGCGTCTGAACCTGTACTTTATTCACTCATCATTTTCCTTTTCATCTATTCGTGTAAAAATTTTCATGTTTATTTATTTTCTGTGTACCTGTGTATAGTTGGGGACCCCTATGTCATGCGCAGGCATGGAGGTCAGACGACTAATTTTGGGATTCAGTTCCCTCTTTCCATCATGTGGGTCCCAGGGATCAAACTCAAGAGGTCAGTCCTGCTGACAGGAGCCTTTACTCACTCAGCCATCTCACTGATCCCATTCCATGTATTCTTGAATTAACCATGTGAAGAAACATGATGTTAAGAGATGAGTAGAAATTCAGAAAACAAAATTATCTTACTGGCAGACAACTATACAAACATATTAAACAGAAAATGAAGTCTCTATATATTTGTGTGTGTCACAGTGCTTTGCTCTTTCACTTTTTAATTTCTTCTTTTTGTTCCATTTAATTTTTTATTACTCCAAAATATACATCTATACACTCCACACATATATCAGGTTTACAAAGTCTGAAAATAAACTGTAGGTTAACTCCAAAACAAATTTAGGGATTCACAGTTTAACAGTAAGCTTGCATGTGGGTAAAAAGACGTTTAATGTTACATTCTTAAATTATATAGCATGTTGATGTATGTTTCGATGTACTTTCAAAAAAGAGCTTTATTCTTCCTCGTACATCTTAGAACTGAAGAAAACAGAGACATAAACTTCCAGCACTATCTACAGTAATATCAGTCAATGTGGTGTTATTTTTACTAACAAATACTAACCACCTTGACTTACATATAGGGATTTGGTGCCAGGAACCATAAGTCAGGGACACCATACATTGTTTATTTATCTGAGACTGTGTTACTTCATTTAGCATAATATTTTCTAGTTCCATCTATTTTCCAGCAAATTTCATAATGTTGTCTTTCTTCACCGCTGCACAGAATTCCATTGTGTAAATGTACCACTTCTTCATTATCCACTCATCAACTGAGGAACACCTGGGTGCTTCTAGCTCTTTGCTATTGTGAAAGAGCAGCAATAAACATGATTGTGTACATTATCTCTCTTATAGGATGAATCCTTTGGGTATACACCCAGGAGTGGTATGACTTGGTCAAATGGTAGGTTCATTTTTAATCTTTTAAGAGTTCTCCACAATGCTTTCCATAGCGGTTGCATGAGTTTACAAGCCCACCAGCAGTGAGTGAGTATTCCCCTTTCTCCACACTCTCTCCAGCATTTGGTATTATTTGTTTAATTTCTTAAGTGATAGGCAAAAACATTACTTGCAAAATAAACCAGTAATTTTATATATTATTTCAGCATAATTTACATGAGTGCAATTGTGTAACCAATATCCATAAAAGAACTTCTTTATGAAATATTGTGGCTTTTAATATTACTCTTGTGTTTTTAGATATTATTGGAGAATTTCACACAGTGCGTTTTTATTACATTTGGACCTCCTCCCTCACCTCCATCCCCATCCTACCACCCTAACTTAATATCCTCCTTTTTTGTAGTTTTTGAAGGTCTATGAAGTTTATAATCTGTGTTCTGAAGTGCTCTGGGGTGAGGCTCTGTATTTTGGAGTCTGGTCAATGTACCAGGAAGGAGTCATTGCCCTAAGGGAGACTGAATCTCAGTTTCCAACAGATCCTCATCAAGAGCTGGGGCTTCTTGCTTACCTCTTCCATTCACACTGGGTCTCTGTCTGACTTAGGCTTCCACGGGGTTTCCACATGTCCTCACAAAGACTGCGGGTTTGTATGTGCAACTATCCTGTGTTTTCTGGTATCCTTCTACCGTCTCTGGCTGGTAGAATCTTTCCACTTCCACGATGACTCCTGAGCCTTGGGAAGAGAGAGTGTGATTTAAGTGTCCCATTTAGGGCTCAGTACTTGGCAGTCTTGTATTGTCTGCATGTTGACCAGGCACTTTGGTCTGCTCTTAACCTTTACATAAACAGAATTACACACTGCATAGTCCTTTGTGTCTTGTTTATTTCACTGAAAAATTTGTCTTTGAGAGTCTCTTCTAGTGTTGAGTATAACAGAAGCTAAAATTACTGTTACACTGTATTCATCTTGTGAATTTGTATCAAGATATGCATCCTCCTACTAAACAATATTTGTGTAGCTTCTATTTTAGAGTCTTTCACAATATAATTCGTGTCAATTTTTTATAGAATATGTGCAAATATTCACTAATTTCTTTGAGATAAACATTTTAGATAATGTCCATATTTGACAAGCAGTTTTATTTTTTGAACTGCTTCAAAATGGACTCGCCATTTTATATTTGGTGTTAGTTTAAGTCCTCCAGCACAAAGATAGAACAACTGAACTAAATGTACAAAGATTTTGCTATGAAAAATACCAAGGGGTAAAAGCTAGGAAAGGAAGACACAGTTGTTGAGAACAGTACAAATCTGAGTCTCTAAAGTAAGATAGGGAGAAGGGGTCGGGGTACCTGAATATTAGGCTTCCATGAATGGAGGAAGGTATCAGAGATCCCTCCAGCCACAAAGACATGGAAGAGCCCTGGGCCTCCTGAGAAGTGGCCCTGTCTTGGACCATTGCTACATTCAATCTTTAGCCAGAAGAAGCCCATGAGGAGCAGAGCCTCTTGGCAAACGAGGTACAAATTTGAGAACTCCTTGCTAATTAAAATGGCTTTGGAATTCCTAAGTCATATTCTCATGGTTGTACACATCTTCCACAGCCTCATTAACACCCGATATCAACAGTCTTTTTAATTGTACCCATAATAGGAAATAGTAAATCTCACTCTAATTTCCATAATAGGAAATAGTAAATCTCACTCTAATTTTAAGTTGTGCTTTCTAATGAGCAATGATTTTGGTTATCTCTTTAGGTGTGTGTTGACTACGTTGCCATCTTCTTTTGTGAATAACTGAGTATATTGCCCATATTTTGGGTTTATTGTAGTTTTTTTCTTTTGGGTCAATATGATGGATAGGAGTCGATAGGAGTCTTTTGTCTGCTTTATGCATTTTTCTGTATGTTATTTCATGTGTCACATACTTCTTTATTTTCTTAATGGCAGAAATTCTGTTCACTTGTTTCAATTTTTGAGATAGAATCTTGCCATTTATCCCAGGCTGACCTAGAAATCATGATCTTGCCTAGATTGACCTCAAATTCATAATCTTTCTTCTGTAAGTTTCTCGCTATTAAGATTATAGATATGAACTACCACAACCAGCACTTAATTGTAGGTTCTGATGACTGGGAGTTTTACATTTTTCTTTAATGGATTATGCACATTACAAACCACTTACAAAATATTTATCAAACTAAGGTCATGAAGACTTTCTCCTGTATTCGTTCCTGAAAGCTATATAATTTTATTTCATACTTAGATGCATAGATTTATCTTAAACCACTTTTGGTAATATGTGATCAAGATATATTTTTTCAGAGCCAGGCATTGTGATGCATGCCTTTAATCCCAGCACTTGGCAGGCAGAAGTATGTGGATCTCTGTGAGATTAAGGCCAGTCTGATTTACATAATAAGTTCCAGACCAGTTGGGGCAATAGGAAGACCCTGTCTCAGAAAAAAAGACATTTAAAAAGGTGAAATTTATAAATATAAAATGCCATATAGTGATCATTTGAGAATGGGACAGCATCATGACAAACTAATTTTGTAGTATTTGTAAAGAATTATGACCGAACTAAGAAGCTATGTAAAACATATGGGAATATGGAGATTGATTGACTGTGTCTTACCATAGGAGATATCATTTTATATCATCATCTATCTAATTAGTTTGGCTTAATGGAAATAGCAAACAACCTTTTCTCAAATAAAAATATGCATCATTTTCTCCATGGGAAATGAGGAGCCATTTGAACAATAGAAGTAAATTCTGCCTTGTAGAGGATATGTCAATTGTTTGACAAGGAAGAAGTGGTGAGAATTTCTTGAAGGGGAGTTTATAATGAAGTTGGGTGTTGTTTTTTTTTGCAGAAGGTTATTCTTTTAATAACGTGTATTAAATTTGTAAAAGTTACATATATTTCTTATGTCTAATCATTTGAACTTATGTATAAAGAAAATAATGAACACTTGTGTGCACATCCATTAGTTACTATTACCATTTTATTTTATTCTGGAAATTATTCATTTTATTTATATGTATAAATGTGTACATATATACATTCATATATAACACCTTAAAAGTAAAACTAATATATGCTGTGTATATATGCTTTTCCACCTACTATTTTCTTATGAACAATATAAACTTCAAAAATAAGCTTTTAAAATAACTGTATAATAGCATGTTATTTAATTCCAATCTAATTTATATATATATATATATATATACTTTGACTCCTGCTATGGAAGTTCTATGAATGCTTAGAATTTTAGACTCCTACACACTCTAAACAGTATAGAATGCTAAATTTAATTCATTTGCAGAGTATTCATGTTTTGTTATTAGTATAACAATAATATTTAAATGATAAAAAGAAGTCCTAGATTAAGGGCTAGTACAGAATTTATTAACCTATGAAACTGCTTGAGAATTTATTATAATTCATAAATGTATTTTTTTAGCATAGCGATTCCCAATATGGTGTCTCTGATCTCCTAGGGTCCATTAAATAGTAATGATAGGCTTTGAGCTATTTTCAGTATTTCAAAAGCCCGAATATAAATCATATATTTATCTACAACAAAGAAAAATAGCAAATGGCAAAGATTACACATTGTGACAATTGTACCATGTGTTAATGGCAACATGTGCCATCAACTATATATCCAAAAGAGTGACTGGCTGAAAAATCTTTATAAATAACTAAAAATGAAAATAAGTTAATCATTATTTCCTAAATTTAATGCTTGTGAACAAAATCTTTTTAAATATGGAGGATGGGCAGGAGTTTTCTTTTTTTACTTACAATAGGTATAATTGGTGTTAAAATGGAGTTATCTCCATTTAATTGTAACAGAAAAGCCTATTTAAAATCATAGCTATTTATATTTCTTTGAATTTAAGAACTATCAGTTATGATGTGAATCCTGATATTACAGATGTTCCCAGATAAGGAAAAAAAAATACTTCTGAAGAAAATTATCAGATATTTTAAATTATGAGTTGCAACTTGATTCCAAAGTTAATCAAATGTAACATAATTAACATGGGCATTCTTGACCATTTCAATGCTTCTTGTGTTAGGACAGTGACTTAATTAAATTATACACAAATACGAAAGGTGTTGCTGGAGAGATTGCTCTTGCAGACGACTCAGGTTGGACTCCCAGCATCCACAAGGCTCTTCACAACCATCTGTAATTCCATTTCCAGGGGATCCAAAGATCTCTGCAGACCTCCCCAGGCATTGTACAGCATGGGTGTAGTTACATCCATGCAAGCAATATACTCATGCACATAAGATAAAAGTAATAAATAAAGTATTTCAAAAAATGGGTTCCTCTTGTTGGAGTCCCTATGCAGATGCCATTTGAACTTGCTTGTCAATGCACATGAGTTACTGCCTAGAAAGAAACAAGACAAATACTGGGCATCCTCTAATCGATACAATTAATTTCTAGTAAAGGTAGTGTGTTGGTTTGAATGAAAACGCCCCCCATAGGTTCTGATTAGTTGGTGGTGCCATTTTGGGGTTTGGGGAGTTCTTAGAAAGTGTGGCCATGCTGCAGGAAGCACCCACTGGGGCTGGCTTAAAGAGTTCTTAAACCTTGCTGGATTTACAGTTGTCCTCTGTTTCCTGTTCTTGATCATGCCTCCCCACCATGACTGACTCTAATTCCCTTGGAACCTTTAGCTCAAAGAAAATGTTCCTTTATAAGTTCCCTTGGCCATGGTGTTTCTATCACAGCAACAGAAACTGACAAATACATCAAGCAATGTTGTTTTTCTTTTTTGAATTAATTTTGTAAATTTTATATAATATTTTATCATATTTAGAATCCCTTCTCTATCTGCCCCACCCCTTACTACTGCATGCCTAATTTCATATATATGAAATATATATGTATACATATATATTAATATATAAAGGTCTGCTGAGTCAAATTCCCTCAAAAAGCCCTGGGGACTGGGACCATCCACTGGACTATGGTTAACCTATCAAATGTCATAGGTATCAGCTGACAAGAGTTCCTCTGCTGGGCTTCTTCTCACTTTCTCTCATCTATGCTGGAAAATTTTCTGGTTTGAGCTTACAAAGGTCTTATGCATGCTATTACCAAATGATATGAATTCATATGAATAACTTTCCAGCTCTCTGAAAACACTGTTTCTTTATTGTCATTCACCACCTCTGTCTCTCACAACTCTTCTGCCCCTCGTCTGTAAAGATCCCTGGAATTTTGGGAGCTAGAGCTTTGATAAAGGTGTCTTACTCAGGGATAAGCACTCTGCAGTGTCTTATTCACTGCACATTGGCCATTTGTGGGCCTTTGTATTAATCACCATCTGTTGCATGAGGAAATTTCTCTGGTGAGAGAGGAGAAGTGCATTAATCTGTGGGTATAACAATAAGTTAAATAGATGGTTTAATAACTGTGTCCATTTAGCAGAATAATAGTAGTAAGTTCTTCCATATGGCCTGTGACCTGCATAGCTCCTAGGCCTGATATTAGTGTCAGATATTGGCTCCATCTAGTGAAGCATATATTAAATACAATAAGAAAGTGTTTGGTAACTACTATAACATTGGAGTCAGTATTGCACCAATGGGCATATCTTTCCAGAGCAGAAGCTATAGCTCAAAGAGTTCACAAATGGGCAATGTTAATGGTTACTTTTCTTTTCTACTAATATACACAGCACCTTCCAGCACTCTGAAAGCTAGCCAGTAGAGATGAAGCTTTGAGATCAGTACCAGCTGGATTTCTTCTTGTTTGTTCTCTATCTCATGTATGTAGTTGTTTGCTGGAGCAGAGTCTTTTGGTCAAGTTCTATTGGGTAATCAAGCCCAAGGGCGATGTCCAGTATTGTTGGAAGGTCTACAAGACCCATGGTCATCAGATTCAAAGTAGGGAGTCTAGCTCTGGAATTGGTTTTTAATTTGTTAGCCAATGGTCTCTGGTAGTGGCAATGTCCCATGTTATAGGGTAAAGAAGATCACACAAAAAATGTAGTTATAGGCCAGTCTTTTTGATGAACACAGTCATAGAAATTCTTTGTAAAATACATGCAAACTAAATGTAAGAGCATGTACACTCTGATCAGGGTGGCTTCATCCAAGAAGTGTAAGGATGGTTTAACATTTGTGAATTGCCATATACTCACAGGACTCCATATCCTACTATAGAGATCTTTCTCAGCCATGATTATTGTTACTTTTCACAATGCTAGAAAAAAAGAACCAACCTAAATATCTCTCAAGTAATGAATGGGTATTGGAAATATAATATATTTTCACAATGGGTTTCTATTTGGTGGTAAAGAAAATAAAATCAAGCCAGGGCATGGTGGTGCATGCCTTTAATTCTAGCACTCGGGAGGCAGAGGCAGGAGGATCTTTGTGAGTTCAAGGCCAGCTTGGTCTACAGAGCAAATTCCAGGACAGCTGGGGCTACAGGGAGACCCTGTCTCAAAAAGACCAAAAAAAGAAAAGAAAATCATAAAAACTGCAGGTAAATAGATGGAACTAGAAACTGTTAAACTAACTGAGGTAACCTAGATATTTAATACTTCAAACAAATGTTGAGAAGTTTTCCCTTACTAGTGTATTCATGTCTGACACTTATTGCTTGATAAGGTAATTGTTGACATTATTTTTCTCTTTGAAAAACAATTTTTCTTAAAGCAGTTAAGCACTTTTAAAACAACGGTAACAAAATAAAATGCTGTTTCAGTTCATCCCTTACTCTGTGGAGGAAATTTTGATACCTGATGAATGTTATTGATCTGTACACTATGCAACAATAGCACTTTAATATTTTTGTTCATAAAATCAGCATATTCACCTTGAGTGAAAACATCACAGATTCAATAGTAGATGGGTGTTCACAAATCATAGTAGGTGTGACATTTAGACTGGGTCTTGAGAGGGAAATGCGACTGTCAATCCAAGTAAGAGGGATCCAGCATTCCAAGTGGAGGGTTAAGAATCTACCGGGCGAATGGGGCGGGGGGGGCACGGGTCTAGATTTGTTAAAAAAAATAAAAATAAATTTATATAAAAAAAAGAATCTACCAATTTCTCTTCCTCTAGTTCTTTTGGGAGTTTGTCATTCTCTCCCTCTATTTTTTTTCTGGAGTTTATCATTCTTTCCTTCTAGTTCCTTCATGAGTTTTTCAATCTCTCTCCTTAGTTCTCTGATTTGATCTTTATATTCTTTGATTTCGTTGAATATGTCTACAATTGTTCTTCTAAGGTCAGTGTCTTGGTTTCCTTCCAGGGAGATCTCATTGTCAGGATCTTCTACAGGACTGATTAGAGTTTGGTGGGGATATATTATGAGCTTTTCCATATTGTTGTTTTCGATTGTATCTTTGGCATGTGGATTTGTTGGGGGGGTTGTAGTTGTTGTTTGTTTGTTTATTTGAAAGAGAAATACAAACTTTGAAAAGAACTAGAGGGAGAGAATGACAAACTCTGGAAGAAAGTGGAAACACTGAAAAGATCTCAGGCTGAAAGGAAAAATGAAACTGACGAGCGAAACAAGGAGCTACAAGAAGAGAATGAAAAGCTCCAAAAGGAAGTGGAAATACTGAAGAAATCACAGGATGAAATGGAAAAGGAAATTGAACATTCATCCAATAAGCAGGAAAGGATGGGAAAAAGTCTCAGAAGCAGAATGGATGAAGCAGAAAAAAAGAATATTAGAACTAAAGGATAACATGCACAACTAGACTACCTCAAGTAAAGATTATGAAAAATTAAAAAAAAACAAGGGTGGAACAACCAGGAAATGTGGGACACCATGAAAAGACCAAACCTTTGCATCATAGGCAAAGAGAAAGGAGAAGAATCCAAAGATCAGATCTTCAACAGAATAATAGAAAAAATTTCCCCAAACTGAAAAAAGACAAACCCATACAAATACAAGAAGCACATAGAACACCAAATAGACAAGACCAGAAAAGAAATTACTCACACCATATAATAGTTAAAACACTAGATGCTCAAAACAAAGACAAAAATACTGAAAGCCACAAAAGAAAAACAACAAGTTACATATAAGGGGAAACCCATCAGAATTACAGCTGACTTCCCAGTGCAAACAATGAAAGCAAGAACAACACGGACCAAAGTATTCCCAGTGCTAAATGATGCCAACCCAGATTACTATACCCAAGAAAAATGCCAATTATAGTTGAAGGAGAAAGAAAATATTTCATGACATAAACAAAATGAAAGAACACATCTCAAAAAAATTAACACTTCAGAAAATATTCAAAGTAATTCAAAGAACAGAGGAAAGGAACAACTATCCCCAAGCAACTAAAGAGAGAAATTAACAAAAGCATAACGGAGTAAATGAAAACCTAGACCAAACAATGCAAACAAAAAATAAGTTGAAATGAAACAACACACATCTATTAATAATAACCTTAAACATTAATGGTCTAAACTCCCCAAACAAAAGACATAGACTGGAAGAATGGATTAGGAAACATAATCCATCTATATGCTGCCTACAAGAAACCCATCTCACCCTCAAGGACAGATAACACCTTAGAGTGAAAGGATGGAAAAAAATATTCCAAGCAAATGGTATGAAAAAAGCAAGCAGGAGTTGGTATTCTAATATCAGACAAACCAGACCCCAGAGTAAAATTAATTATAAAAGACAAAGAGGGCCATTATATCCTTATCAATGGAATAATTAACCAGGAAGATTTGACAATCTTAAATGTTTATGTACCAAAGTCTGGTGCATGGAACCTTATAAACACAATCCTTCAGGACCTCAAGACACAGATTAATCCCAGCACACTAATAGGGGGTTCTTCAATACCCCACTGAATCCCTTGGATAGGTCAACTGGACAAAAAATAAACAGAGGAGACATTGGAACTGAGCAATACAATATACCAAATGGACCTCACAGATATCTACAGAATATTCCATTCAAACACCAGAGAATATACTTTCCACTCAGCACCCCATGGAACATTCTCCAAAATTGACCACATACTGGGACACAAAGGAAATCTCAAGAAATACAAAAGGATTGAAATTATTTCATGCATTCTATCAGACCACAGTTCAATAAAGCTCAATATTAACACCAGGATAAGCCCTACTAACTACAAGAACACATGGAGACTAAATAACACAATACTGAATAATGAGTGTGTCATGGAAGAAATAAAGAATGAAACAAAAACATTCATAGAAGGAAATGAAAAAGACAATGCAACACAAGGAAAATGCGGGATACATTAAAATCCACTCCTCTTCAATATAGTGCTTGAAATGCTTGCTAGGGCAATAAGGCAAGAAAGGGAAATTAAAGGAATACTAATTGGAAAAGAGGAAGTAAAACTATCCCTTTTTGCAGATGATATGATAGTTTCCTCGTAGAGGTCTTTGGTGTCTTTGGTTAGGTTTATTCTCAGGTATTTTTTTTTTTTCTTTTTTGAGGCTTTTGTGATTGGGAAGGTCTCCTTATATTCCTTCTCCAGTTGCTTATTATTGATTTAAAAGAATCATCTCACTCCAATACGGCTAGCTAAGATCAAGAAAACAAAAGACAACAGATGCTGGAGAGGTTGTGGGGAAAGGGGAACATTCATCCACTGCTGGTGGGAATGTAAACTTGTACAACCACTATGGAAAGCAGAGTGGAGAACCCTTAAAAGACTCAGAATGAGCCTACCACCTGACCCAGTGTGCTGGATAGCTTTAGTGTCAACTTGATACACCTGGGTTGAGGGAGCCTCAGTTGGGGAATTGGCTCCATTGGATTGGCCTGTGGCCACAGCTGTGGAGTATTGTCTTGATGGTCGAGCAGTCTGGGAGGGCCTATCCCACAATGAGTATTGCCACCCTGGGCAGGTGGTGGTGTATGGTATAAGAAGGCAGGCTGGGCATGAGCCAGAGGAGCAAACCAGTGAACAGCATTCCTCCATGGCCTGTGCTTCAGCTTCTGCCTCCAGATTCCTGCCATGAGTTTCCACCTTGGGCTCCCTAAGTGATGAACTGTGACCCAGGAGATGTAAGATGAATAAATCCTTTCCTCCCTAAGTTGGTGTTGGTCAGAGTGTTTTGTCACAGCAATGGAAGACAAACTAGAACACCCAGTCATACCACTCCTGGGTATATACCTAAAAGACTCATCCTACCACAAAGATACATGAATATCCATGTTTATTGCAGTCTCTTCACAATAACAAAGTGTTGGAACCAACCCAAATGCCCCTCAACAGACGAATGGGTGACAAAAATGTGGTACAGTTACACAATGGAGTACTATTGAGCAGTAAAGAAAGATGGCATTATGAACTTTGCAGGTAAATGGATGGAGTTCAAAGCCATTATGCTGAGTGAAGTAACAGAGCCCCAGAAAAACAAACAGTGAAAGGTTTCCCTCATTTGTGGATGCTAACACAAATCCCCCAGATGAAAGCCAAGCTGAACAATATTATTGTTTTATTTCTGTTTATCTGAAAGCAACTATGTTGTTATAATGTGAATTTCTCAACGGGCTCTAGAATACACCCACCACTTATTTTCAGACTCTGAAATTACTGTATATGGGTGGAGAGTATGTATCCATATTTTAGAGTAATATAAAATTAATGGAGGAAAATGTGAATTCCTAAGCATAAAAAAAGACTGAGAGAAAGATGCAGGACAGTTATGGCAGAATGCATGATCTGGGGTGGGGGGAAGGGAAAGGGGAATATGCCTGAACTGAATTGAGAAACGATGTCTGAAATACACAAAACATCAATAAAAGCACACACACACACACACACACACACACACACATACACACACAACAAATTGGAAGGAGCAACAGCAACAGAAAAAACAAACAAACTTGAGCTCATATAATTTCAGCCACCTCATATTTGACAAAGGGGCCAATAAAGTTAAATGGAGGAAATATAGCATCTTTAGCAAATGGAGTTGGCAAAACTGGATCACCATTTGTAGAAGAACAAAATTAAACCCCTACATCTCGCTCTGTACAAAAATAAACTCCAAGTGGATCAAAGACATCAACTTGAAACCCAAAACCTTGAAGGTGATAGAAGAAAAAGTTGACAGCAACCTATAAGACATAAGCATAGGAAAAGACTTTCTAAACCAAACAGCAGCTGCACAGGAAATAAGGTCAACCACAGACAAGTGGGACCTCATCAAACTCAAAAGCTTCTGTACAGCTAAAGAAGCAATCAAGGGGGCAGAGAGGGTATCACAGGTCTAGATTTGATTTGTAATTTTGTATGAAATGCACAAAGCTTCAATAAAAAAATTGGTTTAACAAAAAAAGAAACAAGGAAGTGAAGAGAAAACCCACAGAGTGGGAGAAAACCTTCACTGCTGATATATCTGACAGAGCATTAATGTCCAGAATACATAGACTACTTAAAAAACAAAGAAGAAAACAAATGACCTACTCAAAAGATGGAGTAAAGAGATGAACAAAGACTTCACCAGTAAGGAAGGAAAGATGGCTGAGAAACATCTTTAAAAATGTTCAACATCATTAATAATTAAGGAAATGCAAATTAAAACCAATCTAAGGTATCATCTCACTCCAAAATGATTGACCAAGATCAAGAAAACAAAAGACACCAAATGCTGGAGAGGTTGTGGGGAAAGTGGAATACTCATCCACTGCTGGTGGGAATGTAAACTTGCACAACCACTATGGAAAGCAGTGTGGAGAATCCTTAAAAGACTCAAAATGAGCCTACCACCTGACCCAGCCATACCATTCCTGGGTATATACCCACAAGATTCATCCTACTGCAAAGATACATGCACAGCTATGTTTACTGCAGCTCCCTTCACAACAGCAAAGAGCTGGAACCAACCCAAATGCCCCTCAACTGATGACTGGATAGCAAAAATATGGTACATCTACACAATGGAGTTCTATGCAGCAGTAAAGAAAGTTGACATCATGAACTCTGCAGGTAAATGGATGGAACTCTAAACCATTATGCTAAATGAAGTACACAGTCCCAGAAAAAAAAAATAATAAGGCAAATGGTTTCCCTCCTATGTGTATGCTGACACCAAATCCCCAGTTGGCAGTCAAACTGAGCAACTTTATTGTTATATTTCTTTGTATCTGAAAGCAACTGTGCTGTTATAATGTGAATCTCTTAACGGGCTCTAGAATCAACCTACCACTTATATTCAGACATTGTAATCACTATATAGGGGTGGAAGCTATTTATTCATATTCTAGAGTAATATAAAATTAAAAGGAAAAAAGTGAATCCCAAAACATATCTTGAAATTAACACACAGTTTATTCCCAAAGGTCATAATTTTGATACATATGTGTTGTTTAAACAGGCCTAATTTGGAATAATACAAAAGGGAGGGAGCAAGAACAACATAAGGACTGGGTCCAAGAACTGACTGATACAGTTAAATTCTGCTCAAAACAACAAGCCTCTGAAAAAAAAAATCCTTTGAAACAATGAGAGAAAGATGCAAGGCATGCATGGCAGAATTCATAAGCTGGGGTGGGGGAGGGCAGGGAGAAGGGAATGTATCCAAATTGGACTGAAAAATGCTGTATGAAATATACAAAATGTCAAAAAAAAGAACATCATTTTTTTTCCGTCTTTTTGAGACAGGGTCTCCCTGTAGCCCCAGCTGTCCTGGAACTCACTCTGTAGACCAGGCTGGCCTTGAACTCACAAAGATCCGCCTGCCTCTGCCTCCCAAGTGCTAGGATTAAAGGCGCGCCCCACCACGCCCAGCTAAGAACATCATTTAAAAAAAAGAATCTACCAATGAATTAAGTTGAAGAAAGGAAATAATATATCATTACCTTCATTCACAGTTTGCTAGCTTCAGAAGTGTCATACACCTTTTCTTCAGTGTTATTAACTGCCAAATTTTTTTTAATTTTTTTTTTTTTATTTCCGTATGTGTATGAATGTATTGTCTGCATGCAAGTCTGTGCACTCGTGACGTGCAACGCCGCGGAGGTCAGAAGAGGGTGTCGGTCTCCCCTGGAACTGGAGTTCTCCTGGAATTGGAGTTTCAGAAAGCTCTCGGCTGCCATGTGGGTGCTGGGGATCGAACCCGGGTCCTCTGCAAGAGCGGTCGGCGCTCTTAACTGCTAGGCCATCTCTCCAGCCCCTTAACTGCCAATTTTTAAATAACATTTATGTACTTATAATATATAATGCATTACCTTGGAGTAATAACCACAGTCAGGTGTTTTTAACATCTCCATTGCTCACAAGTTTACTTTTCTGACATAAGAACTTTTAAGATATACTTTATTAGCAATTGCCAAATTCATTATTAACTATATTCACTATGTTATATAACAGATCTCCAAAATGTATTCATCCTGTCTTACTGAAAGTTCCCATGGCCTGTTTATAGTTTATGAAACAGGGAACTTCTACCTGCCTATTCAGTGGGACATTTAGCAAATAGATAAGCTCTGCAAAATGCTTAGTACTTTAGAGCTACATCATAATTTTGTGCTCAAAGATTTATAGTTATTCAACACTCTCATGGGAATAAATTAATGTTTTTTCTATACAAAAAAAAGTCAGAATTTTTAAGCTTTAGTACTTTTGTGATCAATGAAATAAAGTGTTGAAAATTTGGCAGATAGGGGCACCTATTTTACAAATTTATTGCAGTACTCTAGACAAAAATTAAAAAGTATGATTAGTACAAAGAGAATAGAGGAGTAGAATTAAAGAAACCCTATGATGTAGAATCAATGCACTTGAGGAATAGTTGAATTTGGAAATGGAAAGGAAAAAGTATAATGTGAAGAAATAACATTCAGGTTTCTGTTTTGGACAATAGATGACTCTAGGTACAATCACCTAAGGAAATCTAAGGGGAAAGAGATCATACAGAAGAAGATTTTTAAATTAAAAATAGTAGAGGTTTGAATTTTAAAGTTTATAGTGTAAAATACCAGCAGATGTTTTACAATACTTTTCCATTTTAAAAAATGAGATTAGGACTTCTATTTAAGACTTGAATGTGATTCATTTATGTGGAGGTATTTAAAGTGTGATATAGAAGACATCTCCCAGAGAAGGTACAAGATGAAATAGATTAAGTGAAAGAATAAAAGACTAATTTCTGAAAAGGGAAATTAGAATAGCATCTGCGACAAAGACAGAAAGGTTGTAGTAACTTCAGATGAGACTCAGAAACTGATAGGCGCACAAATGTACCAAGTGTAAGAAGTTAACAAAGAAAGCAATAAAAAATGGAGGAGGGTCTTTTAGTTCAAATAAATCAAAGGATTAACATAGAAAATTATATTTAGAAAGGTACTCATGATTTTATTTGAAAGAAGAATTACGTTTTTAAAGTTTGTACAGAAGTCCTGCTGCTATGGTTTGAGAAATGAAAACAAGAAAAAAAAGTCATATCTGTATTCACAACTGTTCTAAGATGTGAACCAAAAAGATACTTATTTATTAAGAACAAAGAAATGGAGTTACAGACGGCTCTTAGCCGCCATGTGGGTGCTGGAGTGCACAGACCTACATGCAAACAGTACACTCATACACATACAAAAATAAATAAAACTAAAAAAAAAAATTAAAAAAAAGAACAAAGAAATGGCGATAGTTGACGATTCAAGAGAATAAACAGGAAATTATTGGAGTAGGAAGAAAATAAGGAGGGATGAAAGCAAAAACAGAGGGTTAGTCTGAGGAAAAAGGAGATCACAGATAAATTTTGGAGACGATGACATGTGCACACGATGAAACAACTGGAGCTTTAGGGTAACTTAAAAGACTGTTTTGTGGACAGAACTTCGAACTGTGTTACAACAATTCAGACTACTTTTTCCAAACTATATTGAAAATAAGGAGAAATGTAAGGACCTTACAAATGGTTTAGGGATTTTCTGAAAATTTATTTAATCTCCAACTATTTAATTGCAGATCAAAGTTTCAAACTATAATACAATTCTTTATCTGTGGAGCATATGTTTCCTAGTGTGTGCCTAAACCCACAGAGAGTATATAGTACAACTTCTTATGTTATCCATGTGGCCTGCTGTGAGGCACATAGTAGTCGAGTTAAATTATACCGTGCTGCATGTTGTGTTCTGGTACTGAGACTGATAATAAGGATCTACTTCTCACTGCTATTCATTAGTGTTAAAGCACCTTTAAGTCCATTGAGTCAGGTTTGTGTCCACAGATGTCCCCCTGTGTTGTGAGTTCATCTACTTGAGTCTAGTCAGCTTATCTAGTGTCACTGCCTTAAAGAATGCCAACTGTCCCTCACCCAGCAATGATCAGCAGCCAATAACTCCTCAGCTAAGACTGGGGCTTCATAACCATTTCCCCAATTCCTTACTGGGTTTTTTATGGGTTTCTGTTTGCGTGGGCCTTATACATTCTGTCACCGTTGCTGGTATTTCATATGAGCAACTTCCCAGGTGCCTGCAAAACTGTTTCCAGGTGGTCGTCCGCCACTCTTGGCTCTTACTATTTTTCCACCCCCTCTTCCCCAGTGGTCCCTGAGCCCTAGGTGGAAGAGTTTTAATACATTATGAGTCTTATCCAAGGACTTGAAGTCTGCGGTCTCTTATTTTCTACTCGTTGTTCTTCTATGTTAATCACCCTCTGTTGCATGATGGATATTGTAAGCATGTCCTTTTGATGCTCATTTTCTGGGAGATAAGCAGAGATGTTGAGAGTTGGGCAATTTCGCTAATTATCAGTTGTTGTACTGTCCCTTGCTGCCTCGAGTGCTTTGAGCAAAAGTATTGGTCTGACAGCTAGATAAACTAATCTTTAGTCAGTGCCAGTCATTTCTAGTTGTTTGTGGAAGTCTAGAGACAGATATGCACAGATAAGTTAGTTTCCCTTTATCCTGAAGGCACAGCCTCATCCAGGGTGGGCAGTTTGTACCTGACACTTTGCTATTACAAGCCTCAGTGAACTGTAGATGACCAAGCAACCATTTCTACCTCGGCCAAAGAGGAAGCACTATCCCTGGTCGTCTAGGAGAGAGCTATTATGAATATGCTAGGGAGCAAGTCCATAATTGGTCCAAAACACGTTTCAATGACTGTAATTGGTGCTAGGAGGCAAGGTTGTGATTGGATCTAAACAGATGGCTCCATTTGGTCCAGATACCCCTTCTCAGGCTGTTTAAGCTGGCAGCTCAGGCTCAGTGAGTTGGCGGGAGACTCTCTGTTGTGCCGCCTTCATGTGTTACAGTAATCATGTCGTTCTTTGCTTTCCTTATGTGGGATTCACTCTCAGTAGTGTGGTCTGAGATGGTATGAGGAAGAAAGAAAGGGCAGCAATGCAGAATCAGCAGATTAGTGGGGGCTGTGACTTTGATAGCTGAAGAAGCTATAGAAGGTACCCCATTCCTGTGTGATTCCACCATGGTGGTGGTGGCTGGTGCCAAGCATTCAAGTCCTCAGAGGCCCACCATATACCCTGGCTCCCGAGCTTTTCCCGTGCCCAGAGTTCTGGGATTGCAAAAATGTCAGAAATTTGTATAAAAGTAAGTGCAACAACTTCACCATAGGAACCAAAACTCACTATATTGATCCACCAAAGAGAAAAATGTAAAAAACGTTGAGGTTGAAAAAAAAAAACCTCACATTTTTTTTTTTTTCCTTTAAGCAACTTTGGAACTCTTGGTGACTGAATTTAGAATACTTAGAGTTTATCAAATTTCCAAGAATATTCTGCTTGGTGTGTGTTATGTACAAACTGAGTTCATGTCAGGATGAGAAAATAGCCCCAACTTTCAAGCACACTGATCCTAAGTATAGGTCAGGTAAAGACAGGAACTCCGAGAACTTCTGGTGACAGATGGTGGATGGGGTCAGTCATCCTCCTAGCTGCCTGACAGCAGAAGTAGCTGGTGTGTTCCAGAGTGGCCAGAGGGGAGAGAGAGAAAGAGAGAGGGAGAGGAGAGAGAGAGAGAGAGACAGAGAGAGAGAGAGAGAGAGAGAGAGAGAGAGAGAGAGAGAGAGAATATAAAAATCTCTGGTGCTGCTCATCAGTAGAGTTCCATTGAGCTGTCAATGTTGAAGGCCAAGGGCAGACAGGGAGCTTTAATTCTGGATAATGTCAAAGGCCTGGGTCCCAACACTGGAGGCAATAATGGGGACTGTAATACTCCTTCCCTCTGTTATGTCTGCTGCCAAACAGAGGAATGAAAACTTATGGGGACCAGCATTTGAAGAGCATTTCCTTGTCTATGTAAGTGAATTAAAAAAAAAAAAATCTTTGGCCAGTGAACTGGTGACTGTAGTTTTTTGCATCCCAAACAAATGCACATGCAGTGCTTCATTAGTAGGATCGAAAGATTATGCCTGGACAAACTGGCAGCCCATGAAAGAAAACAGCCAGAATTGACTAGAGACCAAGACAACAGCTCCAGAGAAAGTAGACTGTTTTGCTTCTCATCCACCTGTGCCCCTTTTCTAAGCCTAGGGAACAATCTGCGGAAGAGGGGGCGTGGTAGAATGTAAGGGCTACGATTGGGGTGAATGGTGAAACTACAACAATATGGATGGACACTCATTTGATCAACTTGATTGAACATACAAGGCCCCCCCCTCCCCCCCGCTGGATGGTGGGACCCATGAGCTGTGTGGGTTTGGGCACAACTGCTCGCAAATTGTTTTTCATGAAGGGTGCTTTTACTCACAGATTATCATCTATTGTTAAAAAAAATGAAAACAAAACAAAAAAACAGAGAAAGATGCAGAAAAGTTATGGCAGAATGCATGATCTGGGATGGGTAGGGGTGGGGTGGGGGGAAGGGAAGGGGATATATGCCTGAACTGAATTGGAAAATGATGTATGAAATACACAAAACATCAATTAAAAAAAATGTCAATTGTAAAAAAACAAACAAACAAAAAAAAAACAAAAACAAATGCATATATTCCCACACAAAGACATTCATACACATTAGAGATAAAATCAAGTCTTTTTAAAAAGTATTTACTGGTCAATTGTGTTTCTTTTTTTATTGAAGTTTTGTGTATTTCATACAACAGTTCTTAATCAAATTTAGACCTAATTCCCTTTCCTCGATCCTCGCCTGTCAGAGCTCATGCATTCTGCCATACAGGAATTTCATCTTCTTCTCAGTCTTTTTCAAAATTTTTTTGATGCTGAAGTTTATCGTTTTGGTCTTAAGCTTACTGTTCCAGTCAGAACTTTGACCCAGTTATTTTTTTTGTTCCTTCTCATTTATATCGTTCTAAAATATGCCTGTATGGATGCCGCAGATATACCAAAATTATGACACCTGAAACTGTCTGCCCTGTTGATTAGCCCATTGATTAGAAGATTTTGTTTATGTGTGTTCAAGTTTTGTAAGTCTTTATACATTGTAGAAATTAGCTGTCTAAAATATAGTTGGCAAAGATTTTCTTCCATTCATAAAACTGATCATAGTTTCCTTTGCTGTGTATACACATGCAATCCCATTTTTCAATTTTTAGGACTATTTTCTGTGCTACTGGAATCCTTTACAAAAAAGTTTCTGCCTATGCCTATATTTTTTATGTATTTTTTAAACTTCTATGTGTATGAATGTATTGTCTGCATGTATGTAACTGCATCCATCCGTGTAGTGCAATGCCCACAGATTCAGAAGGAGGTATCAGATTCCCCTAAAATAGGAGTTACAAATGGTTCTTAGCCATCATGCAGATTCTGGGAATTGAACCCAGGTCCTCTACAAGAGCAAATGATGCTCTTAAACACTGAGTCATATCTCCAGCCCCAATATACTATATTTTGAAGTATTTTCCCATACTTTCTTCTAACACTTTCAGCATTTCAGGTTTTACATTAGGCTTTTGTTCTATTTTCAATTAATTTTTGTGCAAAATGAGAAATATGGACCTAGTACCATTTTATACTTTGTGGATATCTAGGATATTATGATCTATATCCAGATACACACACACACACACACACACACACACACACACACATTCACACCCAAGCACATACAAACTCTCACACATGCACGCAGAGACACAAAAATTAAAATCTAGAATCTGCATGTGAAAGAAAATACGTGGTACTGGTTGAAGAGCCTGTGGGGATTTTTTTCAGTGTATATTTTGACAACTTTGTCATAACTTAGATAACTAGTTGTGGGGGTGTACACTACTGCATTCTTTCTGTGTTGTGTTTTACACATCTGTTGGGTGGATTTGTTTTCTAGTTTTTCCTCACTTTTTATTTCTTTATTTTATTTTACATGAGATCCTTCATCTTCAATGGACTTAAGATCCCTACCTATCTAGGATATAATATGACTCCAGTATCACATATAATACTTTGACAGCCTTCTTAGTGTTAGCTTGCAGTAGAAGACACTTGTGAACTTCGTGTTCTATAGAGGGTTCAGAGACAATATTGTAAGGCTCTTCATTGGAAAAAACATTCTTTAACTTTTTGAACAAAATATGTACTTATTAATTCTTTGAGATCTCATACACTGTATTTGATCATATTCAACCCCTTCCATCTTCTCTAATGCCTATCCCTACCTCCTCGGCCCCCAACTTTGGTTCTTCATTACTTTAAAGTCCATGTAGTGTTTCTTCCCCCTGGAGAGTGGTAGACCTATCGGGACCCACACCCTTAAAGATAACTACCCCTCTCTTCCAGAAGCTATCAATTGCCAAGAACTCCTCAGCTAGGGTTAGCCCTTCAGGCCCACCCCTCCCCACAGAGATTTTGTCTCTCTTGAGTTTGCTATCACAGCTGCAACGGGTGCATATGTTAAACTGTGCTGTTGTGTTCAAAATCACTATTTTATTACAGTCATCCACCACCTCTGAATCATACACTTTCATGCCCCTCTCCAAAATGATCCCCGAGCCTTGTGGGGAGTGGGTGATATAGCTGTCCTGTTTAGGGCTTAGAGTTCCTCGGTCTCTTATTCTCTGCATTTAACTAGTTGTGGGTCTCTGTATTAATTGCTATCTTGTCCAAAAAATATATATTTCTCTGGTGATGGTTGATTCCTCTCCTACTGGTGCTCTTTGTTCTCTGAAATTACCCCTTCTATCTTCATATCTTTTTCTAATTCTAGTGATTAATTCTTCTTGTCAGTTTTGTTATTAAAAGAGAGATCTAAAATTTTAGTTTTATAAATTTCTTGGATGAACCCACACTAAAAGGCATTTGGGGACACAAATCAAACTCTATAGGCTGCATTATGTACATATATGTATATATATACATATATGTACATTAAATTTTTTAGGGACATGGGGGGAAGTTCCAGACAGAGGAACTAAATACCATCAAACTATATTGAATACAAATCACAAAATTCAATAATTTTTACAGATAATAATTGTGATGTTCGCATGTACACCAGAAGTTTCACTAGATTGTACAACCAATAAGAAGAAAAGGTAAAATACTGAGTTTGAAGCAATACATTTACCATAAATAGCAGACTAAACATTTTTGTTCTTTAAGCCACTTTGATACCCATTCTGACTGATTTTAGAATAATTATAATATTTCCAGTAGTAATGCATTTGATTTTATGTCCTCTATATATTGCTTTTATGTCAGGTTGGGAAATAATTTGAAAAGCATTGTTTGAGAGTACAGATAAAGTCCTGCAGTAGCATGTCAGAATTTATATTCTGTTCTGGTTTATTGGTTATATATTCAGAAGGATTTTTCTCTTGGAAAGGTATGCAAGACTGGAGACATGCAAAGAAATAAACAAAGGAATGCTTAAATGTATCAGCTGTGTATTTACCTGGTAAATTTCAAAGTGCAGAACAGCATTGCAGGGTGAAATGCACAGCAGTGGAAAACAGAAGGTACAGAACAGGGCAAGAAAATCATTATTCCACATCAGTGCTTTCCACTGCCCAACTCCTCAGAAGTTCCATGCAGGAAATATCATTTTATGAAGCTGAAATTTATGTTCATACTCTTAAACCTTATGCGTGTGTGTATTTCCAGTTTTCTAACTTCAAACTTCTCTTCCCAGGACTACAAGGAAAATCAAACTGATAAAAATATAAAATGAGATATTCAATATTCTCTGGATCATTCTTATTTTCAGGATACAGGTTACTTTCTTTTCCAACTAACAATTTTATAACAGCAGAGACAATGTCTTTCAGCATTCATCCTATAAGCATAACAATTTTGATGATATAAGGCTTGATTACATCATGTGATCCATTAGTTATCCTACCTTTGACTCATTATTTCAGCAATTTGATTGATTTAAATCCCATCAACCTTAAATATATACACCAATGAAATTTTAAGAAAACTTCTTAGAATGAGAATGTGAATAAGACAAATTTGTAGAGCCAAAGTAAGTCGAAACTCTTTATGTCCTCATCCTTTTTCAGTAGATACATTTGATTTTAACAATTATGGAGATGAAAGGGAATATCCAGTTTAGATCCCTTTTAAGAAACAAAATACTCAGGGCTGGAGAGATGGCCTAGAGGTTAAGAGCACCGACTGCTCTTGCAGAGGACCCAGGTTCAATCCCCAGCACCACATGGTGGCTGAGAACCGTCTGTAACTCCAATTCCAGGGGAATCTGACACCCTCTTCTGACCTCTGCAGCATTGCATGACACGGCTGCACAGACCTACATGCAGACAGTACATTCATACACATACAAAAATAAATAAAATATTTAAAAATCTTTAAAAAGTACTTTTTTCTATTACTTCTTTATTTTTTTCATTTTTTAACAATAAGTAATAATTTATGAGTACAAGCATCCTTCATGTAAAACCAATTTGCAAGCAGCTGTGCCCAAACCCACACAGCTCATGGGTCCCACCATCCAGCTGTGGGGGCTTGTATGTTCACTCACGTTGATCAAATAAGTGTCCAGACTATAGTGCTGTAGTTTCACCATTCACCCAAATTGCAGCCTTTACATTCTACCATGCCCCCTCTTCCACAGATTGTTCCCTAGGCTTAGAAAAGGGGCACAGGTGGACTAGATGCAAAATAGTCTACTTTCTCTGGAGCTGTTGTTTTGGACTCTGGTCAATTCTGGCTGTTTCATTTTATGGGTTGACAGTTTGTCCAGGAATAACCTTTCAATCCTACTAATGAAGCACAAGCAAAAAAAGTACTCTTGCTGGACATGGTGGCACATGCCTTTAATCCCAGAACTTTGGAGACAGTGTCAGGCAGGGGGGATTGCCCTACCAGACTTCAAACTATATTACAGGGCCATAGTCATAAAGACAGTCTGGTACTGGCACAAAAACAGACCTGTTGACCAATGGAACGAAACTGAAGATCCAAACTTGAGCTCATATGATTTCAGCCACCTCATATTTGACAAAGGAGCAAAAAACCCTCAGTGGAGGAAGGACAGCATCTTCAGCAAATAGTGCCAGCAAAATTTGGTCTGCCGTCTGCAGACCAAAATTAAACCGCTACCTCTCACCCTGTACAAAAACCAACTCCAAGTAGATCAAAGATCTCAGTGTGAAGCCTGAAACCCTGAAGCTGATAGAAGAAAAAGTTGGCAACCACCTACAAGACATAGGCACAGGAAAAGACTTTCTAAATCAGGCAGCAGCTGCACAGGAAGTAAGGTCAACAGTTGACAAATGGAACCTCATAAAACTCAAAAGCTTCTGTACAGTGAAAGAAACAATCAAGAAAGCGAAGAGAAAACCCACAGAGTGGGAGGAATCTTTACCAGTGATACATCTGACAGAGCATTAACATCAAGAATATATAAACTACTCAAAAAACAAAGAAGTAAGAAGACAAATGACCTACTCAAAAGATGGAATAAAGAGCTGAGCAGTCTTCACCAGTGAGGAATTAAAGATGGCTGAGAAACATATTCAAAAGTGTTCAACATCATTAATAATTAAAGAAATGCAAATTAAAACCACTCTTAGATATCATCTCACCCCAATATGACTAGCTAAGATCAAGAAAAAAAAAAGACATCAGATGCTGGAGAGGTTGTGGGGAAAGGGGAATATTCATCCACTGCTGGTGGGAATGTAAACTTGTACAATCACTATGGAAAACAGTGTGGAGAAGAACCCTTAAAAGACTCGGAATGAGCCTACCACCTGACCCAGTCATACCGCTCCTGGGAATATTCCCAGGTATATATCCTACCGCAAAGATACATGCACATCTATGTTTATTGCAGCTCTGTTCACAATAGCAAAGAGCTGGAACCAACCCAAATGTCCCTCAACAGATAAGTGGATGACAAAAATGTGGTACATCTACACAATGGAGTACTAGTCAGTGGTAAAGAAAGATGGAATTATGAACTTTACAGGTAAATGGATGGAGCTCGAAGCCATTATGCTGAGTTAAGTAACACAGTCCCAGAAAGACCAACTGTGAATGGTTTCCCTCATTTGTGGATGCTAATGCAAAATCCCCCAGATGAAAGACAAGCCGAATGACAATATTATTATATTTCTGTTTATCTGAAAGCAACTATGTTGTTATAATGTGAATCTCTCAATGGGATCTAGAATCCACCTCCAAATTATTTTCAGACTCTGTACTGCATATGGGTGAAGAGTATGTATCTGTATTTTAAAGTAATATAAAATTAATGGAGGAAATGTGAATTTACAAGCATGAAAAAAAAGACTGAGAGAAAGATGCAGGACAGTTATGGCAGAATGCATGATCTGCGGTGGGGTGGGGGGAAGGGGAAAGGGAATATGCCTAACTGAATTGAAAAATGATGTATGAAATACACAAAACATCAATAAAAATGGAGATAAAAAATAAAGTACTCCTGCTGGACATGGTGGCACACGCTTTTAATCCCAGTACTTGGTAGACAGAGGCAGGCAGCTCTCTATGAGTTCAAGGTCAGCCTGGTCTACAGAGTGAGTTCGAGGATGGCTGGGGCTACAAGAAGACCCTGTTTCAAAAAGACTAAATAAATAAATAAATAAATAAATAAATAATAAATAAATAAATAAATAAATAAATAAATGTAAAATAATCCTGTCATATAAATACAATGCACTATCTATTATCATTTTCTTTATATATAACACTATCTCCTTGGCTAAATAAAACACATGGAGAATATAATTATTAAATGTTGTAAAGAAACCAAGATCTGCAGTAATTTAGGCCCAGTCAAAAGCTATTTCTAGAAATGTGTATGGTATTATACTTCTACAACTTCTGTATATAAGAGTGTCTTGGGGCTGGAGAGATAGCCTAGCAGTTAAGAGTGCCAACTGCTCTGCTCTTGCAGAGGACCAGGGTTTGATTCCCAGCATCCACGTGGTAGCTGAGAACCGTCTTTGACTCCAGTTCCAGGGGAATCCAACACCCTCTTCCGACCTCCTCGGCATTGCATGACACAGGTGCACAAACCTACATGCAGACAGTACATTCATACACATAAAAAGTAAATAAAGTTTTTAAAAAGTGTCTTGAATTCATAAACTAAGTTTGGACAAGAAAAGAAATTGAGAAATTGAGCAAAAATTAAGAGAGATTAAAAAGTGTAGAAGAATTTTGTATATAATGTAGCCTGGAAGCAATTGATCATATTTTCAGATATTCATTCAGAATCTTACAAAAATAAAATATTTTAAAGATTTATTTTTGTTATTTTTAATTTTTTTTTTTTGAGACAGGGTCTCCCTGTAGCCCCAGCTAACCTGGAACTGACTATGTAGACCAGGCTGGCCTTGAACTCACAGAGATCCGCCTGCCTCTGCCTCCCGAGTGCTGGGATTAAAGGCATGGGTCACCAAGCCCGACTTATTTTTAATCATGTGAATGTATAAGTGTTTGTTTGTGGTTATGTGTAGGGGCCCAAGTAGGTAAGAGACCTTGCATCCCCTGGAGCTGAAGTTACTTGAGACTGTGAATTAGCTCACATGGACACTAGGAGCCAAACTCGTGTCCTCCGCATGTACAGTATGCAGCCACCTTCTAAAGCTATCTCTCCAGCACAAAATTTCTGACAAATGCGTGAAATGCATGCTGTGTCTTCTAACACTACATGTTTTTATGTATTTTATTCACACAGTTTTTTCATCCCTTACTATTTTTCAAAATAATACCATAAGGGCTGGAGAGATGGCCTAGCGGTTAAGAGCACCGACCGCTCTTACAGAGGACGCGGGTTCGATCCCCAGCACCCACATGGAGGCCGAGAACCGTCTGAAACTCCAATTCCAGGAGAACTCCAGTTCCAAGGGAATCCGACACCCTCTTCTGACCTCCGCGGCATTGCACGACATGGGTGCACAAACTTGCATGCAGACAGTACATTCATACACATACAGAAATAAAAAAAAAAATACCATAATTTAAAATGCAGCCTTATCTCTTGACTCCTGAGTAAATAATGGAAAATTTGAGTAAATACATTATGTATTACACATATAGAAAGTATTCTATATTACATGTATATTTAGCTGAATACCATTGTTCATAAAATAATTTGACTATGTATATATTGTGAATTATTAACAGAGCTTCTTAGGCTTCCATTCTGCCACATACTTTCATGATTTGTTAAGGGAAAAAACTCATTTTGTTGTAACCTTTGTTCTAATCTACTCTATCTAACCTACTAAGCAGAGCAAGTAAGGAATTTTCTCCAAAATACAACTAGTTTGTGAGTTCTTTTCTCTCGTACAGAATGCAATTATCAAAATGCAGCCCTCTAACATCCCATCCTTTACACTTTCTTTCCCCTGTGCCTCCTGGATCATAAAATCTGGCCATGCCTTCACATGCTCAAAATCTCATGCTCACTGACTCAGTGTTTTTGTTTTACTGGGTGTGACTATATGCTACAGTACTGTCACTAGTCTCTGTGACATCTTTACATTTCTCCCTATTCCAATTTTATGTAGTAGTCATCTCCATTCTTTGGACGAAGAAACTGAGGCATATAGAAGATAAGTGACTTTCTGAAATGTACACATTATTGACTAACAGAGACTCAAGGTGAGCTTCTTCCACACAATGCTTAATACAAGCATTCTGTGATCAAAGACTAAAGTGGAAGTTTAATTGCATGAAGCTGCTGGTGCCTTGTGCATTCTGCTTCACTGCACCTATGAACTTCCATGACACAGAGCTTGCATTTCATGGCTAGAAAGCTTCATTTAGCCTCTGGAGACTGCTTTGCTGCCTGTGCAGCAAAGGATGCAAGCATTGTGAATTAACATTCACTCTCAACTAATGATCAAAAGACCTGGTATGTAGGAATTGGAGCCCTACTGGCCTGTGTAAGTGAGATAACCCAGGCTTGTTCTTTATACTGGCTTCTGAGGCCCCTGGTGGAAATGAGCACGTGAAGAGTTAACATGCTTCACAACAAACCTTCAATTTCTCTCAACTCTAAATTTCATCCTCACTCACATTCCAGATTAGGGAGATGTGTCAGTGGGTAAGAAGTCTTGCTTTGCCATTCTGGGAGCCCGAGTTAAAATTCCCAGAAGCCACATAAAATAGGGTATTGTCATGTTTATCTGAATCCCCAGTGTTGTGGGAGTGAGACACAGAGAGAGAGAGAGAGAGAGAGAGAGAGAGAGAGAGAGAGAGAGAGAGAGAGAGAGAAATTTAAAAAAAAACAAAGAACGTGTATTCCACATAGAGTTTAGCAAAATCATAGGAGAAGGATTGAGAGAATGTACAAACTCTAGAGACCAAACTTTTGGTACAAGTCAGGGCTTTCAATAAAGAAGCTAAGAGAGCTGCTATAGGAAAGAAAAGACAGAAATACAGATTGGAAAGTTCATACCAGGAATACTGAATGCCTGAAGAAATAGTGTCTAAGCAAACTTGAAAGTATATTTTATAAATAAACAGGAAAATGATCCTTTTAGAGTGAAGATGTATAGGTGTCTTGTCTGCATGTACACGTGTTTTGCCCCCATGACATGGGGCCCTTATATATATGACAAATCCCCTGGAACTGGAGTTACAGATGATTGTTAGCTTATACATGACAAATACATGCACTTATATGTGACAAATCCTCTGGAACTGGAGTTACAGATGATTGTTAGCTGTTATGTGGGTCCTAGGAACCAAACATGGCTCTTCTGCAAAAGAATGAGTGGTCTTAACTGCTGAGCCATCTCTCCATCCTCAATAAAATTTTCTTTAAAGAATAGTTTATGGTTCATTCATTGTTGAAAACTTTTAAATATTGAGTCCCATTTTATGATTAAAGCTTGATGTGATTTATATACTTTAGCTATGTCTGTAACAGACACCACAAAACTGATTACTAGGCTAAATGATATCTGAGAAATACTTTAAAATTAATTCATTAGTTTGATTGGAATTTGGAGACTCTCTAGTAAATATAATTTTATATTGCTATAGAGAAATAGAGGCTTTAATAACATGATGAGATTATATTGTACTATTTTTACCACTTTATTATGGAAAGTTTTAATGAAAAGTAAAAATCACTCTAGAAACATATTTTTATAATATTAATAGTGGATATATTCCTTAAATATGTTACCAAAACTTATTAAACTGCTAATATTATAAGATAGAATTTCGATTAGATGAATCCAAGTTGATTCATTGCTTGAATAAATTCCAAACAGAATTAAATCTCATCCTGAAAAATTTCATTCCAAAAATACACTTTCCATATAGCTACTCAAAATTTACAGTTTTTGTTTATACAGTTTAATTGAGTTAGATGTTTGAAAAGCAAACATTCAATTTTATATTTCTATTCCTCACCACCCCCCAAACCTCTAAGAAAGAAATCACAGAAAGGATGGCTGTGAGAACAGACAGTTTGGGCAAAATGCATCCCCAACAGCGAAAGACCCCAGGACTTGTTCTTCTAGGTTAGCCTAGCATTGTGTCACGGCAGATATTTTAAACCTGGTTTTGAAAATGGAATGTAGCTCTTTCACTGACAACACCACACTCCCTCTGGAGCAGCTATTTGTGTGTCTGCCTTTTACACCTAACACTTTCTTTTTTCCCACTTCCCATTTTTTTTAAAGATAATTTCTAAGTGCATTCAAGTCCAGGAATTCAAAATTATGGTTCCCAAAGCAAGTGTGACTCAAGCAGGTTGTGAATTAGGCAATAAAGAAAATGTCTATGTTCAACTTTTATTTTTATTCATTTCAAAAATGTTATTCCCTGGAATGGTATCATGAGCTGGGCACCTCATACTGATTCACTTCAGCAAATTTCTTACTCATTTGGTGATTTCTAAAATGGAAATGGAACTGGCCCAAGTGACTGAAATCCAGTCCACACAGGATAGGCCAATTTCCTTCCTCCCTAAGGCACACAGCCTTCCCTTGGTTTGGAATACTTTCACTATCCTCCAAGCATGGCATATGTAAGCTCTGCTCAGTCTTTTCCATCTCAACTCCAATTCCTTAGCCAGTGAACACCCCTGTTTCAAATGATCCACAACTAATACATTTACTTTACTGTAGCCTTCATAATTGTTATTGGAACAAAATACCTATTTATATATTTATCATTAGGATATTAATTTCACCCAGAGAGAAATTTATTGAATCACTGCCAGGTAGGTGACACAGCATCATGTTCCTTTTTTATTTTAAAAAGCAAGGGATATTTTATTTAAAAGCCATCAGAGAAATGGACAGCTTGGGTCTATGACAAAGCATTCATGTTTAAGCACAGGTCAGTAACCGTATGAGAGCACACATGGCAACATACAAATTAACTGGTCAGACCTCAACTTTGAATGTTGGAACTGAATACTCCTTCCTAGAAAAGCAGCTCCTCAGGGACACTTTGACTTTAGTATGTTTCTTCTTCTTAATTCTGTCTTTCAACAGAATACATACCAACCTTTTCATAATCCTTCTCTAGGACAGCCATGTCCTCACCGGCCTCAGAGAACACCCTTCCCTCCATGCCCTCACCCATACACCCATGCACAAAGACATATTTGGCATACATCATACCAAACATGGTCTAGGTTGGCCCAGGTCTCAGCATTGGCTCTGCTGTTGTTGTCCAGCATGCACACAGCTGGCTATACCTAGGCCAGGTCTCCGCCAGGTACCACAATGGGAGGTGGGTGATTAACATCAACCTTGAAACAAGCAGCACGCCAATCCACAGACTGGATGGTACACTTTGTCTTAATGGTGGCAAGGGCAGAATGGACCTGTTTGGAAAGCGCATCACCACAGTACAACAGGTAACAGACTGTGCATTTACCATGGTGAAAGTCACCTTTCACCATCTGGTTGGCTGGCTCAAAGCAGACCTTGGTGATCTGTGCTATAGAAAGCTCATGGTAGGCTTTCTTAGCAGAGATGATAGGGGCATATGTATCCAGAATGGAGTGGATATGGGGATCTAGCACCAGGATGGTCCAGAATTCAGTCAGATCTTCATTCAGGGGATCAAGCAAATCTCAGAGAAGCAGTGATGGAGGACACAATTTGATACATAAATCTATTTAGGTTAGTAGAGCCTGGGTGTTCAATACTGAGGCTTCTCTGACAGATGTAATAGATGGCTTCATTGTCCAGCATAAGGGCACAATCAGAGTGCTGCACCATGATGTGAGTGGTGGCGATGGAATTGTAAGGCTCAGCAACAGTGATGGACACCCAAGGGGCTAGATAGATGGAAAATTTCATCTTGGACTTCTTTTCATATTCAACAGAGAACCATTCCATCAGCAGGGGATGAACCCAGAGCCAGTTCCTTCACCAAAGCTTTGTAGACCTGTGCCCTGTCAACCAGTTTCCAAAATCCATTCAAGATGAGGTCAATGATATCCTTGTTAATGGTGTTGTAGCCCGTGGGCATAGCTATTGTATTCTCTGCCTTGCCTGTGATGAGATACCACTGAAAACTCCATCAATGATCCTGGGTTCCAGGTCTATAAACACCATCCTGATCACATGATTGCCTGCACCTGTCCACTGAAGAAGGTGTGGAAGGAGGCACCTCCTTCCCCAATGGTCTTATGATTTGGCATTTGCCCACCTCCTTCCCCAATGGTCTCATGACTTGGTATCTGGCCCGGTCATGGGCTGGATGACATGTCCCAGGCAGTAGAGATCCCAGCAGGCATTGCAGATCTAAACACCAGTCTGGCCAACACGGATGGAAATGAACACATACCTGGCTATTGCTTTGCAGCTGCAGAGGAGATGGTGGAGATGAAGAGCAGAAACATTTGTTACTTCTAACAGCCTGACTTTTAGGTGGCTGATGTAAAAGAACCTCGACCCTTGCTCTTTTATAGTCATCTAATATGCCTGAAGTAATGAATGAATCTGTCAGAAAGACAAATACTACATATTTACTCTCCTAAGCAGGTTCTAGATTTAAAAAGCAAAATGAAAAATAAGTAGTAATAGGGCAGGTGGGTATGGTAAGGAGGGACTGGTTGGAGGCAGAAAGGGCACAAGAGGGTCATGAGATGAATACCATCAAAGTACCTTGTATGCTTGTCTGAAAATGTCACAATAAAATCCATAATTTTGTCTGAAAGTTTACGCTAATAGAAATGAATGATAGCCAGGCATGGTGGCACATGCCTTTAATCCCAGCACTTGGGAGGCAGAGGCAGGCATATTTCTGTGAGTTCAAAGCCAGCCTGTTCTACAGAGTGAGCTCCAGGCCACCTAGGACTAAAGAGAGACCTTGTCTCAAAAAGACCAAAAATAAAAAAGAAAGAAATGAATGAGTCTTTTCTTGTTATTAACTTGAGCAGTCACTATAATCATTTGTTTCTAAGAAGCATCTCCTCTGGGATTGACTGATAGCACTCTGGTTGGTAATCCCTTTTGTGCCAGTCAAGTGTGATTTCCCTTATCTTTTGATTAAAAGATATAATCACTCTGCAGCTCCACCTTCACATCATGCTTAAGTGTATTTCACCGTTGCACATACATAAGGAGTGTTTCACGTGGCTCCAGCTGACACAGACTCTGAGCTGCTCAAAGGGAGGCCTGATGGCATGTCTCCATCCCCAACCAAGCAACTGTGCCCAGTAAATACCTCCCAAGTAAATGGATGATCTGAATAAATAAGTAAAGGGCATCCACCAGGGCACTGATGACGTGGATTCCCATCGCATAAACAGTTTTTACCGCATCATTTTAATGACCGCTGGGTAAAGAAATCAGGTGCACTTTCACTTCCTGTGTCCCTCAGAAACTGTCCACCAGAGCTCAGATCAAGTGTCTGCTACAGCAGCGCACAGTTTGCTTTCCCATAATGCACAATTTCTCTACCTTCTCTTCAAAATATTTTATTTATTACTTTTATTTATTTATTTTGTCTTTTCGAGACAGGGTCTCCCTGTAGCCCCGGCTATCCTGGAACTCACTCTGTAGACCAGGCTGGCCTTGAACTCACAAAGATCCACCTGCCTCTGCCTCCCAAGTGCTAGGATTAAAGGTGTGCGCCACTACGCTCGGCTTTATTTTATTTTTTGAATGTAATAAGTTTATTGGATTTCTAAAGTGGTTCTTTTATAGAAAAAAAGATTGTCATTTTCATATTCATTCTCATAGAACACTTGGAAAAAGATCTAAAGAAAAACTGATAGAAGGTAAATACAAGCATGTTTTAACATAGTTGAATAATGTGTAAATACAAAAGAAAATACCCAAATCACTTGCCTATAACAGGATTTATTTTCTGATTTTCATACTTTCATAAGGCACTGTGTATGGTACTGTGTAGATGTGGGGGATGGTTCATGAAGCAGAGAACAAACACAATTTGCTCAAAATAAAGGAACAGAGTCCTGTATTATGGAAAGACCCATGGTTCTCTCAGCTTGATAAAAATGAACAAAGTCCTGGTCTCTTTCCCCAAGATGTAAATGCTACTCTGATCACAGTGAGGCTGTGGTTGGGATTAGTCAGTAGGGAGGATCATGCTTCTAGTAGACACATTTAGCACAGAGAAAGCCTGACACATTTATTACCTTTATTTTATATGCACAAGTGTACTTACTGCCTACATGGACGTAAGTGTACCCTGATGTGCAGTACCCAGGAAGGTCAGAGGAAGGCATCGGATCCTCTGCAACTGGAGTTAGGGATGGTTGTTAGCAGCCATGTATGTGCTTGGAATTGAACTCAGGTCCTCTCCAAGCGTAGCCAGTGCTCATAATCTCTGAGCCACCTCTTCAGCCCCCAATTTCTCCACTTTCAAATGAGTGTGAAAAATGGAATCAAGACCATTCAATTTTAAGCTTATATTCAGCTCGTGTGGCAAATTGGTTGACTGTTTCATGAACATTAGGTGAGTTTTGGATTAAGTGTAAACACTGAACATAAAAAATGCTAAGTGCCAAGTGCCAGGCAGAAGCAGGCAGATCTTTGTGAGTTCAAGGCCAGCCTGGTCTACAGAGCGAGTTCCAGGACAGGTGGGGCTACAGGGAGACCCTGTCTCGAAAAGACAAAAAAAAAAAAAAAAAAAAAAAGCAAAAAAGCCCCAAAGATTGCAGGCTGGAGAGATGGCTCAGCAGTTAAGAGCACTGACTGCTCTTGCAGAGAACCCAAGTTCAATTCCCAGCACCCATTGGCAGCTAACAACACACTTACTATATTCCAGGGAATCAGCACTTTCGACCTCTTCACCACGGTGGATTGTACATGGGTGCACTTACATACATGCAGGTAATACACTCATGCACATAAAATAGAAATAATACATGAAGCCGGGCGTGGTGGCGCATGCCTTTAGTTCTAGCACTCCGGAGGCAGAAGCAGGTGGATCTTTGTGAGTTCAAGACCAGTCTGGTATACAGAGTGAGTTCCAGGACATCTGGGGCTACAGGGAGACCCTGTTTTGAAAAGACCAAAAAAAAAAAAAAAAAAAAAAAAAAAGAAAAATAATAAATGAAATATTTCAAAAAAGAACAAAATGCAAAACATGATGGCTCATTTCTAAACATAATACAGTGATGAAGTACTGGGAGAAAAACATGCTACATGGTGATGCACGTTACGTGTGAATGAGCGAATGCCACCAAATAGTCAGTATTCAGAAAACTGAGTCATTTGTAAGAAGGGCGCTGAGCTTCCTGAAGGAGCAGGATCTAAATAATACTGTGAAAGATTCAAATTAAGGGTAGTCAGACAAAAGAAGCATGTCAAGCATGGAGGCACACACCTTCAATCCCAGCCCTCAAGAGGCAGAGGTGGATCTCCATGTAGTGACTTCCAAACCAGCTGGGGCTACAGGAAGACCCTGTCTCAAAAGGAACAAACAAATAAACCTAAAACAAAACCAAAAGCCAAATGAAGAATCATGAGTAAAACAGGAAGAGTTAAATTTATAGTCTTTGGTCAGTAGGTGACAATTTCCAGGATGGAAATGATTAAAAAGCCTATGCTAATCATTGAAGAAACTCGTGGACTTCTGGGGTGTGAAATTGAAAAGGTTGTATATGATTAAATAGTAGGTGGTTGTTAGTGAGGATACAGTAATGAGGGTGCATATAAATTAAACTAATAAAAGAGGACTAGCAGAAGAAAAAAGATTTCTAATTTTATTAACATTTTATGTCAGACAAGGACTTTGTAAAAACAAGCTAAACTTGAAGTAGTAGTTAGACTCCTACACAGCTTTCACAAGTGAAAGGGGGTTTGGGCTCCAGCGGGTGAGAAGTCATTTAAACTGATTGGAGAACACACAGGAGCTAATGCAACTGTGTCTTTACACAGTCTTTCCTCAGCATTCACTTCACATCCAAAGATAAGGATGCAACCTTCTTCCTCATTCAGTGAAACACCAAAGTAGATGTGGAAAAGGCAGGACAGAGAACTCTTTCTGCATCTGGCAATTCTCAACTGAACTATCAACATAATCCTTACACAGAAAGATACAGATTCGGATGGAACATCCTGGTCATTTCAGGGCAGTGAATATTTAATTTCAGATATTGAACCTCGGTTTATGTGTTTACTAAGCATTTCATTGATTTGAACAAAAGGTGTACTCTTTTCTATCCTCTCTTGCTGTCTCGCCTAGCCTTTGTAGAGTACTGCTAGCTTCTGAGGGTCTATTTTCCTTTACTAATGGAAATGTGAGGGAAGTAATCTCAGATCCAGGGGTTGATCTCAAATAACTTGAAAATTTGCTTGAAGCAGTCTCAAACTACCACTTTTGACTTCCCAGACCAGTACCAAGCACAACTGCCTGTTTCACTCTTCTAATTAATGATTAAAGGAGATGAGTTGCAATGAGAAGACAATCAGCACAATGAGCATATATTGGAGTAGACAGCACCCTGTGTGACATTGTCTTTTGGTGTTATCTGTAGCACTGTATGTGGAAAGAAAGGTGAAATCAAAATCTATTTGAGACTTGCATTGGACCAGAAATATTGTTTTCTGAAAAAAATACCATCAAATACAAGTTTCTCTTTTACCAGTTCTGAGAGTTATGAAAGGAGCTTTATCTCTATCAGTTTCTTGAACAATTATGATAGCTGTTATAATTACAGAGTGAGATAATGCTAGCCTCACTGCAGACAAGATGAGATGAAATACCTTGACACGAGTTGCAGCAACATCACGTGCTTCCACTACTAGCATTCCCATTGCCATGGTACCATCTGTATATCTCCTTGTTAAGAAGTCCTCTTTCACAGATTAATGTACTCATCATACATTTATTCCTGGTTGAAGAGTTAGCTGATGCGCACAATGCAAGAGTAACTTGCTGCCATTTTTTATCTGCAAGAATACATCAATGCGTCTTTCTTCAGTGCATCCTGGAGAGACTCTTAAACCTAATATTAAGGTTTTAATTTCCATCTCTCAAAAATGTTTACACATAGCATAATTTCACATCTCTTTAAAATGAGCCTTCTTAAAAACCATAATAGGGATGAGAATTGGATTTTTAGCATGAAAAGCAAAGAAACAAAAGTTCTATCTGCAAGTTAAAAGACTGTCTGAAGTGAATAGTATTAATCAGAAGGTGCGTCTACAAAGCAGCATTCAATTAAAGGAAACCGAACAGCTTCAGTGAATATATCCTTTTCAAATCTGCGCTTCCAATCTCGCACCCTTAAATGTTTATTTGCATTTTAATTGCTTGAAAAACAGTAGGATATTAGTGAGCTTCTCAAAAGGCAAACAGTCAAAAGAACCCATTTAAGAGCCATAGTTAGTGATTCTCATTACAGTGTCATGAGCATTTCCTTTAAAGGATGCTTTCAGAGTTAGATTCTAGCTGTAATTTTGTAACATGTTGCAGTACTATTAAGAGTTGTGTTTACCATGGCTTTAGGATGTTTGAGATAGACGTTTTGGTCTCCTTTTTATATAATGGCCACAAAGGATTATAGCATGCATGACCACATGTTCACAACACCATGAATTAATAACCCTTTATATATCTCCCTGACTTGACAATATATGTCATGCAGAAGATGACCAATATTTTCATTAGCTGAAAATTCCCTGGAATCCAACTCGATGCAATGAAATTGGTCTCCACAAGTCTTTTTTACAGCAAGAAATTTACAAATAAAGCGTAAAAACATCTCCTTAGACTTCTTTCCTCCCAAAGCCTGGAACGATATTATAATGTTCTGCTCATATATATGAAAGCAGTTTTAGATGCACATGCTCTGGTATCTGAATGCTGACAATTGAACCAGAATACCTGGGAACACTTTACTTTTCACTGTGAAAATCAACAGAAAGCTTAGGTAAGAATATTATAGAAAATGCACTCTCCTGTAGATTAATACCATAAATATCAAATTCGGTAGTGGAGATAACATTTGTGAAAAACTTAATTACTTGGGAAAATCAAGTGTGAAGTAGGTTATCTATGGAAAATTTTATTGTTTGAATAGTTTTTCTTCCAGAGTGTCCTATTGCCCTTCTTATTTGCTGAGCTATCATCAGATTGCTGTAATGAATAATTTATTGACATGTTTCCCTTCACTTTAGATAAGAGAAGAAAAGTATCAAATGCAGAAAGGGATTTGGACAGCAGTATGCCAGTCAGTCATGCATAGGCTTCCCTGTCCACAGAACTATGCGTGGCATGTGTAAATGTCAGTATGTTTGTAGATGCCTATTCGATTCATTCACATGTGTATGTAATTGCCTATATCCACTGAAAGCAGAGAAAAATTAAAAATAAAATACAGCAACATAGAGACCAAAATAATTTCTTTTTTTCTGAATTCAAAACATCAGTGCTTTTGTCCTTAAATGCTATAAGCAGTCGTGAGAAATAATAGCAAATTTTTGTGTTTACTCTGTGACAGATGCTGACGTAAGCATTTTTATGCATTAATAAATTTCCTTTTTAGGACGATGCTATAAGGATAATGTTGTTATTATATTCCCAACTTATAAATGGAAAAGTGATGCACAGAAAGTTCACATAATTAATACAGGCAGTGGATCCCAAGTCTTTCTCTTAATCACGATTTTATGTTGAGTCTTGGTTGGAAACAAGCTTGAAAAAATGAGATATTTTGGATTAAGTAAGTAATTGGCTTTGTGTTTGCACCAAGAAATATACACCTCATTTTCTGCATTAATGCATTTTGGCATATCGTATGCCTTCTTACTGAGTGTCTTGTATTTTAGTATTAATCCCCATGGAGTCTTCAGCTTGGAGCAAGTGCCACCTCCCCTGCTGTATTCTTTGTAAAGCCCCAAGCCAGATGATATAGTATCACATTGAGAGCAGGTCCTCTAGTATTTACATTATTTCATAACAAGTGACACATTTTAACCTCCTCATCACTTTGTCTGATATATTTCCTTCATAGTTTTCAGTGTTGAAATATATGTTATTATATTTCCTTGCCTTATTGCTACAAGTGTAAAATTCCTAATTTATAAATACATTATCTATTATTACCCCAAATTTCTGCATTAGTAATAAAATATGGATTTATATCTAAATGCCACAGTGTACCACAAAAAGGGGTGTTGTTAGGTTGGTGGTTTGCCATTTGTTTTTAGATACATGTTTCGCCTGCTTCCTGCTATGTTCTGCATATCAGGACCTAACCTATGGCCACAATTTCCAGGTTTCGTACTGGCTATTGAGTAGCCTTGTCATTGTTACATACAAATAAGAAATTGGAGAGTTCAGAGATCGAAAAGGTCTGATGACTTTGGGCAGTCGACAATGGGAGTGGCCCTTAGTGTGGTTATGCTTTTCTACAGGCAACTCAAGAATCTGAAATTGGTTCAGAACTTTTCCTCTTTCTCCTCATAGTCCTCCCTGCCCCCACCCAGTGGCTGTAACTTGAATTGCTTATCTAGGTTGTTTCATCATCTCCTATGTTGCTTATTTTCATTGCTATCATGCCCACTATCAGTTAACTGTACCCAACTCATTGTTCTTATTTAAAATACTTAGACTATGATAATTAGTTAGGAGGGATAATTTCCGTTGTCACCTTGACACACCTGTGTAGAGAGAACCTCAATTGAGGAATTTTCTCCATTGGATTTCTATAAGACGATGTCTATAGAGCATTTTTCTAGATTCTTGAATGATGTGGGAGGGTCAACCCATTGAGGGTGGTGTCACCTCTGGACAGGTAGTCTCCTGTGTTGTATAAGAAAGCAGGTTAAGCCCGGCTTGGTGGCACACGCCTTTAATCCTAGCACTCAGGAGGCAGAGGCAAGTGGATTTTTGTGAGTTCAAGGCCAGCCTGGTAGACAGAGTGAGTCCCAGGACAGCTGGGGCTACAAGGAGACCCTGTCTTGAAAAGACCAAAAAAAAAAAAAAAAAAGAAAGAAAGAAAGCAGGTTGAACACAAGTCAGAGGAGCAAGCCTATAAACAGTGTATTCCCATGATCTGTGTTTCCTGCCCTGAGTTCACACCTTGTCTTTCCTTGATGAAGGACTATGCCTGTAAGCCAAATAAAAACCACCCTCCCTATGTTGGTTTGGGTCAATGTTTTTATCACAATAATAAAAAGTAACAAAGACAGGCAGGCCAGTTTTATTTTCTTTGACTCAGATTGGCTCAGGATATACTATAGAAACAGTACCTAGCAGGTCAAGAACATTAGTTTTGTGACATGCAGATATGGTACTAGTATCAGTCCTATAATTATTATTTACTTCCTCCCATATATAATTATTTGTGTAGCATTGGCAACAAGCCTTCATTTTTCTGTAAATGGTAATGTATGTTTTCATTTAAATGACCTCTCTCCACCCTGCTGCTTGTATTCTCTCACTATTAGCCATACATTCTAAAATATAAAATGTAAACAAGACTATGAGAGTTGTATAGTTCATACTTATTTACCACAAGTATGTTTTAGCTTATTAAAAAAGATCCACAAGAAATATAAGTTTTCAGGCCAATTATGTCTCAAAAAAATACAGTCCCCTAAGGACACAGTTTATCTCCTTCCATCATTCTGGGATCCTGAAACATTGAAAAGTGAAGGATGGTTTCACCCATGCCTGCCAATGAAAAAAACACTAGAGAGTGACTCCTTTCCCTTTCAGAACAGTGGCCGAGAGGGCCATACCCCACACTGTCATCCATCAGTGTACCATGAGAGAAGAGTCCACAGGAAGGTTTCCATGCTTTCAGTATTTCTGATTACAGTGCAACTCTTAATCTCTGGTATGTGACTGTATAGTTCACAAGATATTTCTACAATAATTTCTGATGCGGAGAAGTGTAAATGCATAGGCTCTGTTTCCCTAGCCCAATGTAGAAATCATGTTATCTTCTTCTCTCCTCACGTACTCTATTTGGTGCCTTGTACATCATAGACTCTGAATGGTGAAGTGCTGACTTATGTGCTAGAGACAATTTTGCTGTGATCAGTCTTACTCTTTACTCTTCTAGAAATGGTCTCATTCAGGGTCAAAGGTGACCTTTTAATACTGGATCTATGAAAATTGGAAATCTTATAGGGAATAAAAATTCAAAATAAAGCAAACATTTACTGTGAAAGATTGTACAGCTTAACTGAACAAATAAAGTTAACAACTAAAACAGATATGCACTAAATTATACAGTAATATTAGGTACACTTAAAAATATTCGTTTGCATTGTGTTTACTGCTTCACAGCCCCAAGATTACATCACTAATGTTCAGACCCTGTATGTGAATTTCTCATGAGATCTCAGGAGCATCACATTACACTCTGGGCTCCCTAGCCTCCCAAGGTCCAATCGTCTCTCATCATTCTTCTTCCCTTCCCATCCTTTCCTCCCTCTCCAGCCCCAGTACCGTATCATCTCCACTCCCCCCCTCTCCTCACCTCCCAACCTCCCATCATGCCCCCGTATATCTCTCCTTCTTCCCTCACAACACTACACCCCCTCCCTCCCCACTTACCCCTAGTAACAACTGTTCCTTACTGAATCCCTCTTTGGAGTTCTTCCTTTTCCTTTACCTCCATGTATTCTTTCCAATTTCTTGGCTCCTTGTGTTATATCAGGATATATACTCAAGGAAGGGGCTTGGTACTACAATCCACAAATAAGAGAGAATATGCATCACCTTGTTTTCTGCCTTTGTGTTACTTCACTCAGAATAACATTCTCTAGTGCTAATTTCATCTTTTCTTACTGCTGAGTAGTGCTCCATTGTGTAGATGTACCACATTTTCATTATCCATTCTTCAGTTATGGGGCATTTATGTTGTTTCCACTACTTCATGATTGTGAAGAGAGCAGCAACAAACATGGATGTGTAAGTATCTTTACAGTTTGATGAGTCCTTTGCATATATGCCAACGACTGGTATCACTGGGTCATGTGGTAGGTTCATTTTAACCTTTTTGAGAGTTCTCCACACTGCCCTCCATAGTGGTTGCACTAGTCTGTATTCCCATCAGCAGAGAACTGAGTGTCCCCCTTTCTCCACACTCTTCCCAGCATCTTGTGTCCTTCATTCTCTTGATCTTAGCCAGTCTAACTAGGGTAAGATGGAATCTTAAAGTGGTTTTGATCTGCATTTCTTGAATTACTAAGAATGTTGAATTGTTTCTTTTATTTTATATTATTCCAAAATATGCATATATACACTCTACACATAAGTCAAAGTTAAAAATTCTGAAAATAAACTATAGGTTGATTCCTAAACACATTTAGATATTCACATTTTAACAATAAATTTGCATGCAGGTATAAAGTCGTGTAACTTTACCTTCTTTTTTTTTTATTGATGCTTTGTGTATTTCATACATAATTTCCCAATTCAGTTCAGGCATATTTCCCTTTCGCTTTCCCCCACCCCACCCCACTCCATCCCAGATCATGCATTCTGCCATCTTTCTCTCAGTTTTTTTTCATTTTTTAGCAATAAGTGATAATTTATGAGTACAAGCATCCTTCATGTAAAACCAATTTGCAGGCAGTTGTGCCCAAACCCACACAGCCCATGGGTCCCACCATCCAGAGTGTGGGGGGGTCTTGTATGTTCAATCAAGTTGATCAAATGAGTGTCCAGACTATATTGCTGTAGTTTCACCATTCACCTCAATCACAGCCCTTACATTTTACCATGCCCCCTCTTCTGCAGATTGTTCCCTAAGCTTAGAAAAGGGGCACAGGTAGATGAGAAGCAAAACAGTCTACTTTCTCTGGAGCTGTTGTCTTGGACTCTGGTCAATTCTGGCTGTTTCCTTTCATGGGCTGACAGTTTGTCCAGGAATAACCTTTCAATCCTACTAATGGAGCACAAGCAATTAGATATATAGGTATTTAAACAGTACTAATAGTTATGGTAGGTTACTTTGGTATAGACACAGATGTTTGGATGGTATGTTAATCCATGAATTACATTTTTTTCTGTTAAATATGACAGGGTCTTACTGTGGCTTATAACATCTCCTAACCAGTAGAGGATGTAAGCTTGTGGCATCAGCCATGGGTTATTCCTCCAAGGAGAGAGCCAATAGCCAATTAGATTTGGGATATACAGGCATATGGCTGCCTCTGCTGCACAGTATTTCCAGGCAGGTGAGGTGTAGCTGGTGCTGACGGTGGAGTCTTGCTTGACTCAGGGAGACCCATATTTGCTTTATTGGTTTAGTGGCCTTTGGTAACACTCTCTGGCATTCCAGAGGCCATCTGTACACTTGCATGTGTGGTCTCAATACATCCCTCCCATGTTAACGTCAGGTCTTCGGCAGCAGGGTCTTATTGCCTCTCCTCCTGTAGGTATCCCAACTTAGAGGCAAGGAGCCCTTACCTTTTGTGGGGCCTTGGATCCCCTGGCCAACATCCACCTGGTAGAACAATCCATTGCTGATGTCAGAGCTCCTGTATTAATATATTTTGCCTGAGTGCATAGCCCTAGGACTTTAGTATTATATTTGGTTCTGAACAGAGAGTAATCCCTTCCACAGTTCCCATGTCTAGTAGTCAATTAAAGAAAGCAGTTTTACCGGTTTTATAAGAGATTACCTCTACAATAGTTGTCTCCAATTTACAGTTGGGGAGCGACCTCATCATTGTCATATTTCTCCTTGTTCTATGGGTGGGAAGGCAAGGAAGTCTCTCATATCAGAACCTTTGTGGCACCTAGAAGGTAAGTTTCATTAGGACTCATTATAACTAGTTGTTACATGTAGGATCCACAGAGGGGTTCGATGTTTATGGCAATCTGAGGCTTTTCTTCCTTTGAATGTTCAGACGGGTCAGCCTTTCCGTTGCCACTTTTTGGTACATCCTACTCAATGCAAACCTGTATCTTTTCTTTCTCAGCCGTTAAGTTGGTGACGTTTTGTCCTGTTGGAACAAACAAATCTTTTCCCATAGTTAGTTTTAAGATTTGAATTGCAAGGGTTTGATGAAAAGGTTTCATGTCTTTCTGTATCCCCCCCCCTTTTTTTTTGCGTATGAGTCTCCAGAAGACAGTTGTATTATACATGACTATAGGGTGGAGTCAAGGCACAGATTTCATCAAATTCACCCATGTTGTTTTGGGTGACTATATATGATTAACTTGGGAAGCAAACTTAATTTTTACGTTAAATCATCTTAAAGAGAATGCTACAAGGTGATACTGTACAACAGAGAAATTATAGAGAACATTTGTATGTGTCAATCCCAAAGTTCTTGCTCTACAGATTTTATGTAAAGCAAATGTGGGCAACAGCGAATTATATCTCCATTTAATTCAGATGCATTACCATTTTTATCAGATTCTGTAAACCAATGTTGTTTAATATACACATGTTTACTTTTACTTTTACTAAGTCCTAAAACACCATGTGTCCTGTAGACAGTGTCTAGGCGAAACTGGGTACTTGCTGAGCTCACGTCAATTAAATATGCCTTAATCGAATATACACCCGTGTCCCTCTCCCACCCATCCCCCCTTTCCAATTCACCATTTCAGTCCATTTTCTGATGCAGTCTTTCTGTTGTTCTTTTACTATGCCTCCCTCTCCATGAGAAATATTTATATCTGGGTTGTTGGTACTAGCATCCACATATGAGGGACACCATTTGTCGTTTGTTTTTCTGGGACTGTGTTACTTCACTTAACATAATGTCTTCCAGCTCCATCCATTTACCTGCAAATTTCATGATGTTGTCCCTCTTTACTGCTGCATAGTATTCCATTGTATACATGTACCACATTTTCTCTATCCACTCGTCAGTTGAAGGGCACCTGGGCTGGTTCCAGCTTTTTGCTATTGTGAACAGAGCTGCAATAAACATAGCTGTGCATGTATCTTTGCAGTAAGTTGTGTCTTGTGGGTATATACCCAGGAGTGGTATGACTGGGTCAAATGGAAGGCTCATTTTGAGTCTTCTAAGGGTTCTCCACACTGCTTTCCATAGTGGCTGTACAAGTTTACATTCCCACCAGCAATGGATGAGTGTTCCCCTTTCCCCACAACCTCTCCAGCACTTGGTATCATTCATGTTCCTGATCCTAGCCAGTCTTATTGGAGTAAGGTGATATCTCAGAGTGGTTTTAATTTGCATTTCCTTAATTATCAGAGATGTTGAACACTTCTTAAGATGTTTCTCGGCCATCTCTAACTCCTCCTCTGTGAAGTCTCTATTCAGATCTTTGCTCCATCTTTTGAATGATTCATTTGTTTTCTTTCTTCTTTGTTTTTTGAGTAGCTTGTATACTCTGGAAATTAATGCTTTGTCAGATGTATCTGCTGTGAAGGTTTCCTCCCACTCTGTGGGTCTTCTCCTCACTTCCTTTATTGCTTCCTTTGATGTACAGAAGCTTTTGAGTTTAATGAGGTCCCATTTGTCAATTGTCGATCTTATTTCTTGTGCAGCTGCTGTCTGATTTAGGAAGTCTTTTCCTACACCTATGTCTTGTAGTCTGCTGCCAAGCTTCTCTTCTATCACCTCCAGAGTTTGGGGTTTCACATTGAGGTCTTTGGTCCATCTGGAGTTGACCTTTGTACAAGGTGAGAGGTAGGGGTTTAATTTCATTCTTCTACAAGTGGTGATCCAGTTTTGCCAACACCACTTGCTGAAGATGCTGTCTTTCCTCCATTGTGTATTCTTGGCCCCCTTGTCAAATATGAGGTGGCTGAAATTGTATGAGCTCAGGTTTGGATCTTCAGTTTTATTCCATTGGTCAACTGGTCTGTTTTTGTGCCAGTACCAAGCTGTTTTTATGACTATAGCCCTGTAGTATAGTTTGATGTCTGGTATAGCGATCCCCCCTGTATTGCTCTTTTCACTCAGGGTTGCTTTGGCTATTCGGGGTCTTTTGTTTTTCCAAATGAAATTGAGGATTTTTTTTTCCAAGCCTGTGAAGAAACTCTTGGGGATTTTGATTGGGATTGCATTAAATCTGTACACTAGTTTGGGTAGGATGGACATTTTTACTATATTTATTTTCCCAATCCATGAGCATGGGAGGTTTGTCCATCTTCTGATGTCTTCCTCAATTTCATTTTTCAGGGGTTTAAAATTTTTGTTGTAGAGATCCTTGGTGTCTTTGGTTAGGTTTGTTCCTAGGTATTTTATTGTTTTTGAGGCTATCGTGAGTGGGAAGATCTCCTTGTAGTCCTTCTTCAGTTGCTTGTTGTTGGTGTAAAGAAAGGCTACTGATTTTTCTAGATTTATTTTGTATCCTGGACTTTACTGAAGCTCTTAATCATTTCTAGGAGTTTTCTGGTGGAGTTCTTAGCATCCCTCAGGCAGACAATCATATCATCAGCAAAAACAGATAGCTTGACTTCCTCTTTTCCAATTAGAACTCCTTTAATTTCCTTTTCTTGCCTTATTGCCCTAGCAAAGTTTTCAAGCACTATATTGAAAAGGAGTGGTGACAGGGGGCAGCCTTGCCGAGTTCCTACCTTTAAGGGGAATGCATCTGTTGTTTCCCCATTTAGGATGATATTGGCTGTGGGTTTCCTGTATATGGCTTTGATTACATTGAGGAATGATCCCTCCAGTCCAATTCCCTCTAGGACTTTAAACATTAAGGGATGCTGGATTTTGTCAAAGGCTTTCTCTGCATCAATTGAGATGATCTTGTGGCTTTTGTCCTTCAGTCCATTTATATGGTTGATGATATTTATTGATTTTCGTATGTTGAACCATCCCTGCATCTCTGGTATGAATTCAACTTGGTCATGGTGGATGATTTTTTTGATGTGGGTCTGTATGCGATTTACCAGTATCCTGTTTAGAATTTTGGCATCTGTGTTCATTAGGGAGATGGGTCTATAGTTCTCCTTTCTGCTTGTATCTTTGCCTCGTTTTGGTAATAGCGTGATGCTGGCTTCATAGAAGGAATCTGGGAGAACTCCCTCCGTTTGTATCCTTCTAAACAATTTGAGTATTGATGGTTGTAAGTCTTTTCGAAATATTTTATAGAATTCTGCCATGAAACCATCTGGGTCTGAGCATTTTTTGGTTGGGAGGCTACTTATTACATCTTTGATTTCTTCCTGTATTATTGTTCTATTTAGGCTGTCGATCTCTTCTTGGTTGAGCTTTGGTGATTCCCAAGTTTTCAGATATTCATCCATTTCTCCCCTAGGTTTTCAAACTTAGTGGAGTATAAGTTTTTGAAGTATTCCCATATAATTGTCTGGATCTTTTCATTGTCTGTTATTATATTTCCCCTTTCATCACAGATTCTATTGATTTGGAGTTGTTCCCTCTTTCTCTTGGTTAACTGGGCTAGAGGTCTGTCTATCTTGTTTATTCTCTCAAAGAACCAACTTTTGGATTCATTGATTTTTTGTATGGTTTTCTTTGTTTCTATTTCATTGATCTCTGCTCTGATTTTTGTTATTTCTTCTTGTCTGCTCCGTTTAGGGTTCATTTGTTGTTGTCTCTCAAGTATTTTTAGCTGCAGTGTTAGATCGTTCACTTGTGCTCTTTCTGTTTTTTTAATGTGGGCACTTAGAGCTATAAACTTCCCTCTTAGGATTGCTTTAAGAGTGTCCCATAGATTTTGCTGTGTTGTTTTATCATTGTCATTCAGTTCCAGGAATGTTTTTATTTCTTTTTTTATTTCTTCCTTGACCCACTCATTATTCAGGAGAGTGTTGTTTAGTCTCCATGTGTTCCTGTAGGTTGTAGGGTTTATTCTGGTGTTGATATTGAGTTTTATTGCACTGTGGTCTGATAGAATGCATGAGATTATTTCAACCTTTTTATATTTGTTGAGTTTTTCCCTGTGTCCCAGTATATGGTCTATTTTGGAGAATGTTCCATGAGGTGCTGAGTAGAAAGTGTATTCTCTGGTGTTTGGGTGAAATATTCGGTAGATGTCTGTGAGGTCCATTTGGTGTATTGTGTCATTTAGTTCAGATGTCTCTCTGTTTATCCTTTGTCCTGTTGATCTGTCTAGAGGACTTAATGGGGTATTGAAGTCCCCTAGTATTAGTGTGCTGGGGTTAATCTGTGCCTTGAGATCCTGAAGAATTGTCTTTATAAAGTTTGGTGCACTGATGTTTGGTGCATATATATTTATGATTGTGAAATCTTCATCGTCAATTGTTCCTTTAATAAGGATGTAATGGCCCTCTTTGTCTCTTTTGATTTCTTTTGCTTTGAAGTCTATTTTGTCTGATATTAGAATAGCCACACCCGCTTTCTTTTTGGTACCATTTGCTTGGAATACTTTCTTCCATCCCTTCACCTTAAGTTGGTGCCTATCCTTGAAATTGAGATGGGTTTCTTGTAGACAGCATATAGATGGGTTTTGTTTCCTAATCCATTCTCCCAGTCTATGCCTTTTGATTGGGGAGTTTAGCCCATTAATATTTAAGGTTATAATTGAAAGATGGATGTTGCTTCCTTTCACTTTATTATCCATTTGGACTTCTAGCCTTTGATTTTGCTCCTATGGTTATGTTTTTGTTAGTTTCTTTTCCTAGGTGTTTGAGGATTGTTGCTCCTCTCTTCTGCCCTTTGAATTGCTTCAAGTATTTTATGAAGAGTTGGTTTTCCAGACATGTATTCCATCATCTTGTTTATGTCATGGAAGATTTTTCTCTCTCCTTCAAGTATAGTCGACATTTTTGCTGGGTAAAGTATTCTGGGTTGGCATCCATAGTCCCTTAACACAGGGAATGCTTTGCTCCATGTTCTTCTTGCTTTCATGGTTTGAGGCGAGAAGTCAGTTGTAATTCTGATGGGTTTCCCTTTGTATGTGACTTGTTTTTCTTTTGTGGCCCTCAGAATTTTGTCTTTGTTTTGGGCATCTAGCATTTTAACTATGATATGGCGTGGGGTGTTTCTTTTCTGATCTTGTCTATTTGGGGTCCTATGTGCTTCTTGTATTTGTATGGGCTTGTCTATTTTTAGTTTGGGGAAATTTTCATCTATTATTCTGTTGAAGATCTGATCAATACTATTCTCTTGAGATTCTTCTCCTTCCTCTATTCCTATGATGCGGAGGTTTGATCTTTTCATAGTGTCCCATATTTCCTGGTTGTTCCACTTTTGTGTATTTTTAAATTTTTCATAATCTTTATTTGAGCTTTTTAATTGCTCTGTGTTATCTTCCAGATCTGATATTCTTTGTTCTGCTTCCTCCATTCTACTTCTGAGGCTTTTTCCTTTCCTTTCTTCTTGATTGGATGAGTATTCTAATTCCTTTTTCATTTCATCCTGTGTTTTCTTTAGTATTTCCATTTCCTTTTTGAGCTTCTCAATCTCTTCTTGGTGCGTCTCAGTCTCTTCTTGGTGCTCCTTACTTAATTTGTTGGCTTCCTTTTTCAGTGTTTCTACTTCCTTTTGGAGTTCATTTTTTTCTCCCTCTAGTTCTTTCTGGAGTTTATCAATCTGTTCCTTTAGTTCTTTCTGAAGTTTGTCATTGTATCCCTCTAGGTCCTTTTTGAGTTTTTCATTCTGTTTAGTTCTCTGAACTCTTCTTTATGATCTTTAATTTCTCTGCATATGTCTGCAATTATTCCTCTAAGATCTGTTCCTTGGGTCTCCTCCAAGGAATTCCCATTGTAGCTATCTCCTACAGGTTTGATAGAGCCTGGTGCAGGATTATCCTTTGCCTTTCCCATGTTGTCACTTCGTCGTGTCCCTGGCATGTGGGCTTCCCTTTTGTGGTTCAGATCACAAAAACCTTTTCACTATGGTAGCGGATGGTTTTGCACTCTTCTCTTCTTGTTCTGCCTGAGTGACTTCTGGCCAGCCTGCACAAAGGTGCAGAGGCACCGACCCAAACCCGCTGACCCTCTGGTCCTTTACATTCTTAAGAATACGATTACATATCCTCTATCTATATATGGTAATTACAATGTGTGAGTATAAGTGGTAGGAAAATTCTAGAGCCCATTTAATAGCACACATTGTAATAGTGAAATATAATAATAAAGTTGTTCAGTTTACCTGCCAACTGGGGATTTGGTGTTAGCATCCACAAATGAGGGAAACCATTCACCTTTTTTCTGGATTGTTTTTCAAGTGTTTCTTAGACATTTTTATTTCTTCATTTGAGAATTCTCTGTTCATTTCTGTAGTCCATCATTTTATTGGGTAGTTTATTTTCTTGCTACTTTGTTTTCTGAGTTCTGTGTATATTCTAGATATTAATCTTCTGTCAGATGTGTCAATGATGAAGATTTTCTCCCACCCTTTGGGTTTACTCTTCACTTCCTTGGCTGTTTCTTTGATGTACAGAAGCTTTTTAGCTTAATGAAGCCCCACTTACTGATTTTTGACCTTAATGAACTCATATCAGCAAGTATTTATTAAGTGCTTCCATTTTCATACCACAGTGACCTGACACTAAGTTTGAGGGATAATCCTGATTGCCTCCCAGAGCTTATATGTAAGACCCTATTGTTGAAGACAGTACATACTTAAGATACAGGACACAGAGCAATGGAGTTGGAACTGACCTGGAAGACTTCTCCATGAAGACTAGCTCTCATGGTTTTAGAGGACACTAGTCAAGCTGCTAAGGGAGAAAAATCAATCGATGGCCCAACCCCAGCTTCAGAGCCTAATAAACACAACAATGACCGACACACAGAAACAAACAAACAAACTATCAGTGCAGTAATGGCACTTTTATCTGGGGGGAATCAACAGTTTTCTGATTGGACTTAAAGCCCTCTCAAGGGGAAGGAACTCATGAGTTTCACTGTAAATAAAGCTAAATACACATGGCCAGAGAGGTCATAAATCCTAGAGAAAACCCCACCTCTGTAATATCTCTAGACAAATGTAATTTCTTACTCTATACTAAATATGGATACTTATAATAACAGACAAGTATACCATTCACTACTCACCAAAGAAGCTTATTTTTGCCCAGCTCCAAGTAACACAGCTACTGTGGAACCTCTACACCTAAGGCTCATGGAATATAGTGGAAAAGGGACTAGAGAGAATACTAATATCTCTCTCAGATCTCACGAGTGAAACTTCCTCATGCAACAGAGTGTAATGCATGCAGAAAGCCAACAACCGGCCAAGGTATAGAGAATAATAGACTACAGAGTGTATGTCCCTGGATAGGACTCCTATATTAAACCTCACCCACCCGTGTTTCAGAGACCATTGCAGAAAAGGGCAGGACTCTAAGAGTCTGAGTTGGTGCATAAATATAAGAAAACAGAGTCCTCGGGGCTCCGGAAACTTACCCACATAGACTTGCAGCAATGTTGACAGCATGCACAAAACCAATACAAATTGAAGCATAGAGCTCAGGAAATAGGCAGTGGGCCCCAACCTTAGCCAAGGAACTATTGGCAACTGATTACTGTTGGGTCGGGGGAGTTGATCTTCTTTGAGCAACTCTAGATAGGCTGACTAGACTCCATTGGATGAACTTGCATGGAGGTACATCTTGACTCGATAGGCCTTAGCATATATGAGAGAATACATGAAATCTGGTGTATGCATGGAGGGGGGCAGCTGTGGAGAGTGCATATGGGGGAGGAGGGTCTAAATATGATTAAGATGTATTGTATGAAGTGCACAAAATTCTATAAAAATACACATTAGGAAAAAATATTTAAGAGCTAAAATGACTGTGGAGTGGTCCTGTGTGAGCAAGTCAGCACATAGCAGTGCATGGTTTAAGCAGCAGCACGGTCAAACAGTGTGACTGAGTTCCAGGATGAACATGACTTTCTAGTTCTCTACTGAGATACTCACCCTTCTGTAGAACAATTTATTTTCTTTAAAAGTATTTGAACAGCCTTGTTGGAACACAGAGAAACATGGGATAAAATTGATCTGTTAAAACAATGAATATTGTTAGCTGCTTTTTGTTTGATAATTCTCCTAAGAAAGACATAGTTCTCTCTTTATTTATGACTATATGGACTCAAGTGTACTTATTTCCTACTTTGTATTATATTCCCAAAGTATATCATCTATTTTTTTTAATCAATCTTTGCACTTTGACCTGTGGCAGGTATTTTGACCTGGTTCCTGAGCCTCCTTCATAGAAGTCCACGCTTCCTGGGTTTTTCCAGTCTGTCTGGAACTATAAGAGGTTTGGGGTTTATATTGTATTTTTTCCTCCTCTAGTCTTAGATTAAGCCAATTTTTCCAGACCCATAATTAAATATATTAGACACTACCATCTAGAAACTACTATCTGAGTGTTCATATGTGCTAGGCCCCCAGGTCCTCCTCTTCCCCTTTCCCTCTTTCTTCCTCGGCCCTGACTGGGAAACATTGAGTCCCCAACTGCTGTGACCAGGTGGCTGAATGTTTTCTCAGAAGACATGGACTAAAGTCAAATCAATAAATACCCAGGGGAATATTTAAAAGTAGTGGCAGTTGTTACTGGGCACACCAAAAGATCAACTATGTCTCTGAATATGTAGAAAGTAGCATCAACACCAAGTCAAACTAATTCAACCCTCACCTAAACTCTATAACCTAGATGTCTCATTATGGAGATCAGTGAGCAGAGCATCTGTGTAGCTGTCCATTATCAAGGATGGTGTAGTCCTCTGCACATGAGTTTCCTTAAAAATCTCTAGACTTCTTATTCAGCATTTAAGCATGTCTTTCTCTGGAACCCTACCCAACTGCATCTTTGATGTGTAGGGGCAACCTCTCACAGGAATTCCATTGTTCCAAATTTGAGTAACTCTTAGCATGTGTTTAGCAGGAAAATAGGCTCATTGCCTTGGCGATTTAGTTACTTCTGAAGTAACATATATAACTAATTCTTGTGTATATAAATATATGTATTTTTCTGTCCCTCATTCTGTATATACATGTTGAGCTAAATCTGATATCATTGTCTCCGATACTAACTCAATAGACCAGAGTTTATTTTCATCTTCAATGTTTATCTATAGCCTTCTCCACTAACAGTGGGAAACCTGGCTCCTGCCATTGAGACTACTCATTTACTTATTTCTTCATCCTCTGTGAACTTACACAGTGGTATCAGAATTGTTAAATTGTGCTCCTATGGAAAGCAACCATACCATCTAGAATACAATGTTTATATAAAATTCTTTTCTCTATTGGATTATTCTTTCCACTCAAACTACCTTTGTCCCAAAGTTCTTATTTCATATGCCTTTGTTTCTGATTTTTTACAGCTTACTCTTTAAAATATCAAGTAAATAGTTTAATAGGTTATCCAGTTGTCTAGCATTCTAGTACCCCAGGCATAGTGTGTTTACACTAAATTGCTCTTTCATATGACCTGTGTTCAGACCTCACTCATTCTAATCACCCATCCATAGAAAACACCTATTGAGTGTGAGAATATTAAACTTTGTCATGTCAATCTAAAAATGATGCTTCTATTATCTATAAAATATAAACATACTATTAGGATATTTAAAATTCCTTATGACCCACTCATAGTTTTCTTTCCTCTCCTCTAGTTTGTGTCATTGGATGACTCAATTTCTTTGAACAGGGAGGTTAGTCTCTCTTTTCTTCGCATTCACACAGTGCCCAAAACATTTCTATTATATCATTTCTCCCACCAAATATAACCATTTATGAACATTTTTGTCTCCCTAATTGGAGACCAAGTTTCTTCATAACAGACGCTTGATACTGCCATTTGTGTGATACCAGAACCTTGAACAATTTCAGATATGCAGTAATGCTTTGATTACTGTTTGCTAGATGAAGAAGGTACAAGTGGAAATTGGATGCTTGATCTTGTAGGGCTGGTGGGCATAGATAATAGCAAAGGTAATGTTAAGATATTTGTGATTTGACAGGGGTACACCAACCTACATGCAAACAGTACACTCATACACATAAAAATAATAAAAAAATGTTTAAAAAGATATTTGTGACTAAGAAATAGAAGTCTCTGAAGGTGATACTACCAAACATGGTTCCAATAAGGTTAATAGCAAAGGGTGACTCTGCACAGCATTTGTTAATGGTCTGTTGTGACCTTTTACTCAGCGAGGAAAAGAAAAGAAGAAAGCAATGTTAGGATTTCTTACAAATTATTTTCATTTGCCCTCTTAAAAATGGAAGCCACACATACTATGTAATTTTTGATAAGTCTTTTGTGTAAAATATAGATGTTTGGGAAGTAAGACCTATAAAGAAGAATCTTTTACCTTAGGTTGATGAAATACATTTTACTAAGTAAGATAATTTACCAGTTAAAAAAACATCTGCTCTTGGGCTGGAGAGATGGCTCAGCGGTTAAGGGCACTGACTGCTCTTGCAGAGGACCCGGGTTTGATTCCCAGCACCCACATGGCAGCTAAGAAGCTTCTTTAACTCCAGTTCCAGGGGAATCTGATGCCCTCTTCTGACGTCCGTGGCATTGCTCAACTTGGGTGCACCAACCTACATGCAGACAGTACACTCATACATATAAAAAAATAAATAAATTTTTTAACAAATCAATCCAATAAGTACTAATCTTGTTCAGATTGAGTCTAAAAAGGAAATAAAACAATAAAAATTTAAAAATTAAAAAAAAAAGTATCTCTCCAGAAACAACACTTGGGAGGTGAGCTCCTGATGTAGATGGATACTGGGATGGAGCTTTCCATGGTGAGGTTGCTGGACCCAACTTGATTCTCATCCTTTTCAGTGTCACTGAAACTTAAATCAGTATTGAGACCAGTTTTCTCTGTTATTCCTTCAATATAGATCTCAACCTCATATATCTCATATGGGGAAATACTTTGAAACTCTCTTTGCTTAATACGCATGGTCATAAAGATCCAAGCTTTTCAGTGTGTTAGGCTAAAGGGCCAAATCTGTTAATAAACAATTTTAAATCATGGGTGAATTTAAGCAGCCTGTTCTTCAACATGATGAGCAGCTTAGAGATGCCATTTGCAATAGAACACAACAGTACCTTATGAATGATCATTTCAAGCTGGGATATTCAGGTAGGTTTTGTAGAAAAACCCAGTTTTGCTATCCTCCAGAGGAAGTGTGTCTGTGCTACACAAAGAAGGAAGTATTCTAACATTAAGAAACTGCATAGAAGTGATCATCAATGTATGTGTGGGTCAGTGCCTATGTTAATTCAGGTAAGACAGACAGGCTTAAAGTAGAATAAAGGCACTCAACGACTTAAAATATCCTTTGAAAGCTGAAGAAAGTATAGTGATAAAGATAGAGAAAAAATAAACCTATAGATGGGTGATCTCTTGTAAAGGGACCCACGGTGTTTATTATGTTGTTAAGTAATAGATAAAATGATTTCTATAGGATTTCCTCTGTATTGACCTCTAAGTTGCAAAGTTTGTCCTCATCGAGGTTTTGATGCTCTTGCTCCCTAAGGTCACTCACTGGGATTCATTGTTATGGATTCTGGATAATGTTTAGATTAGCAAAAAGAAACTGGTCTCAAAGCAAGGTCAGAGTTTCTTCATTGACCTGAACTTGATGAAACTCTTCTTTCTATTTTCAAAACTTGTCCAGATTTACGGGATATATGATTGTGCATTTATGAATGCTTGCCTGAAAATTGCTCACCCATTGTTTCTAAGAAAATTCTCTTTTCTAATAAGCTGGTGGAATGTCTAAAGTGTTTTTCTAGTTGACAGCTTCACTCTACTTTTATAATATTATATGATAAACACTTCCTTCTAGTGGGATTTACTGAGCATATTTAGATTAAATTCTCACTAATAACCATATACTATATAAGTACAAGTGGATAAAAATGTGGTACAAGGTATTTTTATAAGGTATTTATCTTAAGATATAAAATGAAAGTGATTTTACAAAAACTCATTGTAGAATTTCCCTTCTAATAACCACCTCTGAACTATTTTCATTTCCTCATATGTGGGAGGATTCTGTGTGCTGTGTACCAAGGCACATGTGTGTGTGTTGTGCATTGTGTATTAAAGTCCTAGTAAATATAATTATGAATGCATCAAAAGCAATTAAGCTATGTGATTTTGATTAGGTATATTGTCAAACTGTATTAACAGCTGGCAGTGTGGGGGAAAATTGTCCGACTACTCCAAGTTTAATTTATTGTACAACATTATTGGTATTCTCTGAAGCTGACAAATCATTTTGAAGCATTATATTTCATTACATAAAATGCTATTCTTTTCTTTGTGCACAGTGGGTTTCGACTAACATTGCACACAATGACTAAGGCTGGCAGGCACATGTGGATGGAGTTTTATAATTATTCTCATTATTATTTGCCCAAACACAGAACACAGCTGCATAGAGCCATGATTACAGTGTCCTGGTATCAATCAGAAACCAGTTTCTGCTTCTGTGATCCTGTGATTTCCTTTAGGCCATAACAACACCTGCTCCTGGTTGAGGCATTTGCACAACCAGCAGGTGGAAGAACACTTAGCAGAGATGCTGGTTTAAAATAGGCACTTGATGGCTTGTTGTATAGGGTTTAGGTTGAAAACCCAGAGGGCAAACAGATTCTGAACTAGAATTGAACTTCGAAGCTGGTGTCTCAGTTTCACCAATGCCAGCTTGGCTGGCTCTGCATTGATCTGTGATACTGTCCTGTCTGCCTAACAACAACTGCATGTCTCTAGCTACATCTACAAAGCTCTCTTCCCTGGCTGCACTCCACTTCCTGCCCCTCTGTTGCCTGACGTACCATACATTTAGCTCCCTGATGACATTGCGCTTCTTGAATGTAACCTACTCCCTTATTCCACTCAGCCCAGGACACACTTGGCAACACGGTAGTGCTTAGGCCCTTGGCTACACTAGTTCCCTGATCACATGCTATACCTGGTCACACTTAACTCCCCCAAAATATCCACCTCCACACATGCCTTTCTCCATAACTAGTCCCCTGCCTGTAGCTCCTTACATTCCCATACATTGTACCACCTTGCACCAGCACTGCACTATGGTCCATGACCACAGTATGTCTCCTGATTACACACAGTACTTCCATGTGGCATCCACCTCCCTGACTGTGTTCTGTCTTGCCACCTCTCTGACTATATCCAGCCTCATGACAAACCTTAGCTCTGACTTCTCCCTGTAATTAAATATATCCAATTCCTGCTTCTCACTGAAACTCTGACCCCTACCAATTCCTTTCCACCTAATCATAGGCCTCTGGCCACGTTCTTCTCTCTTCACTCTGCTCAGACTGCTGCCCAGGTACATATTGCTTCTCATTGCAATCTGCTGAGCAGTGAGTACACTTACTTTCTGACTGTGCTGACAGCCTTGCCACTGCCTTATTGGTTTTTCTACACTTAACCTACATTCTTGGCTCTCTCTACTGACCTCACAGTTAAACTGACTCTCAAGCTCCCTTTTCTTGAACCATATCCAATACCACTATAGTTCTCACTGTATCTGTAGGAGTCCTTTGCAGATGTGAAGTATCTGGGGGCTGTAATCTGCAAAGGTTCTGTGGCAAGTGTTCACCCAAGTTGTCAGGGGAAGCAAACATAGATAAGAGAACACAAATGTATGAGGCTATCATCCTGTACTCTTAAGAAGTCAGATGGTGCCAGCACTCAGCTAAGTGATATTTCATATGTAGAACCTTTTAACTGTGATAGGGACTTAGCCTTTCTTGCCACTGTTTTTACAATCTCAACTAAAATTTTACATTTTCTTATATATTACTTAAAAAGGTGATTGATAAACTATATAGATTTAAAACAGAAAGAAATGGAATTATACATAATTATTTAATAAATCCCCTTCACTTTTCAGATAAAGAAAATAAACTACAGCTAATTCTCTAATCTATCTATCTGTTTCCAGGATGAATTTAACACAGTGAGTTATATTAAGAAGAGATAATAAAGAAGAAAATAGGCTTGGAGGGGGTTGTGTTGGAGAGGTATGGGAGAGCTGGAAAGAAGAGAGAGAGAGAGAGAGAGAGAGAGAGAGAGCAAGAGAGAGACAGAGAGAGAGAGAAAGAGAGAGAAGTGAATATGTTCATGATACATTATATGCCTGTATGAGATTTTCAAAAATAAATAAAATATATAAGAATTTAAACAAATTTATTTTTTCCAGTCTTGGCAAAAGAAAAAGAACATGGATTCATGTTCTTTTCATCCAACAGGCTAGTATGAGTTCTCCCTTGTTAAGTGCCCAATGACCACATGTGTAAGATCACTGCAAGATGGGAACAACGCTGAGAGGTTTGTGCCTCTGGCCCTCAGCAATCCATGCAATTCAACTCTTCATTAAGTCCCTGTCAGAACTGCTTAGACACCACAGGTAAGGCTACAAGTTACCTAAAACTTCATGTGAATGCATTTCACAACCTTTAAGACAGAAGGGATTGATGATTAGAATAAAAAGTGAAAACAGGGGCTGGAGAGATGGCCTAGCGGTTAAGAGCACCGACTGCTTTTGCAGAGGACCCAGGTTCGATTCCCAGCACCCGCATGGTGGCTGAGAACCATCTGTAACTCCACTTCCAGGAGAACTCCAGTTCCAGGGGAATCTGACACCCTCTTCTGACCTCCGTGGCATTGCACGACACGGGTGCACAAACCTACATGCAGGCAGTACACTCATACAAATAAATAAATAAATTAATTAATTAATCAATTTAAAAAGTGAAAACAAAGAATATTTGAGGTATAGGGACAAGCTCTATGATTCTGACTTCCATACACACACACACACACACACACACACACACACACACACACACATATATATATATATATATATATATATATATATATACAGTAAAATAACCATTAAATAAATTGATGTAAAAAAAGCAATGAAAGTTCCTCAGAGAACCAGGTGTGTGTGTCTAATGGATTTTGGTGGAAGAACATTTTTCAAAATATGTCTTCTGGGCCATAGACAACTCAAACCAAGCTGTCTCTAAGCAGTTCAAAGACTTGGAAGATATTACCCAACAGCCAGCTCATATGGAAAACCTCTGAATTTCAAAAGTACATCTTTTATTTACTCTTTGATGTTTGAAAGAACTTTACACAAATCATACCCCTTAATTTGAAATCCCAAATCCACGTGCCCTTTACGGATGGCACTGTGTGATCTGGCTCTTGCTTGCCGCCTGCAACTTCCTGTGAACTTCTGCTTCTCATCAAGGCTGCCAGGCTCTCTGCTTCTCCAGCTTCCCAAATCCTCTGCTGCTCCTGGGGCTTCCAGGTACATTCCTCTTGCTTAAAAGCAAACTTATTCCCTGGCTAATGGCGTTGATGTTTAGGTACCAGCCTGCACATCATTTCTTGAAGAAAGTATTTTGCATCCCTTAGGACTAGAGTTAAGTGTTCTGCTTCCATGATGTCATAGCACCAATTATTACAATGATTTATGTCAATCTGAAAATACTTCTTGAAGGCCTTTGTCATTAAAGTATGATTTTCATAGAGGCACAAGCTGCATCTTCTTTGTTCCCAGCTCTTTCCTCATGACTGGCACTGACTAGCTTTATGCTTGATGGAGCAAATCACAGGGCTGTACAGGTGCCCATAACTTATGCCATATCTTCTGACAGAATTCCAGTAAAAGTGAGCACAGAATATAACAGGAGACTATACCTCTCAAGGAAGAGGGCCATTTCAGAAACCCAAGAGAAACAACACACTTAGTTAGTACTTTCTCCAGCTTAGACCATCATAGATTTAACCTTTTGTGTTCATAATATACCTCTGTAAAAACAAGAATAAGAATTTGACTGGTAGGCATCAATTGATAGGGTTAAATAATCACTATCATCCATGGGAATTATTGAAAGGAATACAGGAGAAAATACCCGAGACATTCATGTTGAAGTATTCTGTTCTAAGACTCATAGACTAGTCATCCTGATTCTAGGTCTACAGTGGGTAGTGCTGTGTACTGCACAAGTGAAAGGGCACATACACATTTATTTGTGGTATGGTCCTGGTGGGTTTTTAAGATCTTGTATAAAATCCATGGGAAGTTGAGTGCATATGAACCAAAAATTGGAGCATGTTAGCAGAGGAAGAAGAGGGACAGAGGCTGTCAAGAGAGGGACAGTGGTTGTCAGGCAAAAAGCCGTGTCCTGCACTTTTGAATGTGACATGTCATTCTGCGTTAGCCTCTGTTTTCTAGCGGTCAATGGATTTGAAGCTGATACTGAGCCAACTATTTTCTGGCTGTTTTCTAAGTAGTTAAAGTAAATATGGCTCTGTCATTTAGCCAGCATGTAACTTCAAAACATTTATTTCTAAGGCATTAAAGAATGGACAGAGAAGTAAAAGGTAACCTGAAGGCTAAAGCGAGACCCTCCATTTGCGTAAAAGGACTGAAGAGATTCATGAAGAGTATCATGACGATTCCATGGTTAGACTACAAGACTAGCATTTAATTTTGAAAATAATAGAAGAAATATCTAGGTGTGAGTGGAGAAGAAGCAGCATGTTTTAGATATTTGCTCAGTAATTATTTTTCATAATATTAGACTACTTTGTTGCAACAGAACCTGCAAAGTGTGGGTTCACTGAATAGCAACATCTAATTATATCAACAGGGATTTCACTATATTTTACCGAGTAGGTCTTTTCCATGAAAGGTTTTTGTACTGCACTTGAGGTTAGCAGTCCTTTAAGAGGTACATGCACATTCTCTTTCATTACAGACCCAAGAGCTACTGAAGCACCCAGAGGGAATGAATTTACAATCTTCTATTTTATCTGGATGATTTAATCATGCATATTTTGCAAAGAGAAAGGGTCTCCAGTATAAATGGCAAGTGAAATTCTTTTTAATCTAACAATGATTTCAACTAACTAGAACTTCTCTAAGAAATTGTCTCTTTGGAAGCAATTATCAGAATTATTCCCACTAAATTATGTGATTCTGGGTGCTTGTGATAAAACAAGAAAATCAAAATTAAATGAGTTTAACCTGGAAACATCTCTATCTGAATAGCTCCTTGGTGTTTTAAGCTAGCCCTTTTTGAATGGCTTCTTATCTTATTTCCTAGGAAGGAGCCAAAATAGGAACGTGGGCTCCAGGGGAAGTCATGCAGCATCTCTCCATGTGTCACATGCAGATAAAGGTGACTTGACAGCATTACACCTGGAAAGTATCATCTGGCTGCCTCTGTCATAAAGCACCTGGTCAGCCATGTTTGATTCCCAGTTTCCTGTCTTCTCTACCCTCTACTCCACTCCTTTCCTTCCTCCACTTGTACATTCAAAGCATTGTGTTATTCCTCTCAACTGTGGTAGATCTTGCTGGCTCTTTTTATCTCTGTCCCTCTTACCCAGTTTTATTTTTTAAAGCAACATTTTATTACATGTATTTACTTATTGTGTGTGTGTGGGTGTGTGTGTGTGTGTGTACATACCATAATACGCATGTGGAAGGTAGAAGACAGCTTAAAGGAGTCAGTTCTCTTCTTCCCTCGTGTGGTCCTCAGGGATTGGACTTAGGTCTTCAGCAAGCACATTTACCCAGTGAACCATCTTGCTAACTCTACCCAGTTGTATCTCAGGCATGGCTATGAATGGCTATTCAGTATACTGTGACTGGAGTATTAAATATAAAAAAGTGATTGTGTCCTAAGGAAAATCTCACAAAATCAACACTTTCACAAATGTTAGATTTACAAGAATGCATTAGAACGAATTCTGCAGGAAATGCCTTGCTGGCAAGGAGTCAGTCGCCTCCAAAGGACATTGGATCTCATGCACATGCTGACTAAGTCAGTGTTACTCACACTGTGGTATAATCAAGGGAGGGGTGCATTTTCTGCACAGGAGAAGAGGCTATGGCTATTGTAAATGAGAAGTATGCAGTAGTCTTTCCCAAAGAGATGGAGAACATTAAGGCTTAGAATTATCTAACGTCTCCTCAACTAGGCTTATAGGATTTAAAGCAGAGCACTATAACTCATTTGATCTCAGCAGGACAAGCTCATTGGAAATATAACATCTGTTCACCTAATGCCCTTCTTTCCATGTGAGACTTATTAGAAAATTTCTTAAAGTAAGACTTAAACTTTTGAAGCAGGTAAACCAAAACTGAACACAAACACACACACACATACACACACACACACACACACACACACACCACAAAAACAAGTCATGCTCTTGACTTTTACTAGGCCAGAAAATTCTCATTATCTAACAAGGTCAATTGTTTCCCCCATTTAACCCCTGTTTCCTTAATCATTCAAAGCAGTTTCATTTCAGTATATCTATTTATTCAATCAGTAAATAATCATCAAATGTCTTTGGTGCTTTGGGCACATGGACAGGTAATAAAGTGATGAAGAAAGTCAGCACATTCCTTCCCCCCTAAGACCATGCTGACTGACGCTAAATAAGTAACTCTGTAAAGGTGGCTTATTTTGTCTATGCAGCGTCACTACTAGGTTAAGTCTTTACCACACTCATACAACTTCTGATAAGAGTTACTATCCATTAGAGAAGTGGCCATGTCTCTGATTGCATCAGTGATGCTTTGGGAGTTACAGTGATTGGTCCAGACTCTCACTCAAAGTGGCCCAGGGAGATCTCCCTCCTTCTTTTTAAAATCTGGAATGAGAAGAGTCTAGGACTTCTATTCCTTATCATGTTTACAATGAAAACGGTTTCATCTGAGGAGATAATAAAGGCCAAACCAAAGCAGCCATTATCAGAGAGAAAAATGCAACTCTTAGCTCTGGAACTGAAAGACCTTGGCAGTGACTAGTCTTCTATAATGTATGTTTAGAATTGGAAAAAAATAGAGATATTGTGCAATATGTTTTATCACACTGTATTATCTCATTTAAATTGCACTTCTCCTTGTAATTGAGAATTTTCTGATTAACAGAAAAATACAAATTCATTATTATAATGGTGGTATTTTTTTTTTTAAAGGAAACACGTTCTAGAAGAGCATAAAACAGCAGGAGTCATTTCAGATAAAGAAGAAGAGAAAGCTACTCTACGGAAATACATTTAAATGAAAAACATTAAGAGGAAGCTCTGTACATAAGGCCCACACTCTTAACATAAGCCATGATACCCATTAGCAAAAGATTGCACTGCCTGAATACAGTTCACAAACACTAACATCCAGCCAGTGTCTACGGCATTCCTGCAGAGTTTGATGCATGCCAAATTCCAGGAAAGAAAAAAGTAATATTTTTAAAATCTAGAAGACAAGGGGTGTAAAAGGAAGCAATGAAGTAGACAGCACTTGCAATGTTTAGAAATCATTTTAGAGCACACAGATTCTTCTTTTCGAGTTCTAGGGGCATATGCACACACCAGACAGAAAAGACATTTGTGGCAATTTAATGGCAGTAGATATATCTATAAAGAAAAATAAACATTAACCAGGAGCATTATGTAAAATTTCAAGATAAGGGGTGGAGAGATGGCCTAGTGGTTAAGAGGGCCTACCACTCTTGCAGAGGATCCGGGTTCGATCCCCAGCACCCACATAGCGGCTGAGAACCGTCTGTAACTCCAATTCCAGGAGAANGAAAATGCAAGAACTGGGGCTGGAGAGATGGCCTAGCAGTTAAGAGCCCAGACTGCTCTTGCAGGGGACCTGGATTTGATCCTCAACACCCACATGGCGGCTGAGAACCGTCTTTGACTCCAGTCCCAGGGGAATCCGACACCCTCTTCTGACCTCCGCAGCATTGCATGACATGGGTGCACAGACCTACATGCAGACAGTACATTCATACACATAAATAAATAAAAATAAAAGAAAAATAAAAGAAAATTTAAAAAAAGAAGGCAAAACCTTTAAAAAATTTCAAGATAAGATCATAAACTCATGCCTTCTTATTATATTTGAGTGCCTAGCAAAAGTCATTATACCTTATAGAAAAAGGGGCGCAGTGATTTTAAAAATAATTTACTGAGAACTTGCCGAAAATAGGATTTTAAAAAATTATAGGAATTTTATTTCATTAGAAGGTGTAGCAATGTGCATCATTTTAAGGCACAAGAAATCTTGCTCATTCAGGCTCAGCTAGAAGCCATCAGCAGGAAATGACTGATGACCTCTGCCTCGAGCCTCGCTGCATGTTAAATTAAGGAACCCTCCAATTATTACTGTTATCCATATTCCTAACAGAGCTTATTAACTGCATATTTCTATGTTCAATGTCTATATTTAGCACTGTGATATTCTTTATTAACCATTTCTTTTAGTTTAGTAGATGAACATGTCACTAAACAATAGTTGTTAGGGTTCATCCAGTCCACTCTCTTCTATTATTTATGAAGTGAATTTTACAGTCATTTAAGGGATAGGAGAATCAAAGAAGCATAGGTTTGAGTAGGGCAGAAATAAATGAAATTTCATTAAAAAATAGAGCAAACCTGCTGCTTAAATGAAGGAAGCTTGCTTCCTTTGAAGTCTTGTGAATATTGCTTAGTAAAGCTAATTCAAAACACTCATTAGCATTCAAAAGCTTTAATTAGATGTTTATTCTTTGTGTTGAGTTCCATTTTCAATTTCAGATTTTATAGGTCATGGCCTCTGTATTTGAAGGTCATTTGTCTACAAGTTTCTTTCTTACAAAAATATTTTATTGATCTGAGAATTTCATTCAATGTCTTTTTTCACATTTAGACTCCTCCCCTTTCCACCATTACCTCACTGCTCCCTTCTCTCCAGGCTTCATGTCCTCTACTATTCTTTGCCAGTTTTTAAAGGTCTACACAGTTTAATCTCTTTTCCCAGTGCTCTTGGGTGTGGGTCTGTGGAGGCTCAGTGGTCAAGAGTACTTGCTGCTCTTGCAGAGGACCTGAGCTAGATTCCCAACACCTGTATTGGGCAGCTCACAACTGCCTGTGACTCTAGCTCCAGGAGGTCTACAAGATTTCTAATCCTCTGTCATCTGTCTACTGCTCCAGGCTCAGTCTTACCAGTCATTTCACCAACCGTTCTCATTCCGAGCGGACTTACCTCAAATATCAAGATCTTTCTACCTGTAGGACTTTTCCTTTGCGTAACTCCATCCCGTACTCCCAAACTATCGATATTTATTAAGAAGCTATGTTTTTTTTGTTGTTGTTTTTTTTTTTATTAGTTTTTATTGATGCTTTGTGCATTCCATACATTTTTCCAATTCAGTTCAGGCTTATTTCCCTTTCCCTCCCCCCCACCACCACCCCATCCCAGATCATGCATTCTGCCATAACTGTCCTGCATCTTTCTCTCAGTATTTTTTTTTTCATTTTTAGCTATAAGTGATAATCCATGAGTGCCCCTTTTCTAAGCCTAGGGAACAAAGTGTGAAAGAGGGGGCGTGGTAGAATGTAAGGGCTACGATTGGGGTGAATGGTGAAACTACAGCAATGTAGTCTGGACACTTATTTGATCAACTTTATTGAACATACAACCCCTCACCCCCCGCTGGATGGTGGGGCTGTGGGGGCTTGGGCACAACAGCCTGCAAATTGGTTTCATATGAAGGATGCTTGTACCCATGGATCATCACTTATAGCTAAAAAATGGAAAAAAAAACTGAGAGAAAGATGCAGGACAGTTATGGCAAAATGCATGATCNAAACTTATTCCCTGGCTAATGGCGTTGATGTTTAGGTACCAGCCTGCACATCATTTCTTGAAGAAAGTATTTTGCATCCCTTAGGACTTAGAGTTAAGGTTCTGCCTCCATGATTTCACTTAGGCACAAATTATTACAATGATTTATGTCAATCTGAAAATACTTCTTGAAGGCCTTTGTCATTAAAGTATGATTTTCATAGAGGCACAAGCTGCATCTTCTTTGTTCCCAGCTCTTTCCTCATGACTGGCACTGACTAGCTTTATGCTTGATGGAGCAAATCACAGGGCTGTACAGGTGCCCATAACTTATGCCATATCTTCTGACAGAATTCCAGTAAAAGTGAGCACAGAATATAACAGGAGACTATACCTCTCAAGGAAGAGGGCCATTTCAGAAACCCAAGAGAAACAACACACTTAGTTAGTACTTTCTCCAGCTTAGACCATCATAGATTTAACCTTTTGTGTTCATAATATACCTCTGTAAAAACAAGAATAAGAATTTGACTGGTAGGCATCAATTGATAGGGTTAAATAATCACTATCATCCATGGGAATTATTGAAAGGAATACAGGAGAAAATACCCGAGACATTCATGTTGAAGTATTCTGTTCTAAGACTCATAGACTAGTCATCCTGATTCTAGGTCTACAGTGGGTAAGTGCTGTGACTGCACAAGTGCAAGGGGACACATACACATTTATTTGTGTATGGTCCTGGGGGTTTTTAAGATCTTGTATAAAATCCATGGGAAGTTGAGTGCATATGAACCAAAAATTGGAGCATGTTAGCAGAGGAAGAAGAGGGAAAGAGGCTGTCAAGAGAGGGACAGTGGTTGTCAGGCAAAAAGCCGTGTCCTGCACTTTTGAATGTGACATGTCATTCTGCGTTAGCCTCTGTTTTCTAGCGGTCAATGGATTTGAAGCTGATACTGAGCCAACTATTTTCTGGCTGTTTTCTAAGTAGTTAAAGTAAATATGGCTCTGTCATTTAGCCAGCATGTAACTTCAAAACATTTATTTCTAAGGCATTAAAGAATGGACAGAGAAGTAAAAGGTAACCTGAAGGCTAAAGCGAGACCCTCCATTTGCGTAAAAGGACTGAAGAGATTCATGAAGAGTATCATGACGATTCCATGGTTAGACTACAAGACTAGCATTTAATTTTGAAAATATAGAAGAAATTATCTAGGTGTGCGTGAGAAGACGCAGCATGTTTTCAGTCATGTTTTTTTTAGATATTTTGCTCAGTAATTATTTCATAATATTAATACCTTTGTTGTAACAGGAACCTGCAAAGGTGGTTCATGAAATCGCATACATCTAATTATTTCTCAACAGGATTTCACTATATTTACCGAGTAGGTCTTTTCCATGAAAGGTTTTTGTACTGCACTTGAGGTTAGCAGTCCTTTAAGAGGTACATGCACATTCTCTTTCATTACAGACCCAAGAGCTACTGAAGCACCCAGAGGGAATGAATTTACAATCTTCTATTTTATCTGGATGATTTAATCATGCATATTTTGCAAAGAGAAAGGGTCTCCAGTATAAATGGCAAGTGAAATTCTTTTTAATCTAACAATGATTTCAACTAACTAGAACTTCTCTAAGAAATTGTCTCTTTGGAAGCAATTATCAGAATTATTCCCACTAAATTATGTGATTCTGGGTGCTTGTGATAAAACAAGAAAATCAAAATTAAATGAGTTTAACCTGGAAACATCTCTATCTGAATAGCTCCTTGGTGTTTTAAGCTAGCCCTTTTTGAATGGCTTCTTATCTTATTTCCTAGGAAGGAGCCAAAATAGGAACGTGGGCTCCAGGGGAAGTCATGCAGCATCTCTCCATGTGTCACATGCAGATAAAGGTGACTTGACAGCATTACACCTGGAAAGTATCATCTGGCTGCCTCTGTCATAAAGCACCTGGTCAGCCATGTTTGATTCCCAGTTTCCTGTCTTCTCTACCCTCTACTCCACTCCTTTCCTTCCTCCACTTGTACATTCAAAGCATTTGTTTTTTTATTCCTCTCACCTGTGGGGTAGACTTGCTGGATCTTTTTCATCTCTGTCCCTCTCTTAACCAGTTTATTTTTAAAGCAAACCCTTCTTAGTTTCACTGTGTATTTACTTTTGTGTGTGTGTGGGCTGTGTGTGATGTGTGTGTTTGTATACCCATAATTACGGCATGTGGAGGTGAGACCAGGGCTTTTTTTTTATAAAGGAGTATTAGTGTCCAGTTCTCTTCTTTCCCTCGTGTGGCCTAGGGATTGGTTGGACTTAGGTCTTCAGCAAGCACATTTACCCAGTGAACCATCTTGCTAACTCTACCCAGTTGTATCTCAGGCATGGCTATGAATGGCTATTCAGTATACTGTGACTGGAGTATTAAATATAAAAAAGTGATTGTGTCCTAAGGAAAATCTCACAAAATCAACACTTTCACAAATGTTAGATTTACAAGAATGCATTAGAACGAATTCTGCAGGAAATGCCTTGCTGGCAAGGAGTCAGTTCGACTTCTCCAAAGGACTTGATTGGCATTTTGTTTTGTGCCTCATCACAGCTGACTCACACAACCTTAGCGTGTTGAACTATATCATGTTCAGTGTTTACTCACACTTGTGGCTTAAATCAGAGGGTGATCGGGGTGCATTTTCTGCACAGGAGAAGAGGCTATGGCTATTGTAAATGAGAAGTATGCAGTAGTCTTTCCCAAAGAGATGAGAACATTTAAGAGGCTTAGAATTATCTTAACGTCTCCTCAACTAGGCTTATAGGATTTAAAGCAGAGCACTATACTCATTTGATCTCAGCAGGACAAGCTCATTGGAAATATAACATTGTTCACCTAATGCCCTTCTTTCCATGTGAAGACTTATTAGAAAATTTCTTAAAGTAAGACTTAAACTTTTGAAGCAGGTAAACCAAAAACTGAACACAAACCACAACACATCACTACACACACACACACACACACACCACCCACAAAAAAAGTCATTGCTCTTGACTTTATACTAGGCCAGAAAATTCTCGATTATCTAACAAGGTCAATTGTTTCCCCCAATTTAACCCCTTTCTTCCTTAATCATTCAAAGCAGTTTTCATTTCCAGTATATCTAGTTTATCATCAGTAAATAAATCATCAAAATGTCTTATGGTGCTTTGGGCACCGATGGACAGGACTAATACAGTGATGAAGAAAGTCAGCACATTCCTTCCCCCCTAAGACCATGCTGACTTGACGCTAAATAAGTAACTCTGTAAAGGTGGCTTATTTTGTCTATGCAGCGTCACTACTAGGTTAAGTCTTTACCACACTCATACAACTTCTGATAAGAGTTACTATCCATTAGAGAAGTGGCCATGTCTCTGATTGCATCAGTGATGCTTTGGGAGTTACAGTGATTGGTCCAGACTCTCACTCAAAGTGGCCCAGGGAGATCTCCCTCCTCTTTTTAAAATCTGGATGAGAAGAGTCTAGGACTTCTATTCCTTATCATGTTTACATGAAAACGGTTTCATCTGAGGAGATAATAAAGGCCAAACCAAAGCAGCCATTATCAGAGAGAAAAATGCAACTCTTAGCTCTGGAACTGAAAGACCTTGGCAGTGACTAGTCTTCTATAATGTATGTTTAGAATTGGAAAAAAATAGAGATATTGTGCAATATGTTTTATCACACTGTATTATCTCATTTAAATTGCACTTCTCCTTGTAATTGAGAATTTTCTGATTAACAGAAAAATACAAATTCATTATTATAATGGTGGTATTTTTTTTTTTAAAGGAAAACACTTTCTAGAAGAGCATTAAAACAGCAGGAGTCATTTAGATAAAGAAGAGAGAAAGCTACTCTACGGAAATACATTTAAATGAAAAACATTAAGAGGAAGCTCTGTACATAAGGCCCACACTCTTAACATAAGCCATGATACCCATTAGCAAAAGATTGCACTGCCTGAATACAGTTCACAAACACTAACATCCAGCCAGTGTCTACGGCATTCCTGCAGAGTTTGATGCATGCCAAATTCCAGGAAAGAAAAAAGTAATATTTTTAAAATCTAGAAGACAAGGGGTGTAAAAGGAAGCAATGAAGTAGACAGCACTTGCAATGTTTAGAAATCATTTTAGAGCACACAGATTCTTCTTTTCGAGTTCTAGGGGCATATGCACACACCAGACAGAAAAGACATTTGTGGCAATTTAATGGCAGTAGATATATCTATAAAGAAATAAACATAACCAGGAGCATTATGTAAAATTTCAAGATAAGGGGTGGAGAGTAGGCCTAGGGTAAGAGGGCCACCATCTTGCAGAGGACGTCCGGTTCGATCCCAGCACCCACATAGCGGCTGAGAACCGTCTGTAACTCCAATTCAGGAGAATCTCCAGTTCCAGGGGATCCCCCCTGACACCCCTTCTGACCTCCGCAGCATTGCATGACATGGGTGCACACCTACATGCAGACAGTACATTCATACCAAATAAATAAAAATAAAGAAAAATAAAAGAAAATTTAAAAAAGAAGGCAAAAACCTTTAAAACTTCAAGATAAGATCATAAACTCATGCCTTCTTATTATATTTGAGTGCCTAGCAAAAGTCATTATACCTTATAGAAAAAGGGGCGCAGTGATTTTAAAAATAATTTACTGAGAACTTGCCGAAAATAGGATTTTAAAAAATTATAGGAATTTTATTTCCTTAGAGGTTTAGCAATGTGCATCATTTTAAGGCACAAGAAATCTTGCTCATTCAGGCTCAGCTAGAAGCCATCAGCAGGAAATGACTGATGACCTCTGCCTCGAGCCTCGCTGCATGTTAAATTAAGGAACCCTCCAATTATTACTGTTATCCATATTCCTAACAGAGCTTATTAACTGCATATTTCTATGTTCAATGTCTATATTTAGCACTGTGATATTCTTTATTAACCATTTCTTTTAGTTTAGTAGATGAACATGTCACTAAACAATAGTTGTTAGGGTTCATCCAGTCCACTCTCTTCTATTATTTATGAAGTGAATTTTACAGTCATTTAAGGGATAGGAGAATCAAAGAAGCATAGGTTTGAGTAGGGCAGAAATAAATGAAATTTCAATTAAAAAATAGAGCAAACCTGCTGCTTAAATGAAGGAAGCTTGCTTCCTTTGAAGTCTTGTGAATATTGCTTAGTAAAGCTAATTCAAAACACTCATTAGCATTCAAAAGCTTTAATTAGATGTTTATTCTTTGTGTTGAGTTCCATTTTCAATTTCAGATTTTATAGGTCATGGCCTCTGTATTTGAAGGTCATTTGTCTACAAGTTTTCTTTCTACAAAAATATTTTATTGATCTGAGATCTTCATTCAATTGTCTTTTTCACATTTAGACTCTCTCCCCTTTTCCACCATTACCTCACTGCTCCCTTCTCTCCAGGCTTCATGTCCTCTACTATTCTTTGCCAGTTTTTAAAGGTCTACACAGTTTAATCTCTTTTCCAGTGCTCTTGGGTGTGGGTCTGTGGAGGCTCAGTGGTCAAGAATACTTGCTGCTTTGCAGAGGACCTGAGCTAGATTCCCAACACCTGTATTGGGCAGCTCCAACTGCCTGTGGACTCTAGCTCCAGGAGGTCTACAAGATTTCTAATCCTCTGTCATCTGTCTACTGCTCCAGGCTCAGTCTTACCAGTCATTTCACCAACCGTTCTCATTCCGAGCGGACTTACCTCAAATATCAAGATCTTTCTACCTGTAGGACTTTTCCTTTGCGTAACTCCATCCCGTACTCCCAAACTATCGATATTTATTAAGAAGCTATGTTTTTTTGTTGTTGTTTTTTTTTTTTTAGTTTTATTGTGCTTTGTGCATTCCATACATTTTTCCAATTCAGTTCAGGCTTATTTCCCTTTCCCTCCCCCCACCACCACCCCATCCCAGATCATGCATTCTGCCATACTGTCCTGCATCTTTCTCTCAGTTTTTTTTTTTCATTTTTTAGCTATAAGTGATATCCATGAGTACAGCATCCTTCATGCAAAACCTATCTGCAGGCTGTTGTGCCAAACACCTACAGCCCCACCATCCAGTGGGGGGTGACAGGTTGTTTGTTCAATCAAGTTGATCAAATGAGTGTCCAGACTACATTGCTGTAGTTTCACCATTCACCCCAATCGCAGCCCTTACATTCTACCACGCCCCCTCTTCCGCAGGTTGTTCCCTAGGCTTAGAAAAAGGGGCACGGTGGATGAGAGGTAAACAGTCCACTCTCTCTGGTAGCTGTTGACTTGGACTCTGGTCAATTCTGGCGTTTCCTTTCATGGGCTGACAGTTTGTCCAGGAATAACCTTCGATCCTACTAATGAAGAACAAGCAATTAGATATATAGGTATTTAAGCAGCACTAATAGTTATGGTAGGTTACTTTAGCATAGACACATGTTGGTTATGTTAATCCATGAATTACAATTTTCCCCCCTGTTAAATATGACAGGGAATTACTGTGGCTTATACATCTCCTAACTAACCTGTAGAGGATGTAAGCTTGTGGCATCAGCCATGGGTTATTTCTCCAAGGGGAGAGCCAATAGCCAATTAGATTTGGGATATACAGGCACATGGCTGCCTCTGCTGCACAGTATTTCCAGGCAGGTGAGGTGTAGCTGGTGCTGACGGTGGAGTCTTGCTTGACTCAGGGAGACCCATATTTGCTTTTATTTCACCTGGCAAGGTCCCCGTATATAAAATATGGCCACATCCAGCTTACTTCTAATGCAACCCTTGCACTGTAACTGGACATTTTATTTATAAATTCTCTGCCTGTGGAGCATATAATAAATATCCACTAAAATTCATTGAGTAACTAGAATAATAAATGATACCCATATGAAAAACTCAGTGCTAGAAAATAAAGAATCACTTCATTACTTAATAAAACTACAAAAATACTTCTAATATGGCAGGCATAAAATTACATTAACCATCTCCTGATAATTTCTCACTTAGGTTTTACTGAGCTAGATGTTTGTATTGTATGTTATGTTGGGTTCTCATAAAAACCCAGCTTGTCATATAGCCTATGATGTAATTAAATTAACACTAAACTCTACTGAGTTTACTTTTTATCTGACCTGAGAAAGCCATACTTATTTAATAAAAGGTTTTTTTTGTGGGGCTTTTTATGTTTGTTTGTTTGTTTGTTTTATAAAAATGCAGTCGTAAAATAGCATTAGACCTAGAGCTGGTGATGCTGTTGCAGATGAACTGAAAGGTTTTATTACTTTTTAAATTTATTTTTATTTTATGTGTATGTTTTGCCAGAATATATGTAAGTGCACGCAGGTCATATAATGCTTGCAAAGGCCAGAACAGGGTGTCACATCCCCTCAGGACTGGAGTTATAATTGTTAATTGCCCTGTGGATCTTGGGAACTGAATCTCCTGTCCTCTGCAAGAGTAGCCAGTGTTCTTACCTGCTCAGCCATTTCTCCAGCCCTTGAAAAATTTGTTTTTGAAAAATGAGAGCATATTCTATAATTCTCAGTTAATTGTCTAAGTATAGATTTTTCATACTAGACTTTGTTTAGAATCCTTTATTTACACTTGGAGGAAGTTCAGAAATTTTTTAGTCTGGGTAGAACTTTCAACTCTCACTATTAATTTCAACTTCATAGTCCCACAGTGAAGCTTGTCTCACTGTGAATGCTGTAGAACACTCAATGAAACAAATCCCAGCATGTGAGGCATGTGTAGGAGAACTTGACTCCTCATCTCCTTCAAGCTGATTTTCTTTTTAAAATTATATGTTAATAATTATTAATATGTATTGTTTATTTTTCTAAGCATATTTTCTATTTCTTGTTTTTTCTCTTTCAATTTTAAGGAAGTTTTTTTTTTCTTTTATTACCACATCTTAGTTATACATAATAATGGGTGTTGTTATGACATTTCCATTACATGTATATGATGTATTTTGGATCATGTTCACCCACCATTAGCTTCATTTGTCCCCCATACTCTCACTGGACCTTCTCCTCAAAGAAGCAATCCAACAAAAATATGCAAGTATAAGGGCGATGTTTCTACTTATTTCCTGGTTTGCCTACCAAGTGATGGGGTTCACTGTGACTTTTCATACATGTACTCTTGTTTTATCTGCCTTCTCTGCTCCCAGTCTTCCTCCCTCCCTCACTGGTCTCACTCCTCCCGTGACTAGTCTCTTCTGTTTTCATATCTGGCTATTCCATTATGTTTTTTGTTCTTGCCTTCATTCTCCCTTTAGAACTTTTCTCCATCCCTCAAAGCTCTGTTTCTACATTTTTGTCCTACAAATACACACACGCACACACACACACACACACANAAATTTAAAAAGCTATTGACTTTTTATAGCTTCCTAAAAAGAGAATATACGATTCTGTTAGGGAACAAAAAAATTCCACAAAGTACATTTTTTTTATATGCATCAGGAGACACTGAAGAATTTTCTCTGGAAAATTCTGAATTACCTCACAGAGAGTTGTCTCTAGCCTAGATTCTAGATCTATGGTGGTTTCCAGGACCGGCCATCTTGACTTCAGTGTGATCAATTAAAACAGACCAGCCATAAAAAGCACAGACACTACTGTCAGGCAATAAACTAGACCTTATCGGTGACAGTGGTTCACATTACAAACTTCAAACTCATTCCTTGCTCTGATCCATCAGAAACTTCCTGGCTTTAATAGGCCCTAAATGGCAGGAACTTTGAAGTCCCTGGATTAGGGTGGGTAATAGACAGGCTGAATGAATAGCTAAATGCAGGTGGAATGCGTTCTATGTGTCCCAAATTAAAAAGAAATCCAATTAATCAAACAGGCCTCAACCTCAGCTGCAGCAGCAGATGACAGGAGTGGCCAAGGCAAGGGACAGAGTGCCGAGCAACTGGCTGGCTCCCAGGAAAATCCACTTCAGACTGTGAGGCTGCAGGGCTGTGCGGCTGACCTCCCAATCAGAAGGAGCACACAGTATCAGGCCAGAGATAAGGGAGGAGAGAGCTAATGCCCTTTAAACTGAGTTTTCATGTAAACAAATGGCCTGGGATGGCAGAGGGAAGCTGAGACCTATTTTTCCAAGCAGACAGACTTTGATCCCATTGACTCCTAAGCTCCCAAACACTTGTGGCTCAAAGTATGCCAGGGCTCAGAGTTCAATGGGCCATAAGGCTGAGGTGGCTCAGAACGCCAAGGCCAGGCTACATAGGCAATAGCAATGCTGTTGACAGAGCAGAAAGATGCATTAGAGCAGAGGATGGGGTATGCTTCTGCACAGCTAAGGGGTACAGGAAAGAAAGCCTTTGCTTACCTTCTGGGGGGTTTTTATTCTGATTATTCCAGACGACCAGAAGCTTGGATAGACTGGGCACCTTGGAAACCTCAGTGATGACCCGGAAGAGGCTCTCCACGCGGTCATAGGTGAGGACGATGGCGGTGAAGCCTTGTGACTGTGGTGGGATCAGTGGAAGGAAGAGAGGGTTGCTCACGCTGGCCCACTTCTGCAAGAGAACAAGAGGGTATGGGTCAGAGAAGAGCTGCTGCAGGGGATGACCAACAGCACCAGGATATCCAGCTGTGGCAGGGAGTCAGCCTGACCCAAGATCAGCCAGAGCTCAGGCAGTGTTCAAGTCTCCCCTCCTCCCAGTCTGACTGACAACAATGAAAGGGGGCCAGAGAACACCTGCAGCTGCAGAGGTTTCCAGTTAAACCCAGCAGACTTAGGTGTCACTGGGGGCAGGCTTAGTGAGTTTTAACAAGCCTCGTGGTCTACAGTTGCTCTCTGTCTGCTTCCTGTGCTCTTTGCGAGATGTGACCCTCGGCTTGGCTTGCTGCTCCAGCCGCCATGCCTCTCCAGCCGCCATGCCTCCCGCCACAATGGACCCTGGAACCGTCAATTGTCATAAATTGTCACTGAAGGAAGTCAAGGCAGTAACTCAAGGAGGCACCTAGAGGAACTGAAGCACAGACCATGGAGGCATGCCGCTGACTGGCTTGCTCAGGATCGAAAGGTTACCCCTGGACAAACTGTCAGCCCATGAAAGGAAACAGCCAGAATTGACCAGAGTCCAAGTCAACAGCTCCAGAGAGAGCGGACTGTTTTACTTCTCATCCACCTGTGCCCCTTTTCTAAGCCTAGGGAACAACCTGCGGAAGAGGGGGCGTGGTAGAATGTAAAGGCTCCAATTGGGGTGAACGGTGAAACTACAGCGATGTAGTCTGGACACTCATTTGATCAACTTGATTGAACAAACAACATGTCATCCCCCACTGGATGGTGGGGCTGTGGAGGTTTGGACACAACAGCCTGTAGATTGGTTTTGCATGAAGGATGCTTGTACTCATGGATTATCACTTATAGCTAAAAAAGGGGAAAAAAAAAACAGATAAAGATGCAAGACAGTTATGGCAGAATACATGATCTGGGATGGGATGGGGGTGGGGGGGGAGGGGAAAGGGAAAAATGACTGATCTGAATTGGAAAATGATGTACGAAATGCACAAAGCATCAGTAAAAAAAATTAAATTAAAAAAAATTAAATTAAAAAAAAGGAATTTGGGATATTTCCCTCTGTATCCTTCAGATAAGTTTGAGTAGTAATGGTTGTAAGACCTCTTTAAATGTTTTATAGAATTCTGCTGTGAAACCATCTGGGCCTGGGCCTTCTTTAGTTGGGAGGCTTTTTATTACATCTTCAATTTCCTCAAGTGTTATGGGTCTGTTTAAGCTGTGAATCTCTTCTTGGTTAAGCTTTGGCGAATCCCAGGATTTCAGATATTCATCCATTTCTCTTAGGTTTTCAAATTTAGTAGAGTATAGGTTTTTGAAGTATTCTCGTATGATTGTCTGGATCTTTTCATCATCCTAAATGGAGAAGAGTTGGAAGCCTTCCCCTTAAAGGCAGGAACATGGCAAGGCTGTCCACTATCGCCACTCCTCTTCAATATAGTGCTTGAAATGCTTGCTTGGGCAATAAGGCAAGAAAGTGAAATTAAAGGAGTACTAATTGGAAAAGAGGAAGTAAAACTATCCCTTTTTGCAGATGATATGATAGGTTAACTAAGGAATGCTAAAAAGTCCACCAGAAAACTCTTAGAAATGATTAAAAGTTTCAGTAAAGTGGTGGGATACAAAATAAATCTAGAAAAATCAGTAGCCTTCCTTTACACCAACAATAAACAACTGGAGAAGGACTATAAAGAGACCTTCCCAATCACAATAGCCTCAAGAAAAAATACCCAGGAATAAACCTAACCAAAGACACCAAAGACCTCTACAACAAAAAATTTTAAACCCTGAAGAAGGATATTGAAAATGATATCAAAAGATGGAAAGACCCCCACCATGGTCATAGACTGGAAAAATAAGTATAGTAAAAATGTCCATTCTACCCAAATTAATATACAGATTCAATGCAATCCCAATCAAACCCCCATGAGCTTTTTCACAGACTTAGAAAAAAATCATTAAATTAATATGGAAAAACAAAAGACCCTGAATAGCTAAAGCAAACCTGAGTGAAAAGTGCAATACTGGGGGAATTACATTACCAGATTTCAAGCTATTTCATAGGGCTGTAGTCATAAAGACAGCCTGCTATTCGCAAAAAGAAACAGAACCATTGACCAATGGAACAAACTTGAAGATCCAAACTTGAGCTCATATAACTTCAGCTTCCTCATATTTGAAAAGGGGACCAAAAAAGCTCAATGAAGGAAAGATAGCATCTTCAGCAAATGGTGTTGGCAAAACTTGATCACCATTTGTAGAAGAACAAAATTAAATCCCTACCTCTCACACTGTACAAAAATAAACTCCAAGCAGATCAAAGATCTCAATCTAAAACCTGAAACCCTGAAGGTGATAGAAGAAAATGTCGGTAGCAACCTACAAGACATAGGTGCAGGAAAAGATTTTCTAAATCAAACAGCAGATGCACAGGAAATAAGGACAACAGCTGACAAGTGGGACCTCATCAAACTCAAAAGCTTTTGTACAGCTAAAGAAACAAGGAAGTGAAGAGAAAACCCACAGAGTGGGAGGAAACCTTAACCACTGATACATAAGACAAAGCATTAACATCCAGAATATATAAGCTACTTAAAAAACAAAGAAGTAAGAAAACAAATGACCTACCCAAAAGACGGAGTGAGTGGTTTCCCTCATTTGTGGATGCTAACCAAATCCCCAGTTGGCAGGCAAACTGAACAACTTTATTATTATATTTCATCGTATCTGAAAGCAACTGTGCTATTACAATATATAAAGGGGCTCTAGAATTGTCCTACCACTTACACTCACACATCGTAATTACCATATCTAGATGGAGGATATGTAGTCATATTCTAAAAAATGAATATAAAGTTACATGACGTTATACCTGCATGCAAATCTACTGTTAAAATGTGAATCTCAGTCAGGCATGGTGGTGCACGCCTTTAATCCTAGCACTTGGGAGGCAGAGGCAGGTGGATCTCTGTGAGTTCAAGGCCAGCCTGGTCTACAGAGCAAGTTCCAAGACAGCTGGGGCTACAGGGGGACCCTGTCTTGAAAAAGACCAAAAAAAAATGTGAATCTCTAAATGTGTTTAGAATCGATCTATAGTTTATTTTCAGAATTTTAAATTTTGACTTATGTATATATGCATATTTTGGAATAATATGAAAAAATAATTGAAAAAAAGATTGTTTGGGAAATTCTGTGTTTAGCACACAGAAATTCAATATATTTTTTTTAATTCCAAAAAATTTTAGAGAAAATTTTATTATAATTTTATAAACCACAAAATATTTAAGTCATTGAGGTGTTGCTCAGAGGAACAAAGAGAACAAAGTGAGAGAGGTGAAGTAACTCTAGAAGAGACAGTTTAGAATCAAATTTTATAAATTTGGTTTATAAATTTGATTTACAAAATTTGATTCTAGGCCTGGAGAGATGGCCTAGCGGTTAAGAGCGCCGACTGCTCTTGCAGAGGACCCGGCTTCGATCCCCAGCAATCGCATGGCGGCTGAGAACCGTCTTTAACTCCAGTTCCAGGGTAATCCGACACCCTCTTCTGACCTCCGCGGCATTGCACGACACGGGTGCACACACCTGCATGCAGACAGTACATTCCTACACATACAGGAATAAATAAAAAAAAAATTTTAAATACATTAAAAAATTTGATTCTAAACACATGATTTTGTAAATAATTTTAACTTTTTTCACACATTATTGCTTTATGGAGTTGGAGTCTTTCTTTGACTACTTAATATCAATGTAGACTCAAGAACATGGTAATTTATTTAAAAATTCAAGGTCCATACTTTGTTTATCTGAAAATGAAGTATAAATGTTTAAGTCATGCTAGAATAATTATTTGGAAAATGCTAGCAACAAAAGAATGTAAAGATTGACACTGGGAAAAAATTCTTCTAGAATATAATGAGCATGAATTTATCATATTGAATACATGTTAATTGGTTTCCAAATAATTTGGTTGAAAGATTATAAGCAATTTCAGTTTAACAGCATGCTATGAAAAAACCTTTCCCTGAAGTGATGGGGGTGATTGAAAGGAGAATTGGTTCGGCTGTCTGTCAAATGAAGGATGTGGTGACCACGCCTTCCTGGGAAGGAGAAAGGAACTGAATGTGGCCTCTGCAATGAGGCTCATCTCTTTCCTGTAATTCTACCAGTTTGTCCTGATAATTCTTTGCAGCCAGTGTTAATTCAAGTTGATTTGAACATATCTTAGTTTCACATGAAAAATAAATGTGCTCTCTCAAATGTCCAAAAAAAATTTTACATTAAAATTAAATTTAAAAAATAATAAATAAATTTTTTTTAATTTAAAAAATAAAAAAAGAGAGGAGAGACTCACACACAGAGAAATTTAAATAGAATTGCACAAAATGAAAAACAGCTTTTACTTACAGAATGAAAGAAAATATTTTCCTACCATACATCCACAGGGGATTAATATCTAGAATCCATGATGCAGTCCAAAAATAAAACACCCCCCCAAAATCTTCCAGTCGATAAACTGACTAATGAACTCAATAAGCATTTTTTGAAGATGGAAAGACAAATGGTTAGTATGTATTTGGAAAAATCCTCAGTGTTCTCAGCCACTGGAGAAATGCAAATTAAAATCGCATTGAGATTCCTGTCGCCTCAGTATGGCTATCATCAAGAAAACAAAAGACAACAAATAAATGTCTTATACAAAAATACTACATTCTGCTTCCTGGCATAGAGTCCTCTACTAGCGTGTGTGTGTGTGTGTGTGTGTGTGTGTGTGTGTGTGTGTGTGTGTACGTGTGTGGGCGCACGTGTGCGTGTTTGTGTGCCTGTCTGTCTGTCTGTCTACATGTATGTATGTGCACACGTGTGTGTGTACATGCACACATGTGTGAAGGTGAAGAAGCCTTTTCTCAGTCCTCCAGCCATCTTGATTTTCAGGACAGAGTCCCATCTTCTGCCTGAAATGTGCTGACTGATTGAGGCTGGCCAGCCAGTGAGCCCCAGGGCTCTGCCCACCTTCATCTCCCTAGCACTGGGATTGAAGGTGGACAGCACTGAGTCTGGCTTTGTGACATGGATTCTAGATTGAATTCTTCTGTTTCGTGACAAGCATCTGCTGACTGAGCTAGACACTACAGCCCTCCCTTTTCTTTAGTTTTTCTTTACTTGACAGAGTAGCTTAGAGAGGTGAGAATTTAGTCTCATTCATAATCCACAGAAAACAGTCCCCTGAATGCTGGGAAGGCATGGTGGCTCTATGTAAGCAAGAGTCCCTGGCTAGCGGTGACACTTAGAAAGCAGAAATGTGGGGGCTGGAGAGATAGCCTAGCGGTTAAGAGCACCGACTGCTCTTGCAGAGGACCAGGGTTCGATCCCCAGCACCCACATGGCGGCTGAGAACCATCTGAAACTCCAATTCCAAGAGAACTCCAGTTCCAGGGGAATCTGACGCCCTCTTCTGACCTCTGCAGCATTGCAGGACACGGGTGCACAGACCTACATGCAGACAGTACATTAATACACATACAAAAATAAATAAAAAAAATTTAAAAAATTTAAAAAGAAAGCAGAAATGTGAGGGTAGGAGAGAATGTGGCTATAACCTGTAAGTTCAGCCTGCAGTGCCCACTTCCCCCAGGTCAGCCCAAACTACCAGAGGTTTGACAGCTTCCCAGAACAGCACCACTGGCTGGGGAGCAAACAGAGCACACCTGTGCCTGGGGGGACACTTCACATCCAAGAACACAGTACTGTTTGCAAAACAAGCATTCACAGTAGTAAATAAATCATTTTGCCCATTTTTACCAAGCATTTCCCCCATTTATGAAAGACTATTTGCTATTAATTTACAGAAGTTGCTAAAATTTAAACTAGCTTTAGTATGGCAATCTAAATATCTGTTTGAATTTCTGTACAAATGATTGCTTAATATAAGCAAAATTATGACTGTATAATAATCACAAGTAAGCAGGCATATCTCTCCTAATCCCCTTTCTTTTGGTAGCACTCAGGATCAAAACCACGCTTCACATGGTAAGTATGTACTCTACCCCTGAACCTCACCCCCAGACCTACTCTCGTTTTCTTATTTTACTGTAGCTTCTTGGAAGTTGATGTGAGTTACTCTTTCACTTGTAAAGATGACAGATTCATTGCTAGGCACTTAATAGGTTAGAATCTTTTGAAATGTAATAAAATATTGCCTGTGACTACCACAATGAATTTGGGGTAATTTTGATAAGGATCAATCAAGTGTATTAGCATATGTAACATATAAAGTTAATTTTTCCTCTCTAAGTGTCAGAAATTGGATATTGAAGTTTCAGAGAATTCATTTTTTAATTTTGTGTGTATGTGTGTATTGTCTACACACATGTAAGTGCTCCCGTGTTCTGCAAAGCCCACGGAGGTCAGAAAAGGGTGTCAGATCTCCCTGAAATTGGAATTGTAGATGGTTGTTAATCACTGCGTGTGTGCTGGATATCAAACCTGGGTCATCTGCCAGAGCAGCCCGTGTCCTTAACCACTGAGTGATCTTTCCAGCCCAAGCATTCATTCTTTACTTGTTTTAAGACTTGGAAAGACATTTAAATTCTTCAGGCACTGGTTTTCTTATCTATTAGAAAAGATTAAAAACATATACATTGCATGTGAACATCAGTTATAATTATGAATCCCTTAAATAATGCCCAGAATATAGGCCTTACATATAGCAGCTATTATCATCACTGTGATTTTAAAGCAATATCTATTAAACATGTGTCACTGCATGGCCTACATTATAATTAGCAATCTCTAAGAAATGTTCCTCAGTCACACCAGAAACCCCAACTAGAACTTTAGAAAGTTGTTAGCTGGGATTCTGAATTTGTGTGTGCATGCCCTTGAGCATGTGTGTGTGTGTGTGTGTGTGTGTGTGTGTGTGTGTGTGTTTATTAGTTTATAGTTTATATAATGTGTGTGTTTATATACCTTATATAATGATGTGTGAGGGTGTGGGTGTGTGTGTGGGTACACACATGTAGCTCAGAACCTGCATGGAAGTGAGATGACAAACTTGGGTGTTAGTTTTCACCTTCCACATTGTTAGCGGCAGGGCTTTTTGTTGTTTTGATTGGCATACACTGGGCTAGCTGGGGTGTGAACTTCCTAGGATTCTGCTATGTCTAACAACTTGCTGTAGGAGTTCTGGGATTACAAATATATACTAGCCACCATTCCAGCTGTTACACGGGTTCTAGGTTCAGACGTAGGCACTCACACTTATCTGGCAAACATCTTACCCACTGAACCATGTCTCAAAACCTTCAGACTTTGAGTTTTAAAGAAAAATTGTCTGATATTTATCTACCATATGTAGCATTAGTTACTATAGGATATGACTTAGTTTTATTAAATGAATAGAGCAGACATGGTCAAAAGATGATTGTGCAGCCTGAACCATCTACTTACTTTGGATGGAATCATGCCAATAATTTTATACAACCTCACAATGTTCTGATTAACATGGCCATTTCAGTATAGTTTCCTGAATGTGATATATGTTTTTAAGCTATATACTACCTACAATTGTTCGCATAGCTATATACTACCTATAACTGTTCCCATAGCTATATACTACCTACAACTGTTCCCATAGCTATATACTACCTACAATTGTTCCCATAGCTATATACTACCTACAACTGTTCCCATAGCTATATACTACCTACAACTGTTCCCAGCACTGTAATCAAACCACAAACTCCTGGCCTGATGTCTGCTAAACAGTCCAGACTGCTCTTTGCTGAAAGACTGAGGCAGCATCAATTTAACAGAGGTGCAATGTGGAATAGCTAATTTTTATCTATCTTGTAGCAGTGAAGTGTTTTTCGCCTCATTGGGAGGGAGGAACTCAGTTGTGAGAACTGTACAGAATTATCCAACATTTTATAGATCTTTGTGTAATGAAATCTAGAAAGAAATTATCCATTAGCACATCTACACTAGCACTGGGAAAAAATAAACAGTTAAGATTAATGAAACTGTAAGCATTGATTAATCATTCCTTTTGGAGTCATAGTTGGTCTTAATAACCAGGAATAAATCTACCATCACCTAATTTAATAAGGGGCTCCTCTCATGCTGCTCTGATTAGTAGTATTAATTTTTGCACCTGTACTTTTTCCCATCATCTAACTTCAGCTTCGATGGCTGGTCCCCTCAGAGACAGTTGCATGCAGAAGAGATCAGCAGAATGTACAATTAGCCTATCTTCTAAAACTGCCAAGCGGCTCTCATATGTTAATATAAAGGGTTCTGGGCTCTTCTCTCTTAATGCTCATCAAGACTTAAAGGTTAGCAGGGAGTTCAGGAAGTTGCTAACACCATTCTTTTCTCGCCAATTAACTTCAATTTTAAGATATCCAAGGGATCTAAAGTATTAATTTTAAAGATATTCTAAGTGAAATGGGGTTTATGAAGCCAAACTCATCCTGACCTATTTCTAGCCAGCTAGAATAATCCAAGAGGTTAAGCAGGCCAATTTTTGGTCACCACAGGATATTAGCACTGACTTTCTAACAGAAATGTTTTCATCTAAAAGTGATTTTTGAGGCTAGCACAAAGACTTCAATTAAGTAGAAAACCATAGAATGTTTAGATATTATTCTCTTCCTTTATGCATGAATAGCATTCGAAACACAGAGTGACTTATTTGCCTAAGGTCATAAGTAGAACCACACAGTTGAAATTCTCAATCACTATTGTTCAAACCTGTATTTGCCTAATACTCAGTTAAGTCAGAGAAGAAAGTTTTTTCAGGTACTTGGAGATCCGCCTGCCTCTGCCTCCCAAGTGCTAGTCTTAAAGGTGTGCACCACCACGTCCGGCTGAAACTTTTCTTGATCCATGATGTGGACGTATGGGCAGTCTTCCAAAAGGACTGATCTTGGACATAAAAATGTTCTCTCACATACAAGGGTATCTGCCTGCCCAGGATTGTGAACTTGATTTGTTGTCCCTCTGAAGGAAAGGGAAGAGCCAAGGGGCCAGATCCCTTCCCAACCAACCAGCCACCCTTGGCTATACAAGGGGGAGGGGCTAAGGGCTTATAAACGAACGCCAGGAAGCAGGTCTCTCTCACAAAAGCCATCTTGGGCAGAGGCCCCAGATGTCCCTGCCTGGACCCTGGGATGAACATGAGAGGAGGGAGATCATTGCCTTTCCTGTAAGTAACACTCTCACCTATTCGCTCTGTAAGTAAGCCTAAGGAAACTGTCGTTTTGGATACTCTTTCTTGTTTTTGGCTTGGGGACTGCAGGAGGTTTGTGCACAGTGCCTCTTGGAAGGAATGTCAGCAACAACCCAACAATAAGGCTTCCTAATTGTGATAGCTAACTACAGACAAAACACCACTTTTTCGGCTCATTCTAGAAGGAACTTATTCTTAGCTGCAGAAAGCAAGTTTTAGCAACCCTGCCATCTTCTCCCACCAATCAATGCCTGACTCGTCCACCTTGGTCAAAAGAACGTATTGTAACTAATCACCTAACCATGATTCTCTGAGCTTCTGTCTGTAAAAACAACCTCAAGGACACTGTGCAACTACGAAGCTGTGAATTTGCTTAGTGTTTTTAACATATGAAAGACTCCCCTCCTCCTTTGAGCATGACAGTGTATGCAATTCAACATGACACTGTTTGTTATAGCACTATTAAATTGACTTTTTAATTTTAAACCATGTTGATAGTTTTTTCTCTTGGTGATTTGAGCTCTACAACTCTACTCTGACTTTTAGGACTATACATATCTTAAAAATAGTTTTATTGCCAAGAGTGGTGGCACACACCTTTAATCCCAGCACTCAGGAGGCAGAGGCAGGCAGATCTCTGTGAGTTCAAGGCTGGCCTAGATTACAGAGATAGTTTCAGGACAGTTTGGGCTACAGGGAGACCCTGTCTCAAAAACACCAAAAAAAAATTAGTTTTATCATTACTTTTATATGATCATCTAAAATCCTGTCAGAGTGATCAAATAAGAAGTCAACTGAAGCAGTGATTAAAATATAGGGCCTTAATGGAACTTTAGTTTGTGAATTTGGAATACAAGTATATGAAACAAGTTTAGGACTATTTATTTACTTCAAAATATTTAAAAGCTTCAAAGTTATTATTAAACCTACCTCATAAGGATAAGACTTTGCTATCAGAAATGTAATTTATAATGCATATTTTAAAACGTGGAATTCTTTCACTTTCAGGGTTTCAGGTTTTAGGCTGAGATCTTTGATCCACTTGGAGTTTACTTTTGTACAGGGTGAGAGGTAGGGGTTTAATTTTGTTCTTCTACAAATGTTGATCTAGTTTTGCCAACACCATTTGCTGAAGATGCTATCTTTCCTCCATTGAGCTTTTTTGGCTCCTTTGTCAAATATGAGGTGCCTGAAGTTATATGAGCTCAAGTATGGATCTTCAATTTTGTTCCATTGGTCAATGGTTCTGTTTTTTTTGCCAGTACCAGGCTGTCTTTATGAATATAGTCCTATAATATAGCTTGAAGTCTGGCAATGTAATCCCCCCAGTATTGCACTTTTCACTCAGGGTTGCTTTAGCTATTCAGGGTCATAGGCGTAGGAGAAGACTTTCTAAATCAAACAGCAGAGGCACAGGAAATAAGGACAACAGCTGACAAGTGGGACCTCATCAAACTCAAAAGCTTTTGTACAGCTAAAGAAACAATCAAGGAAGTGAAGAGAAAACCCACAGAGTGGGAGGAAACCTTCACCACTGATACATCAGACAAAGCATTAACATCCAGAATATATAAGCTACATAAAAAACAAAGAAGTATGAAAACGAATGACCTACTCAAAAGATGGAGTAAAGGGCTGAACAGAGACTTCACCAGTGAGGAATTAAAGATGGCCGAGAAACATCTTCAAAAGGGTTCAACATCATTAATAATTAAGGAAACGTGAATTAAAACCACACTAAGGTGTAGGAAGCTGTCTTTTTATGGTGAACAGGACCCCATGGCCTTGCTAAGGGAAGGGTTACACAGGGGAGCTGACCCCTCTGTGCAGAGGCCAGCTGGCTACTTCCCATAGCCCAGCCTGAGTGGTGCTTCCAACTCAGACCCTTAGCCTGGACCCACGTGACACGTGTTCCACTCTTGGCCATGACTTCCCACCTGCCCAGAGACTGCTGAAACCTGGTTAAGAATTTCAGGCTGATGGCTGATGTCCTATGTCTACTCACAACACCAGCTACACAGATTGGTGGTCCACAAGGGGAACCCTTTCCCAACCCACTGGCCTGGGGGTTACAGGCTTACCTTGGCCTGTATGCACGCAGTAATTAATAAAAAAATAATGGCCAGGAATTCCTTGATGATGTTACTATGAAATTCAAATTTATTCCTTGCTACAGCCTGCTTTTATAAAGTAAATGACGTCAGTTCCCAAGACCAATCATAAGTCCCCCAACTCCCCGTGCACCACTGCACACTGTTGCCCCACTCAGCATCACACATGTAGGACACCAGGTTGCTTGCTCCTCCTTGGGGTGGGGGCAGACCCTCAGCCATGCCTTGCCCTGAGGTGTGCTAGTTGAAAGCTAGCTTGCAATTCAAGCTGGATTTTCCCACACAAAGGTATAATCTCACTCCAATAAGACTAGCGAAGATCAGGAAAACAAAAGACACCAAATGTTGGAGAGGTTGTGGGGAAAGGGGAATGCTCATCCACTGCTGGTGGGAATGTAAACTGGTACAACCACTGTGGAAAGCAGTGTGAGAACCCTTAAAAAACTCAAAATGAGGGGCTGGAGAGATGGCCTAGCGGTTAAGAGCGCCGACCGCTCTTACAGAGGACCCGGGTTGGATCCCCAGCACCCACATGGCGGCCGAGAACCGTCTGAAACTCCAATTCCAGGAGAACTCCAGTTCCAGGGGAATCCGAGACCCTCTTCTGACCTCCGCGGCATTGCACGACACGAGTGCACAAACTTGCATGCAGACAGTACATTCAAACACATACAGAAATAAATTTAAAAAATTAATAAAAAAAATTAAAAAAAAAAAAAAAACTCAAAATGAGCCTACCACCTGACCCAGCCATACCACTCCTGGGTATATAACCACAAGATGCATCCTATCAAAGATAAATGCACAGCTATGTTTATTGCAGCTCTCTTCACAATAGCAAAGAGCTGGAACCAACCCAAATGCCCCTCAACTGATGACTGGATAACAAAAATGTGTTACATCTACACAATGGAATTCTATGCAGCAGTAAAGAAAGATGACATCATGAGCTTTGCTGCTCAATGGATGGAACTCGAAGCAATTATACTAAGTGAAGTAACAGTCCCAGCAAAAAACAAAAAGGTGAATGGTTTCCCTCATTTGTGGATGCTAACACCAAATCCCCAGTTGGCAGGCAAACTGAGCAACTTTATTATTATATTTCATTGTATCTGAAAGCAACTGTACTATTCCAATGTGAATCTCTTAACGGGCTCTAGAATTGTCCTACCACTTGTATTCACACATTGTAATTACTACATATGGATGGAAGATATGTATTCATATCCTAAAAAAAAAGAATGTAAAGTTACACATATTTTTACCTGCATGCAACTTTACTGTTAAAATGCGAATCTCTAAATGTGTTTAGGAATCAACCTACAGTTTGTTTTCAGAATTTGTAATTTTGATTTATGTGGGGAGTGTATATATGCATATTTTGGAATAATACAAAATAAATAAAACCTTTTAAAATAAAAAAAACGTGGAATTGACTAAGGGAATATTTTCTTTTTTTTTTTAATTTATTTTTGTATGTGTATGAGTGTACTGTCTGCATGTAGGTTTGTGCACCCGTGTCTTGCAATGCCGCAGAGGTCAGAAGAGGGCATCAGATTCCTCTGGAACTGGAGTTAAAGATGGTTCTTAGCCACCATGTGGGTGCTGGGGATTGAACCCTGGTCCTCTGCAAGAGCAGTCGGTGCTCTTAACTGCTAGGCCATCTCTCCAGCCCCGGGAATATTTTCTTAATATTAGGATGATTTTTTTATAAAGTAAACTTAAGAGTTCAAAATAGGTATCACCTAATTAAAAAAAAAAAACAGAATACCTAAAACAATGTGAATATTATATATTATAATATACAATATATTGTGTACCATTTTAAGGCCTTCTAAATATATTGAGAACTGCTATGAGCAAGAAATGGAAAGCAAGGGAAACCATGCAGGAAGCAAGGAGGAAGGAGCTTGTTTACTTTCATCACCTTTGTTTGAGGTAATCACAAACATCAATAATAGAAATAGCATGGCTCTGAGCCAGTTCTGGAAACTTAAATGACAAGTCCATGTGTGTGTGCTATGCGTATGTGTACACTGCCTTGATTTACAAACAAGTCAAGTAAGTACTGGCATTTGGGCTTCTTTCCCACATCCCATACTCCATTCAAGTTCTCCCCTAATTTCCAGGGTTCGGTGTTATTAGGGGCCAATTTCAGTACAAGTCATTAAGTCACTTTATAGGCTAGAACCATTTCACTTCCCACTGCAATAAATGCAAGTTCTAAGGCTGATGATCCTGTTCTGTTCTAATCCCCTGTGTTTAGTCTCAATTAAAAGCCACATGCCTTCTCTGACAGATAGACAGACAGACAGACAGACAGAGCCCTGCATGACTAGACACATGCCTCCTTCTCCAGCTTCATCTAATAACTGCTCTGCTACTTGCCTATGATCTTACCCAGATTTATTTTCTCAGCCATACTAATGTATTCTTACAATTGCACCTCTTTAGTGCTATCCTCTTGACTTTCATCTTGAGGCACCAAGACTATTATGGGTAAGAGCCTGGGCTCTGCAGACAGTGAGTGGGCTGAGTCTATACCTTGATTCTGCTACTGATACCAGGTGGCAGGTGACTCATCTCTTTCAGATTCAACATTCATGTTTTTAATTTGAGATGGGGTTCCTCTGTAGACCCAGTTGGCCTGGAACTTGCTTTATAGACTAGGCTGGCCTCCATCTCAAAGAGATCCACCTGGCTCTCTCTCCCAAGTGCTAGGATTAAAAGTGTGGTTTGGGCACAAATGCTCGCAAATTGGTTTTACATGAAGGATGCTTATACTCACAAACTATCACTTATTGTTAAAAAAAATGAAAACAAAACAAAACAAAAAAAAACAGAAAGATGCAGAAAAGTTACGGCAGAATGCATGATCTGGGATGGGTAGGGGTGGGGTGGGGTGAAGGGAAGGGGATATACGCCTGAACTGAATTGGAAAATGATGTATGAAATACACAAAGCATCAATAAAAAAAATTAATTAAAAAAAGTGTGCTCTACCATACCAGCCAACCTCATTTTTTAAGGTGAACAATTCTTGAAGGAGTTCACATAGAATAATGTGTTTAAAACATAGATGGAACACACTAAGAATTTAGTAAATCACAGATGTTACTGTTACTGTTTTTTACATAAAGTATGGTTCATTCTGTCATTCATGTCCAGCTTAAATATTTCCTGAATTTCTTAAGTTTTTATTGAGTGCAAAACAAAGTTTTTTTAGATTTTCATATATCACTTAAATTTATTTGTTCCTATTCATCCCTATTGTGTCCACTTGAACCTTTTCTTCCCTCAAATATTCCTCTTTTCACTTCCTTGTCTCTCTTATATTCACACACACACGCACGCACACACATCACAACATCACATTAAATCATATTTTCTTTTTTAATGGAAATTTTTAAGGTATTCACAATATAAGAGCACAGTTGTTTTCAGATCATGTAAACGATGCTCAGTTTGCCATACAGCTAGGTAACTGGCACTAGCATCCACAGATGAGGGATACCATTTGTTGTTTGTTTTTCTGGGACTGTGTTACTTCACTTAATGTGATAGTGATATCTTCTAGCTCCATCCATTTACCTGCAAAGTTCATGATGTCATCTTTCTTTACTGGTCCACAGAACTCCATTGTGTAGATGTACCACATGTTCTCTATCCACTCGTCAGTTGAGGGGCACTTGGGTTTGTTCCAGCTCTTTGCTATTTTGAAGAGAACTGTGCTTCAGGTGGTCCTGGGAAATCCCCAATCTAAGCTCTGTGCACTCAAGTCCACATCATATTTTCTTTACCTATTCACCTGCTGACAGATAGATGGTAACAGTTTCTTGCTATTGTGTATAGTCACAAAGTAAACATTAATGAAAAGGTGTCTCTGTAGTGTGGTGACTGGGTTCTGTCAGGTGTGTATACCCAAGTGGTACAATTGGATCATGTGGTTCTTTTTGGAATTATATATCACCAGCCAGGTGCGGTGGCACACACCTTTACTACAGTACTCAGGATGCAGAGGCAAGAGGATCTCTGTGAGTTCAAGGCCAACTTGGTCTACACAGTGAGTCTCAAAAAGACAAAAAAATACTCTCTCTCTCTCTCTCTCTCTCTTTCTCTCTCTCTCTCTCTCTCCATGAGTATGGCAAAGTATGTGTAGTGTATTAGAGGTTACAGTATGTGTGTGGGAGTTAGATCCCTCCTTCCACCATGTGGGTCCGGGATTGAACTCAGGTCCTGAAGCTTGGGGATATGCACCCTTACATGCTGAGCCATCTCTTTGGCTCTTGTATCTCTATTACTTCTATGGTAACACCATGCATGAATTTCCACATAGTCTTCTTACCACATGTAATATTTTCTACTGATTCACCTCCAACTGTGTTCTCATACACATCAATGAAAACTGTATGGAAGAAAATATGTGGTCCAGATATCTTGTTTACTTTGTCACTGCTGTACTTCAGGACCTGGCAAATAAATGGTCCATAAATGTAGAGTGATGAACCGACCAACTGCCCTGCACAGTGTGCAGTGCTTAAAAGATTCATTAGATTCATACAGGTTGAGAAGGTGAACTGGGTTGAATTTTTAGTGGGTAAACTAACCACTCTTTCTAATTTGGCCTCAGCCCCAATTAACCTGGATGTACAGAACTCCCTTGCACTTCTTTTTTAAATACCATAAATTCTTTATGTAATTTCTTCCAACCCCTTCTCAATATTTCTATTTGCTATACAAAAAGAGCATGAGTTTAAAGTCAGTCAGACAATAAGATTCACCAAATCTCACTTCTATATATTTATCCAAAAGAATAGAAATCAGAACTTTTCAGAGCCATCAGCATTCCATTGTTAACTAAATTGGTATTTGAGATTTGCTAAGAGGTGGAAACTACCTGAAAGCTCATGGATGCATAGAAGTGTGGTGTATGCATACAGTGGAATACTGTTTAGCTTACAAAGGAAATCCTGGTACATGTAACCACACTGATGAACCTGGAGGATATTATGCCAGGCAAAATGGGAGCGAAAAGACCAGGAATCCACTTAAATATTTAAAGTAGTCAGATTTGTAGCCTCTGAGATTAGAGAAATGGTGACCAGTGAGTGACTGGGGGTAGGGGATAGCCAGTGGTAAATTGGAGGCTGGTAATTAATACTAAAAAATTTTTATTTTCACAAGGTGAACAAGGTCTGGAAACTGACACACAGTTTGGATCTATGGTTAACAATATTGTAGGTATAAAAATTATGAAAAGGTTAGGGTTCATGTTAAATGCTTTTACTATATAAAACAATTGAAAGAAAGAAATGCTGTGCTCAAAACAAAAGAACAAAAGTAAATATTTCTGGGATGAGATAGATGAAGAGGGTGACATAAAAATCCACAATGAGAGTCATGTAGTTATGAGTCTCACTGGAGGAAAGGGAGAGGGAGTTGGAGTCTCAGTGTCTGGAGTTGTGAGTGGTTGGTTCTTTTTCAGATATTCAGATTTTTCAGATTTTTTTTTTTGGTCTTTTTGAGACAGGGTCTCCCTGTAGCCCCAGCTGTCCTGGAACTCACTCTGTAGACCAGGCTGGACTTGAACTCACAAAGATCCGCCTGCCTCTGCCTCCCAAGTGCTAGGATTAAAGGCATGCGCCACCACGCCCAGCTCCAGATATTCAGGATCTTGCAGACTGTCCATAATCTTATGAAAATGGTAAGCACATTCACTCTTAATCATAGAAGAGAGGAAGAATCTGGAACTCCTGGACTTGCTGAGTCCCTGATCTCTAGGGACCAAGCCAGCCCACCATGATGGACATGGATTTGAACATGGAGAGAAAGATGGTGAAGGAGGTGTCAGCATCCTTGGAGAAGACAAGGCAATGATGAAGAGGTGAGTGGTAAGGATGCAGGATGCCCAGGAGCTCAAGGCTGGGACCTTTGTCCACTTAATTAGTCTTGAGATTTAGAGCAGAACATGCAGTTTTATGCTAAAATTATGAGCACTGGTCTTCTTGGACTATATTCACTTAGAGCTGCCATCTCCTTGTCTGTGGGCCTTGAATAGAAAGATGATGAACATGAAAATGGCCCCAGAATCTCTGTTGTGCAGCTGTTGCATTCCCCTCTCGGTGCCAAGTTGCTGTTTGGTGAGGCCTTAGCGGCAGCTCGGCAAAAGGATGCCATGGTCATTCTTCAATAACTCACAGGAGCAGAACGTGGGCATGTACTTCCACTACCTGGACACAGAAAGCAGAAAAGAAGCTTTGCCAATGGATGCACAGCACCAGTGCCCAGTACTTGTGTGCTTCCGTTTCTGGACTTTCCAGGAGATGTTCTCCCAGTTGGCGGATTCAGAGTAGCCAAGAACTGAAATAGACAGGAAGGCCAAGCCAGGAAGAGCAAACAGCACTGAGCTAGGGCTCAATGAGTATCTCTGAAGAAGTCAAATTCAAACAGGAAAGAGGAAGAAGCACCCGAGTTTCCTGTTCTAGGTACATTTTCTTTTTTTTTAACATTTTATTTGTTTATTTTATTTATTTATTTTTATGTGCTTGAATGTACTCTCTGCATGTACGTTTGTGCACCCGTGTTGTGCAATGCCTCGGAGGTCAGAAGAGGGCGTCGGATTCCCCTGGAACTGGTGTTAAAGACGGTTCTCAGACGCTGTGTGGGTGCTGGGGATCGAACCCAGGTCTTCTGAAAGAGCAGTCAGCGTTCTTAACTGCTAAGCCATCTCTACAGTCCCCCTAGGTACATTTTCTTTTTCTTTTTTTTTTCTTTCTCTCAGTTTTTTTTTTCATCTTTTTAACAATAAGTGATAATTTATGAGTACAAGCATCCTTCATGTAAAACCAATTTGCAAGCAGTTGTGCCCAAACCCACACAGCCCATGGGTCCCACCATCCAGCAGGGGGGTGGCTTGTATGTTCAATCAAGTTGATCAAATGAGTGTCCAGACTATATTGCTGTAATTTTCAAGCCAAAGACAGGGCCCTGAGCCTCCATTACAGGTTCAAATGCTCCCATGAAAGTCCTGTTGTGCCTGTATGACTACTGTTGATGGCTTCTGGTTCCAACTGTGCACAGTTGTCACACTCAGGGCATATTATAATTACCTGTCAACCAGTTATTTTCTATATTAGACCAGATATATGTATAAGAGGATTATTAAGTCAATTATACTTGGGTTCATATTCTGCAATTTGAAAACTTAGACGAGATAAAGAATTTTCTAGGGGTTGGAGGAATGGCTCAGCACTTAAGAACACTGACTGTTTTTGCACAAGACCTGGGTTTAAATCCTAGCACCAACATGGAGGTTAACAACCATCTATAAATCCATTTCCAGGGGATCCGAAACCCTCTTCTGACCTCCATGGGCATTGCACTATATGAGTATACTTACATACATACAGGCTCACACACATAAAACAATAAATGAATATTTTTTTAAAATTTTTCCAAAGTATCTAACACCCACTGTACAAATAAGGAAAATTCAAGTGGTAAGTGACCATAAACTAAGAATCATAAATTAAGAGTAGAGGCCTACATAAAGCATTGAGGAGTGTACCCAAGATTATAATAGAGGATTCTAAGTACTTAAAACTGTGATACATGTTTCATAAATGAATCTTTTAGCAAGTCCCTCTCAGAGTAGAACACAAGAGTTTATCAGTCACTTTTGCTGATTAAGTTCAGTACTTTCCTGTGGACTCCCTAACTATTCAAAACACTTATCTAAATCTGATCATTATTATGTTTGAGAAAATGTGGATTGTTTATTTCACTAGAAGACTATACTTCCTTAACTCCAAATGATAAATTTACCAGGTTTTCAAAAGCACATTCCTCAGTTGTCACAATTCCTCTTCCTCAGGGCCTGGTCTATATCCTGTGTCCCTTAGGATCCCTACATCCTTCCACCTCTTCATCTGCTTGTCCTTCACAGTTCAGCAAAGTTTTCTTTTCACTCAGGAAAGGCTGTCAGCCAGCATCTTCAGGTCAGGGAGCCTGTCTTGCATTCGCTGATCCCCTCTAACTCATTTTGCTGAATCATATTGCTTGCAAATCTTTGAAAACATCTGTTTTTATTAACATATGAACTCATGGTGATATTGCCACATGTGTGAAGTGTGCAGTGATCTTATTTGTCCACCTGTCTTACACCTTTGCCCTACTTCCTTGCCCTCTGGACCCTTCCTGGTTTCTGCTACTCAATATTTTACTAATCGGTCGGTGTTTCCTTTTTGTTTCTACATATGAGAACTTATGGTGCTTGTCTTTTTGTTTGCTCTATTTTGCTGAGCATGATTTCCTCTATTTCCATCCATTTTGCTGCAAATTGTGAGATTTCATTATTATTATTATTATTATTTTTTTTTTTTTTTTTTTTTTGGTCTTTTCGAGACAGGGTCTCCCTGTAGCCCCAGCTGGCCTGGAACTCACTCTGTAGACCAGGCTGGCCTTGAACTCACAAAGATCTGCCTGCCTCTGCCTCCCAAGTGCTAGGATTAAAGGCGTGGATTTCATTATTTTTAATGGTTGAATAATGCATAACTGTATGTAGCTATACATATATTTTAAGTATATCTGTATATATTTGATTTTTCTTTATTATTTCATCTGTTGATAGATACCTAGAGTGACTCCATATCTTAGCTCTTGTATGGTGTTGTGGGCATACAGATATCTCTTTTGTGTATATTCCCAGTAGTGATAAAGTTAGGTCATGTCATAACAGCTCGATTTTTAGTTTTTGAGGACATTCTTTTTTCCCATACTTTCTAATTTACATTCCTCCCAGCAATGTATGAGAGTTTCTTTTTCTGCCCATTCTTGCCAGCATGTCTTCTAGTTTGGAATGCAATGTTATCTCACTTTAGTTTTCATTTAATGTTCCTGATAGTTTTATCAGCTATTAAGAATTTTTCAAACATTTGTTGTCCATTTATATTTCCTCTTTTTGGAAATTTATAGTAAGACCATTTGCTCATCTTAAAATTGGATTCCTTTTTATTAAGTTTTAAAATTTCACTATATATTTCGAATATAAGTTTTTATACTTCTTTAATGTCTGGGAGATTTTGAAGCTAATTTCTTCCACCTTTGCCATGTAAACATATGAGGGCAGGTATGGTATTTGATTTGCTCAGCATACTGAATGATATAAAATATAAGGTCCTTAATGAATTATTTGTTGAATACATGAAGGTCCCTGAGAAATGGTAGGTAATGTAGTTTAAAACTGTCCAGCCTTGGGGGGGGTGGCAGAAGCAGCATCAGTCCATTGGCTTTGGACACTCCTTGACTAAGGCTGACTTTACAGGACATGGTGCCCATGAGGGCAGCCAAGATGCTCATGAGAAGAGTAGTTCCCAGTGCATAGTCAGGTGAACCAGAAGGAGGAGGTGGCAGGGTGGCTCCTAGAAGTGGAGAGGGGACAGAGTGGCTGCACTCTCAATTTAGGCTGTTCAGCTTCCAGTTGATGGAACCCATTGATGTAAGAATCTCAGGGCGTAAAATTGTACCATTTCCATGCTCTTCATACTAACTTTTCAACCTCTGACCACCTAAGTGTGTGCACAGTGTGTGATAATTAGCATGTGTATTAGTCAGGGTTCTCTAAAGAAACAGAAGCAACAGGACGAAGATATAGCTATATACAATTTATTGATTTGCTCACGTGACAGAGTTCAAGGAGTCCAACAGTAGCTGCGCCGCACTAGAGAGGCTGAGAATCCAGGGAACTGCTCAGTCCGCAAGGCTGGATGTCTCAGTAGTCCCAATCTGGTGCTGAAGGCCCGATGGATTCCAGGAGATCTGTGGGTCACAGTACATGCTGGGATCCGAAGGGTTGATCACAGCAGCAAGACAAACTCACCAGTGAGAGGCAAGCCACAGGAAAAAAGGGACCAGCTCCCTCTGCTGTGGCCTTTAATACTGTCTCCCAGCAGAAGGTAACGCCCACATTTGGGGAGGGCCATCCGGGTTGAGGCGGTCCAATCTGAAGATCCTTTTTCTCTTATTTATTCCTTAGTCCAGTCAAGTTGACACCCAGGATTAACCATCACAAGTCCACCCCTTGTCAACTTGACACCCAATAAATAGCCTCTCCTTATGTTATGCTTAAATGTCAATAGCAAACAATGGCAAGGTCATAATTCCAGCTAACATGTTATAAGTGTCTCATGTGCAATAGCAAAGCATTATAATGAGATATATCTTAGAGTAGGTGGTAACGTCCTTGAGGAACACTTAGTCCTTCAGTATCTAATAACCTAAATATGACAACACTTAACACTTCTCTCAGTTGCACATTCAAAAGAGAACAACACAAGTATCCGCTTAATATACATATATATATGAACAAGCACATTCTTTTTTTTTTTATTAATTTTATTTATTTCTGTATGTGTATCAATGTAGGTTTGTGTACCCATGTAGGTTTGTGCACCCATGTCGTGCAATGCCGTGGAGGTCAGAAGAGGGTGTTGGATTCCCCTGGAACTAGAGTTCTCCTGCAATTGGAGTTTCAGATGGTTCTCGGCCGCCATGTGGGTGCTGGGGATCGAACCCGGGTCCTCTGTAAGAGCGGTCGGCGCTCTTAACCGCTAGGCCATCTCTCCAGCCCCACAAGCACATTCTTAACCAAATAGGACAAAAGTTAATATCTATTATAATCCACATTTCTGCAACTGGTCCCATGGCCTCAGCTGATATTTATGACTACCTTCTTCTACTACCCATTCTGTATTTCCTCCACCATCAGCAAGCACCTCTGCAGGTCTTGGCTCTTTCCCTGGAGGAGTGACCCATACCTTCATCCCTGAAGGGTCTGGGCCATTTATTGTCCTGTCTGGTTTGGGTTGTTGGAGTTTCCCATTGACCTTAATCATAGGACATGGTAGCACCAGAAGGCGCCCTACAGCATCTCCTGCCTTCCAGACATAATCTTCCTTGCCCCCATTGTGGAGAAAAAGTCCAATTTCCCCATGGTAGTCTGGATCAATCACTCCTCCTACTACTGTTATTCCTTCCTTAGCCTGTTGGCTTAAAGGCAGTAGAAGCCCAAAGTGGCCAGGGGGAAGTCTTAGCTTCCAGTTCAATGGAACGTTTGCTGTATCTCCTGGCAAAAGCACTCCCCCCATTGGAGCCAAAACATCTAGACCAGCAGAACGCAAGGTCATGGGTACAGGAAGCAAAAATTTTCCTACTGGGTCACTAGGGGTGATAGTGAGTGGAATCACTCCCACTTCCACCCCTTGGTTCCTGGACCCATGAATTCTGGCTATAGGAGAAGCAGTACCATATAGTGGGTGCTGATTCGAAGCATATATACTGCCTGTTGGAGAACCTTGCCCCAGCCCTCCAGGGTATTGCTACCTAATTGGTGCTCTAACTGTGTCTTCAAGAGGCCAGTCCATCATTTTATCAAGCCAGCTGCTTCTGGGTGGTGGGGAACATGGTAATACCAGTGGATACCATGACCATGGGCCCACTGTCGCACTTTTTTGGCTATGAAGTGAGTTCCTTGGTCAGAAGCAATGCTGTGAGGAATACCATGACAGTGAATAAGGCGTTGTGTAAGTCCCTGGATGGTAGTTTTGGCAGAAGCATTACATGCAGGAAAGGCAAACCCATATCCAGAATAAGTATCTATTCCTGTAAGGACAAAACACTGTCCCCTCCATGATGGAAGTGGTCCAATGTAGTCAACCTGCCACCAGGTTGCTGGCTGGTCACCCTGGGGAATAGCACCATATCAGGGGCTCAATGTTGGTCTTTGCTGTTGGCAAATCTGGCACTCGGCAGCAGCTGTAGCCAAATCAGCCTTGGTGAGTGGAAGTCCATGCTGTCAAGCCCATGCATAACCTCTATCTCTGCCACCATGACCACTTTGTTCATGGGCCCATTGAGCAACAACAGGGATAGCTGGAGAAAGAGGCTGACTATCCACAGAACGAGTCATCCGATCTACTTGAATATTAAGCTCATTCTCTGCTGAGATCACCTTTTGAATAGCATTTACATGAGACACAAGTATCTTCATATCCTTTGACCATTCAGAGAGCTCTATCCACATGCTTCTTCCCCAAATGTCTTTCTCACCAATTTTCCAGTCATGCTCCTTCCAAGTCCCTGACCATCCAGCCAAACCAGTGGCTACAGCCCATGAATCATTATATAATCGAATCTCTGGCCATTTCTCCTTCCAAGCAAAATGCACAACCATGTGCACTGCCCGAAGTTCTGCCCACTGTGAAGACTTTCCTTCACCAGTGTCCTTTAGGGTTGTTTCAGAAATTGGCTGTAGTGCTGCAGCTGTCCACCTCTGGGTGGTGCGTGATAGAGTGCAGAACCATCAGTAAACCAGGCCCTAGTCTTCTCTTCTTCAGTCAACTGATCATAGGGCAAACCCCATGAAGCCATAGGTGCATGTTTAACCACAGGACGCATTGTAACAGGAATGGGAACCATAGGCATTTGGGCAACTTCTTCAGGCAGCTTGCTTGTGCCCTCAGGGCCTGCCCAGGTCCTGTCACGTATGTACCACTTCCATTTGATAATGGACTGTTGCTGTGCACGTCCTACTTTATGGTCTGGTGGGTCAGATAACACCCAGCTCATGATGGGCAGCTCAGGTCGCATGGTGACTTGGTGGCCCATTGTCAAATGTTCAGTTTCCACTAAGGCCCAATAGCAGGCTTAGAGCTGTCTCTCAAAAGGAGAATAGTTGTTTGCAGATGAAGGTAGAGCCTTACTCCAAAATCCCAAAGGTCTCCTCTGTGATTCCCCTATGGGAGCCTGCCACAGACTCCAGACGGCATCTCTATCTGCCACTGATACCTCAAGCACCATTGGATCTGCTGGATCATATGGCCCTAGGGGCAGAGCAGCCTGCACTGCAGCCTGGACCTGTTGAAGAGCCTTTTCCTGTTCCAAGCCCCACTCAAAGTTTGCTGCCTT